>SJYA01003487.1:0-24831 GCA_006410615.1 Neotragus moschatus
GGCCTGGCATGCTGCGATTCATGAGGTTGCAAAGAGTCGGACACGACTGAGTGACTGAACTGAACTGAACTGCTTTCCACTGTTTCCCCATTTATTTGCCATGAAATGGTGGGACCAGATGCCATGACCTTAGTTTTCTGAATGTGGAGGTTTAAGCCAACTTTTTCACTCTCCTCTTTCACTTTCATCAAGAGCCATATTGGACCAATCCGTAGTCTCAATCAGAAAGCAGACTAGCTGGGGTGGGACTGGCGTAAGCAGTGGTGTCAATCAAAAGGCAGACTAACCTTTGTGGGCCTGGTCTAATCAGTGCTGTCAGTTGAATGTCAGAAGCCTGTGTGGTCCTGGCCTAATCCGTGGTCTCATTCAAATGACAGATTTGGTAGTTGGTAGTGACCTAATCTGTGGTCTCTGCCAAAAGGCAGAGTAGCCTGGGTGGTACTAGCCTAATCCATGGTCTCAATAAAATGGCAGACTAGTCTGGGTTTGTTTCGCCTGAAGTGGTGTCAGTCAAAATGCAGAGTCGCCTGATTGAGCCTGGCATAATCAGTGGCTCAGTCAAATGGCAGACTAGCCTGGGTTGGCCTAGCCTAATCAGTGGTGTCAATATAAAGTCAGAGTAGCCTATGTGTCCTGACCTAATCCACGGTCTCAGTTAAATGACAGACTAGCCTGTTGTTCTGGCCTAATCTGTGGTCTCAATCAAATGGCAGAATAGCCTGGGTGCACCTGGCCTGATCAGTGGTGTCTGTCAAAATGCAGAGTCACCTGAATGAATCTGGCTTAATCTGTGACTCAGTCAAATGGGAGAATAGCCTGGCTGGGCCTGGCCTGATCCATGGGCTCAAATGACAGACTAGCCTGTTGCAGAAGGCAATGGCAACCCACTCCAGTACTCTTGCCTGAAAAATCCCATGAATGGAGGAGCCTGGTAGGCCGCAGTCCATGGAGTCGCCAAGAGTCGGGCACGACTGAGCAACTTCACTTTCACTTTTCACTTTCATGCATTGGAGAAGGAAATGGCAACTCACTCCAGTGTTCTTGCCTGGAGAATCTCAGGAACGGGTGAGCCTGGTGGGCTGCTGTCTATGGGGTCGCACAGAGTTGGACACGACTGAAGCAAGCTAAAAAAAAAAAGCCTGTTGATACTGGCCTAATCCATAGTCTCAATCAAAAGCCGGTCTTGCTCGGATAGGCCTGGCCTCGTGTGTGGTTCAATCAAATGGCAAACTAGCCTGGGTGGTCTAGCCTAATCAATGGTTTCAATCGAATGGCAGACTAGCCTGTGAGTCCTCCCAATCAATTGGTACACTAGCCTGGGTGATCCTGATCTATTCTGTAGTCACTCAAGTGACAGGGTAACCTGTTAATACTAGCCTAATCCATGTCTCAATCAAAAGGCAAACTAGCCTGGGTGGGCCTGGCCTAATCTGTGGTGACAATTGAAAGACAGTAGCCTGGGTGGTACTGCCTAATCCGTGTTTTCAATCAAATGGCAGACTAGTCTGGGTGGGTCTCTTGACAGTGATGTCTGTCAAAATGCACTCTCCTGAGTGAGCCTGACATAATCCATGGTGCCAGTCAAAGGGCAGACTAGCCTGCATGGGCCTGTGCTACTCTGTGTTCTCAGTCAAATGACAGACTAGCCTATTGGTAGTGGCCTAATCCGTGGTCTCCTTCAAAAGCCAGACTTCCCTGGGTGGGCCTGGCCTCATATGTGGTATCAAACAAATGACAGACTAACCTGGGTGGGCTTAGCCTAAAGAGTCCCCCCAATCAATTGGCAGACTAGCCTGGGTGGTCCTGGCCTATTCCCTGGCCAGTCAAATGACAGGCTAACCTGTTGGTACTGGCCTAATCCATAGTGTCAATCAAAAGGCAGACAACCCTGGGTGGGTCTGGCCTGATCAGTGGTGTCTGTGAAAATGCAAAGTCTCCTTCCTAAGTGAGCCTGGCATAATCCAGGGTGCCGATCAAAGGGCAAACTAGCCTGGGTAGGTCTGTTCTAATCCATGGTCTCAGTCAAATGACACACTAGCCTGTAGATACTGGCCTAATCCAAGGTGTCCATGAAAAGGGAGAATAGCCTAGGTGGGCCTGGATTAATCAGTGGTGTCAATCAGAGGTAGACTAGCATGGGTGGGCCTGTTATAAGTGGTGCTCTAAATCAAATGGCTGAATAGGCTGGGTGGGCCTGGCCTGATCAATGGTGTCAGTCAAAAATGCATTGTTGCCTGAGTGAGCTGGGCACAATCTGTTGCTCAGTCAAATGGTAGAGTAGCCTGGGTGGTCCTGGCCTCATTGGTGGGCTCAGTCAAATGATAGACTAGTCTGTTAATACTAGCCTAACCCATGGTCATACAAAAGGCAGACTTCCCTGTGTGGGCCTTGCCTAATCAGTAGTGTCAATTGAAATGCAAACCTAGCCTTGGCTGGCCTGGCCTAAGTAGTCCTCTCAAATAGCAGATTACCCTGGGTGGGCAAGGCCTAATTGGTGGCTCAGTCAAACGTCAGACTAGCATGTGTGTGAATGGCCTATGCCATGGTCAGTCAAATGACAGGCTAGCCTGTTGGCACTGGCCTAATCCGTGGTCTTATCAAAAGGCAGACAAGCCTGGATGGTTCTGGCCTAATCTGTGGTCTCAATCAAAAGACAGATTAGCCTGGGTGGGCCTGGCCTAATCAGTGGTGTCAATCAAAATGCAGAGTAGCCTGTGTGGTCCTGGCCTTGCCGTGGTCTCAGTCAAATAGCAGACTAGCTTGTTGGTACCGGCATAATCAGTCTCAATCAAAAGGCAGTTTAGCTTGGGTGGGACTGGCCTAATCAGTGGTGTCAATTGAAATGCAGAGCAGCCTAGGTGGTACCGGCCTAATCCATATTCTCAATCAAAGCCTGGTGGGCCTAGCCTGATCAGTGGTGTCTGTTAAAACGCAGAATTGCCTGAAAAGCCTGGCATAATCTGTGGGCCAATCAAAAGGCAGACTAGCATTGGTGGACCTGTTCTAAATCGTGGTGTTAATCAAATGACAGACCAGCCTGATGGTAGTGGCCTATTCTGTGGTCTCAAACAAAAGGAAGATAGCCTGGGTGGACCAGGCCTAATCAGTGGTGTCAATTGAACAGTAGACTATCCAGGGTGGGCCTGGCATAAGGAGTACTCTCATTCAAAAAGAAAACTAGCTTGGGAGTGCCTGGCATAAGCAGTGTTGTAAATCAAATGGCAAATAGCCTGAGTGGGCGAGGCCTGATCCATGGTCTCAGTCAAAACGCAGTCTCACCTGTGTGGGTCTGGCCTCATATGTGGTGTCAATCAAATGGCTGTCTAGCTTGTGTGGGCCTAGCCTAATCAATGGTTTCAACTGAATGGCAGACTAATCTGGGTGGGCCTCACCTAAGCAGTCCACCTCATCAATTGATAGACTAGCCTGGGTTGTCCTGGTCTATTCCATGGACAGTCAAATGGCAGGCTAGCCTGTTGTACTTGCCTGATCAGTCTCAGTAAAAGGCAGACTAGCCTAGGTGGGCCTGGCGTAATCAGTGGTGTCAATTGAAAGGCAGACTAACCTGGGTGGGCCTGGCCTAATCAGTGGTTTCAACTGAAAGGCAGAGTAGCCTGTGTGATCCTTACATATTCCATGGTCTCAGTCAAATAGTGAACTAGCCGATTGGTACTGGCCTAATGTCGTGTCCGACTCTTTACGACCCCATGAAGTGCAGCACGCCAGGCCTCCCTGTCCATCACCAACTC
Source organism: Neotragus moschatus (assembly GCA_006410615.1). Lineage (NCBI taxonomy): Eukaryota > Metazoa > Chordata > Mammalia > Artiodactyla > Bovidae > Neotragus > Neotragus moschatus. Next base: position 3,750 of record SJYA01003487.1, read on the forward strand.
CCAGAGTTCACTCAGATTCACGTCCATGGAGTCAATGATGCCATCCAGCCATCTCATCCTCTGTCGTCCCCTTCTCCTCCTGCCCCCAATCCCTCCCAGCATTGGAGTCTTTTCCAGTGAGTCAACTCTTCGCATGAGGTGGCCAAAGTACTGCAGTTTTAGCTGTAACGTCATTCCTTCCAAAGAGCACCCAGGACTGATATCCTTAAGAATGGACTGGTTGGATCTCCTTGTCCAAGGGACTCTCAAGAGTCTTCTCCAACACCACAGTTCAAAAGCATCAATTCTTAGGCACTCAGCCTTCTTCACAGTCCAACTCTCACAACCATATGTGACAGCTGGAAAAACCATGGCTGCAATCACCATCTTCAGTGATTTTGGAGCCCCTAAAAATAAAGTCTGATACTGTTTCCACTGTTTCCCCATCTATTTCCCATGAAGTGATGGGACTGGATGCCATGGTCTTCATTTTCCGAATGTTGAGATTTAAGCCAACTTTTTCACTCTCTTCTTTCACTTTCATCAAGAGGCTTTTTAGTTCCTCTTCACTCAAGCTTGTTGGTACTGGCCTATTCTATGGTCTGAATCCAAAGGCAGAATACCTGGGTAGGCTTGGATAGGCAGACTAGCAGGGTGGCCCTGGCAGTGCTGTAAATGAAGTGGCAGAATAGTCAGAGTGGGCCTGGGCTGATCAGTGCTGTCAGTCAAAATGCAGAATTGCCTGAGTTAGGCTGGCATAATCCATGGCTCAGTCAATGGCAGACTAGCCTGGCTGGTTCTGGCCTAGTCTGTGGGCTCAGTCAAATGACAGATTAGCCTGTTGATACTGGCCTAATCTGTGGTCTCAGTCAAATGGTAGGACATGGGTGGACATTGCCTAAGCAGTGCACTCAATCTATTCACAGACCAACCTGGGTGGGCATGGCCTAATTCATGGTTTCACCTGGAGGGCAGACTAGCCTGTTGGTACTGGCCTATTCAGTCTAAATCATAGGACAGACTAGCCTGGGTGGGCCTGGCCTAAGCAGTGCACCCAATCAAATCATAAACTAGCCTGGGTGGGAATGGCCTAATCCATGGCTCTGTCAGTTCACAGAAGATCCTGGGTGGTTCTGGCCTAAGCAGTGCACTCAATCAATATGCAGAATAGCCTGGGTGGGTCTATCCTAATCCGTGAGCTCAATCAAAAGGCAGACTAGCCTGGGCGGCCCTGGCCTAATCAGTGGTGTCAACTGAAGGTCAGAGTAGCCTGGGTGGTACTGGCCTAATCCGTGGTCTCAATCAAATGGCTGACTAGCCAGGATGGGTCTCGCCCAACAGTGGTGTCTATCAAAATGGAGAATCACCTACATGAGCCTGATGTAATCCATGGTGCCGATCAAAATGCAGACTATCTGGGGTGGGCCTGTTCTAATTCGTGCTCTCAATCAAATGACAGACTAGCCTGTTGGTACTGGCCTAATCTGGAGTATCAATCAAAAGGCAGACATCATGGGGTGGGACTGGCTTCATATGCAGTGTCAATCAGTGGCAGACTACCCTGGGTGGTCCTGGCCTATTCCATTGTCAGTCAACTGACAAGCTAGCCTGTTGGTCCTGGCCTAATCCGTGGTCTCAATCAAAAGACAGATTAGCCTGCCTGGGCCTGGCCTATCAGTGGTGTCAATTGAAAGGCAGAGTAGCCTGTGTGGTCCTGGCCTATTCCATGGTCTCAGGCAACAGCAGACTAGCCTGTTGGTACTGGCATAATCAGTCTCAATCAAATGGCAGTCTAGCCTGGGTGGGCCTGGCCTAATCAGTGGTGTCAATTGAAATGCAGAGTAGCCTAGGTGGTACTGGCCTAATCAGTGGTCTCAATCAAATGGCAGACTAGCCTGGTGGACCTGGCCTGATCAGTGGTGTCTGTCGAAATGCAGCATCACCTGAGTAGCCTGGCATAATCCATGGGGGCAATCAAAGGACACAGTAGCCTGGGTAGGCCTGTTCTATTCCGTGATCTCAATCAATGACAGACCAGACTGTTGGTACTGGCCTAAAACGTGGTCCAAATCAAGGCAGAATAACCTAGGTGGGCCTGGCCTTCTAATCTGTGGTCTCAATCAAATGACAGACCAGCCTGTTGGTACTGCCTAATCCATGGTCTCAATCAAAATGCAGAATAGCATAGGTGGGACTGGATTAATCAGTGGTGTCGATCGAAAGGCAGACTAGCCTGGGTGGGCCTAGCCTATTTAGTGGTGTCAATAGAAAGGCAGAGTAACCTGGGTGGTATTGGCCTAATCTGTGGCCTCAGTCAAATGGCAGACTAGCCTGGGTGGGTATGGCCTGATCGGTGGTGTCTGTCAAAATGCAGAGTCGCCCATGTGGGCCTGACTTATTCCATGGTTTTGATCAAAATGCAGACTAGCATGGTGGGCCTTGCCTAAGCACTGCTCTCAAACAAACAGAAGAGTAGCTTAGGTTGCCTGGCCTAATCCGTGGTCTCATTTCAAAGGCAGACTAGCCTGGGTGGGTCTGGCCGAATCAGTGGTGTCTGTCAAAATGCAGACTTGCCTGTGTGGGCCTGACCTATTCCGTGGTTTTGATCAAAATGCAGACTAGCATGGTGGTCCTGGCCTAAGCAGTGCTCTCAATCAAATGGCAGACTAGCCTGGGTGTGAATGGCCTAATCTGTGTGCTCAGTCAAGTAAGAGACTCACCTGGGTTGGTCTGGCCTAATCTATGCTCTCAATCAAATGACAAACTATTCTGTTGGTACTGGCCAGATCCGTAGTGTCAATCGAAAGACAGACTAACTGGGTGGACCTAGCTTAATCAGTGGTGTAAATAGAAAGGTAGACTACCCTGGGTGGCCCTGGACTAAACAGCGTTCTATTTTAAAAGTCAGACTAGCCTGGATGGTCCTGGCCCTTCCATGTTCTCAATTTAAAGGCAGACTAGCCTGAGTGGGCCTGGCCAAATGAGCTAAGTCATCAAAAGGCAGACTAGCCTGGATGAGTCTGGCCTAATCAGTGGTGTCTATTGAAAGGGAGAATGACTGGGTGGGCCTGGCCTGAGCAGCAGTTCTCAAACTATTGGCAGATTAGCCTGGGTGGTCCTGGTCTAATCCATGATCTCGATTCAAAGGCAGACTAACCTGGGTGGTCCTGGCCAAATCGATGGTGTCAATTGAAAGGCAGACTAGCCTGGGTGGGCCTGGCCTAAGCAGCTTTCTCAATCAACTGTCAAAGTAGCCTGGGTGGTCCTGGTCTATTCCATGGTTGCAGGCAAATGACAAACTAGCCTGTTGTTACTGGCCTAGGATGTGTTCTCAATCAAAGGCAGCCTAGTCTGGTTGGGCCTGGCCTAATCAGTGGTGTCAACTGAAAGCAGATTATCCTGGGTGGGCCTGGCCTAATCAGCAGTGTCTGTCAAAAGGCAGACATGCCTGTGTGGGCCTGACTTAATCCATGGTGTCGATCAAAAGGCAGAAGAGCCTGAGTGGGACTGGCCTAATCAGTGGCATCAATCGAAATGCAGCCTAGATTGGGTGGGCCTGGCCCAGTACTGTTCTCAATCAAATTGCAGACTAGCCTGAGTAAGCCTGGCCGAATCCATGTTCTCACTACCTTTGGGTACTGGCTTAATCCGTGGTCTCAATTCAAAGGCAGACTAGCCTCTCTGGGCCTGGCCTAATAGGTGGTGTCAATCGAAAGGCAGATTAGGCTGGGTGGGCCTGCCTAATCAGGGTGTCAATCAAAAGGCACACTACCCTGGGTGGGCCTAGCCTAATCCGTGGTGTCAGTTGAATGGGAAACTAGCCTGTGTGGGCCGGGTCTAAGCAGTGCTGTCAATCAAATGTCGGACTAGCCTGGGTGGTCCTGGCCTATTCCATGGTCTCAGTCAAATGAAAGACAAGCCTGTTTTTACTGGCCTAATCAGTGATGTCAATCAAAATGCAGCCTAGATTGGGTGGCCGTGGCCTAAGCAGTGCACTCAATCAAATCGCTGACTAGCCTGGGTGGTCCTGGCCTATTTTGTGTTCTCAGTCAAAGGAGAGACTAGCCTGTTGTACCAACCTAATCTGTGGTCTGAATCAAAGTTCAGACTAGCCAGGGTGGCTGTGTCCTAAGCAGTGCATTCAATCAAATCGCTGACTAACTCGTTTGCTGCTGCAAGTCGCTTGAGTTGTGTCCAGCTCTGTGTGACCCCACAGACAGTAGCCCACCAGGCTCCCGTGTCCCTGGGATTCTCCAGGCAAAAACACTGGAGTGGGTTGCCATTTCCTTCTCCAATGCATGAAAGTGAAAAGTGAATGTGAAATCACTCAGTTGTATCTGACTCTTAGCGACCCCATGGACTGCAGCCCACCAGGCCCCTCCATCCATGGGGTTTTCCAGACAAGAGTGCTGGAGTGGGTTGTCACTGCCTTCTTGACTAGCCTGTTTGGGCATGGCCAAATCAGGGGTGTCAATCGAAAGGCAGACTAGCCTGGGTGGGCCTAGCCTAATCAATGGTATCGGTCGGAAGGCCAACTAGCCTAGGTGCCCTGGCATAAGCACTGCTCTCAAACAAACGGAAGAGTAGCTTGGGTTTGCCTGGCCTAATCCATGGTCTCATTTCAAAGGAAGTCTAGCCTGGGTGTGTCTAGCCTAATCAGTGGTGTCAGTCAAAAGGCAAAGTCGTGTGTGTGGGCCTGACCTAATTCGTGGTTTTGATCAAAATGCAGATTAACATAGGTGGGGCTGGCCGAAGCAGTACTCTCAATCAAATGGCCGACTAGCCTGGGTGGGAATGGCCTAATCCATAGGATCAGTCAAATGCCAGACTCACCTGGGTGGGCTTGGCCTAACCTACCTCTCAGTCAACTGACAGCCTATCCTGTGGGTAGTGGCCAGACCCATGGTGTCAATCAAAGGCAGACTAGCCTGAGAGGGTGTGGCCAAATGAGTGTGGGCAATCAAAAGGAAGACTAGGCTGGGTGAGCCTGGCCTAATCAGTGCTCTCAAAAAAATGTTAGACTCACCTGGGTGGTCTGGCCTAATCTGTGGTGACAATCTAAAGGCAGACGAGCCTGGGTGGGCCTGGCCTAATGGTGGTGTAAATCAAAAGGCAGCCTGACCTAATCAGTTTTCTCAATCAAATGTCAGTGTAGCCTGGTTAGTCCTGGCCTATTCCATGGTTGCAGGCAAATGACAAACTAGCCTGTTGGTACTGACCTAAGGTGTGTTCTCAATCAAAGGCAGCCTAGTCTAGTATGGCCTGGCTTAATCAGTGGTGTCTCCTGAAAGGCGGACTAGCCTGAGTGGGCCTTGCCTAATCAGTGGTGTCACTCAAAATGTAGATGCCTGTGTAGGCCTGACCTAGTCTGTGGTTTCTATCAAAGTTCAGACTAGCCTAGGTGGGCCTGGCCAAACCAGTGCTCTCTATCAAATGCAGACTATCCTGGGTGGGAATGGCGTAATCTGTGGGCTCAACAAATGACTGTCTCACCTAGGGTGGCTTGACCTAATCCGTGGTTTCAATCGAAAGGCAGACCAGCCTTGGTGGGCCTGGCCTAAGCAGTTCTCTCAATCAAATGTCAGACTAATCTGCATGGTCCTGGCCTAATCTTGGTCACAATTCAAAAGCAGACTAGCCTCAGTGGGCCTGGCCAAATCAGTGGTGTCAATTGCAAAGCCAAAAAGCCTAGGTGGGCCTGACATAATCAGGGGTGTCAATTGCAGGTAAACCAGACAGGGTGGGTTTAGCCTAAGCAGTGTTCTCAGACATGTGGCAGACTAACCTGAGTGGTCCTGGCAAGTCTGTAGTCTCAATTTAAAGGCAGTCTAGCCTGGGTGGGCCTGGCCAAATCAGTGTTTTCAGTCAAAATGCTAACACGTCTCTGTGGGTCTAACCTAATCGGTGGTATTGATCAAAATGAAACTACCTGGGTGGGCCTAGCCTAAGCAGTGCTCTCAATCAAATGTCAGACTAGCCTGTATGGTCCTGGACTATTCCATGGTCTCAGTCAAATCTCAGACTAGCCTGATGTTACTGGCCTATTCCATGGTTTCAATCAAAAGCCAGACTATCCTGGGTAGGCTTTGCCTAATCCAACATCTCAATCGCCTGGGTGTGCATGGCCAAATCAGAGATGTCAGTCGAAAGGCAGAGTAGCCTGGGTGTTCCTGGCCTAATCAGTGGTGACAATTGAAAGGCACACTAGCCTGGGTGAGCCTGGCCTAAGCAGTACTTGCAAACAAATGACAGTCTAGCCTGTGTGGTCCTGGGCAATTCCATGGTCTCAGTTCAAAGGCAGACTAGCCTGGGTTGGCCTGGGCAAATCAGTGGTGTCAATCAAAAGGCAGACTAGCCTGGGCAGGCCAGGCTTACGTGGTGCTCTCAATCAAATGTCAGGCTAGCCTAGATGGTCGTGGCCTATTCCGTGGGCACAGTCAAATGACAGACACACCTGGATGGACTTGGACTAATCTGTTGTCTCAGTCGGATAATAGACTAGCCTGTTGGTATTTGCAAAATCTGTGGTCTCAATCTAATGTCAGACTAGGCTGGGTGGGCTTGGTTTAAGCAGTACTCTAAATCAAAGGTCAGACTAGCCTGGGTGGTCCTGGCATAATCCGTGGTCTCAATTCAAAGGCAGACTAGCCAGAGTGGGCCTGGGCTAAACAGTGCTCTCAAACAAATGGCAGACTAGCATGAGTGGTCCTGGCCAAATCCTTGGTCTCATTCGAAGGCAGACTAGCCTGGGTGGTCTGGCCTAATTCGCGGTCTCAATTGAAAGGCAGACTAGCCTGGGTGGGACTGGCTTAAGCAGTGTTCTCAAACAAATGGTAGACTAGACTAGACTGGGTAGACTAATCTGTGGTCTCACTTCATGGGCAGACTAGCCTGGGTGAGCCTGGCCTAAGCACTGGTCACAATCAAATGGCAGATTATCCTGGGTGTGAATGGCCTAATCTGTGGGCTCAGGCAAATGATAGGTTTGCCTGGGTGGGCTTGGCCTTATCTGTTGTCACAGTCAAATGACAGACTAGCTTAATGTTAGACTAGCCTGGGTGGGCCTGACCTTATTGGTGGTGTCAGTCGAAAGGCAGACTCGCCTGGGTAGGCCTGGCCTAAGTAGTGCTCTCAGTCAAACGTCAGACTAGCCTGGGTCGTCCTGGCCTAATCCGTGGTCTCAATTCAAAGGCAGACTAGCCTTAGTGAGCCTGGCCAAATCCGTGGTGTCAATCGAAAGGCACAGTAGCCTGGGTGGAACTGTCCTAAGGAATGCTCTCAAACAAAAGTCAGACTAGCTTGGGTGGTGTGGCCTAATCTGTGGTCTCAATTCAAAGGCAGGTTCGCCTGGGTGGGCCTGGCCAAATCAGTGGTGTCAATCAGAAGGCAGACTAGTCGGGTGGGCCTGATCTAATCCATGGTGTCAATCAAACAGCAAACTAGCCTGATTTGGCCTGGCTTAATTCGGATTGTCAGTCAAATGGCAGACTAGACTAGGTGGGCCTGTCCTAATCAAGTAATGTCAGTCAAAATGCAGACTCGCCTGTGTGGGCCTGACCTAATCCATGGTTTTGATCAGAATGCAGACTAGCCTAGGTGGGCCTGAACTAAGCAGTGCTCTCAATCAAATGGGAGACTCGCCTGGGAGGTTGTGGCCTAATCCGAGGTGTCAATCAAACAGCACTAGCCTGGATTGGCCTGGCTAATCCTTCATGTCAGTCAAATGACAGACTAGCCTTGGTGACCCTGGCCTAATCAGTGGTGTCAATCAAAATGCAGACTTGCCTATGTGGGCCTGACCTAATCCGTGGTTTTGATCAGAATGCATACTAGCCCAGGTGGTCCTGGCCTAAGCAATGCTCTCAATCAAATAACAGACAGGCCTGGGTGGTCCTGGCCTAATCTGTGGGCTCAGTCAAATGAGAGACTAACCTGTTGGTACTGGCGTAATCCGTGGTCTCAATCAAAAGGCTGACTAGCCTGGGTTGGCCTTGCCTAAGCAGTGGTGTCAATCAATAGGCCGACTAGCCTGGGTGGGCCTGGCCTAGGCAGTGCTCTCAAACAAATGGAAGACTAGCCTCAGTGGTCCTGGCCTTACTCATGGTCTCAATTCAAAGGCAGACTAGCCTGAGTGGGCCTGGCCTAATCTGTGGTCTCAGTTGAATGACAAACTAGCCTGTTGGTACTGGCCTAATCCGTAGTCTCAACAAAAGTCAGTCTAGCCTGGGTGGGCCTGGCCTATTTAGTGGTGTCAGTCAAAAGGCAGACTTGCCTGTGTGGTCCTGGCCAAATCCATGGTCTCAGTCAAATGAAGACAAGCCTGTTGGTACTAGCCTAATCTGTGTTCTCAATCAAATAGCAGACCAGACAGGGGTGACCCTGGCTTAATCCATGGTCTCAGCCAAATGACAGTCTAGCCTCTTGAATTGGTCTAATCCGTGGTCTCAAACAAAAGGTAGATTAGCCTAGGTGGGCCTGGTCTAATCAGTAGTGTCAATGGAAAGGCAGACAAGCCTTTTTGGGCCTGGCCTAAATAGTACTTTCAATCAAATGGCCAACAGCCTGTGTGGTCATGGCCTATTCCCTTGGCTCAGTCAAATGACAGACTAGCCTGTTCAGTTCAGTCGCACAGTAATCTGACTCTTTGCGACCCCATGAATTACAGCATGCCAGGCCTCCCTGTCCATGACCAACTGCTGGAGCCTACCCAAACCCATGTCCATTGAGTCGGTGATGCCATCAACACATCTCATCCTGTCATCCGCTTCTCCTCCTACCTCCAATTTCTCCCAGCATCAGTGTCTTTTTCAATGAGTCAGCTTTTCGCATCAGGTGGCCAAAGTATTGAAGTTTGAGCTTTAACATCAGTCCTTCCAATGAACACCTCGGACTGATCTGCTTTAGGATGGACTTGTTGGATCTCCTTGCAGCCCAAGGGACTCTCAAGAGTCTTCTCCGACACCACAATTCAAAAGCATGAATTCTTTGGCGTTCAGCTTTCTTTATAGTCCAACTCTCACATCCATACATGACTACTGGAAAAACCATAGCCTTAACTAGATGGACCTTTGTTGACAAAGTAATGTCTCTGCTTTTTAATATGCTGTCCAGGTTGGCCATAACTTTCCTTCCAAGGAGTAGGTGTCTTTTAATTTCATGGCTTCAGTCACCATCTGCAGTGATTCTGGAGCCCCCCAAAATAAAGTCTGACACTGTTTCCAGTTTCCCCATATATTTCCCATGAAGTGATGGGATCAGATGCCATGATCATACTTTTCTCAATGTTGAGCTTTAACTCAAATTTTCTACTCTCTTCTTTCACTTTCATCAAGAGGCTATTTTCTTCTTCACTTTCTGCCATCAGGTGGTGTCATCTGCATATCTGAAATTATTGATATTTCTCCTGCAATCTTGATACCAGCTTGTGCTTCTTCCAGCCCAGCGTTTCTCATGATGTACTCTGCACAGAGGTTAAATAAGCAGGGTAACAATATACAGCCTTGACGTACTCCTTTTCCTATTTAGAACCAGTCTGTTGTTCCATGTCCAGTTCTAACTGTTGCTTCCTGACCTGCATACAGGTTTCTCAAGAGACAGATCAGGTGGTCTGGTATTCCCATCTCTTTCAGAATTGTCCACAGTTTATTGTCATCCACACCGTCAAAGGCTTTGGCATAGTCAATGAAGTAGAGAGGAACCAAAGAAAGAAAAGAAAGAATAGATATACAAAATCAAATAGAGGTAGATGAAAAGGCTTATATACATTAAAGGTTAGCTGCAAGGGGAAAAGGCAAGAGTGGGAAAGGCAAACAAAGGGATAAATGTAGAAAAATATAATAGGTTGAAAAATTTTAAATTCAAATTATAAAGAGAAAAATAACAGATGTAAAAAGAAAAAGGAAGAAAAAGAAAACTCCACAGAACTATAAAAGCCCAACATAGAGGCCAAGGTTTATAGCAACAAGAAAAAGTATGACAAAACTTACACATATACATGTATACCCATAAGCAGAATCTAAAGAGTCCAGGAAAAATGAGTTACAATAGATCAAACTGTCTAACATAACAAACCAAAATTATATCTACCAGAAGAAAACTAGCTAAAGCAAAACTGGAGCAAGGTGCCAATTGGGGAATAAAGCAATGAATATAAACTTAACAAAACGTTGAGCAGAAAGGAAATAAAGAAACGAAAGAACTGATAGATATACAAAAGTAAAAGAGGTAGATAAAGAAGGTTTATATACATTAAAGATTAACCACAGGGGAAAAGAATAGGAAAGGCAAACAAAGGAATAAATGTAGAAAAAAATACAGTGGGGTTTTAAAAAATAAGATCAAAGGCCCTGTGTGCCTCACAACTAAGACCAGGTGCAGCCAAAAACATTTTTTTAAAAGTTATGAAAAATAAAAATTAAACATGGATGGCCTAGCTGAATGACAGGATGCCTCATCACGTTTCTCCCCTGGATACTAGGGATGTCCAGGGCTGGATAATCCTCTGTGTCAGGGTTGTCCCTTACCTGAAGGATATCTGTGATCACCATTCCTAGTCTCTGCCCGCTGCCTGTCAGCAGCATGTCCCACCTCCCCCGCCACCAATAATAACTGGAATGCCCCCAGATACTGTGTGGTATGTACCATGAGGGACAAAGTAATCATTCCAAACTGGGAACCTCCACTCTAGAGAAAGGATGAAGTGCCTGCCACACTCATGACAACCCCTGGTGGAACACAACAGGAAACAGGACAGCTCTGAAACACCCTTACAACCTCCTGCCCTATTAAGATGTATCTACCACGGCAGGACGCTGGCAGCCTCCTGCCTCCTACAGAAAGTTTTTCCAGATTTCCCTGGCGGTCCAGGGGTGAAGACTCCATGCTTCCGATAGAGAAGGTGTGGGTTCAACCCCTGGTCAGGGAACCAGGCTCCACATATCACACCACTGTCATGCAACATGGCCCGAAAATTAAAGATCTCCCACCAGCAATAGGAGAGGCCAGCCAATTAGGCTGAGTAGAAGCCTTATATCTGACATCACATCCACTGTAATGATATCACATCTGCTCTACGATATCACTTTCACTCTATCTGTGACATCATGCCCCTGTATTTGTGACATCACACCTATTCTGTTTATGACAACACAACCACCACACCCACTATATCTGGCATTGCATCTACTTTATCTGTGTCATTCTCACTGCATCACTGATATCACTACTGTATGTATGACATCATATGCACTATATACAGCATCACATCCACCGTTTATGACATCACACCATTGTAGTTATGACATCACATGCACTGTATTCATGTCATCACACTCAATATATATGACATCACACCACTGTATATGATATCACATCCACTATACATGTGCCATCGTAGTAGCCCCTGTATCTACGACATCACACCCAATATGTTTATAACGTCATATCCACTATATATGACATCATACCCACTGTGTTTATGACAATGAAACCACTATATCTGACATCACATCCAATATATCTGACATCACATCCCTGTATCTGTGTCATCACACTCACTGTATAGATAATATCACACCCACTGTATATATGACATCATATGCACTATATCTATCATACCCACTCCATCTGTGACTTCACACCCACTATATCTATGACCACTGTATTGATGACATCACAACCACAGTCTTTAGGGGATCATATCCACTATATTTGACACTACACCCACATATTTATTGGAGAAGGAAATGGCAACCCACTTCAGTATTCTTGTCTGAAAAATTCCATGGACACAGAGGCCCTGTGGGCTACAATCCATAGGGTTGTGAAGAGTCCAACATGACTGAGCAACTTCACTTTCACTTTTCACTTTCATGCACTGGAGAAGGAAATGGCAACCCATTCCAGGGTTCTTGTGTGGAGTTGCAAAGAGTCAGACAAGACTGAGTGACTGATCTGACTGACTGAATAAGAGCTGACCTAATGATAGCTATCCAAAAGAGGGTTGTGCTAAGGAGAGCTGAGCTATGAAAAGCTATGGAGAACCTAGGTAATGATAGGTATTCTAAAGAGGGCTATGCTAAGGAGAGCTAGGAGGTCTGAGCTTGGGGGAGCTGAGCTAATAAAGAAAGCTAAGCTAAGGAGAGTTTAGCCGAGAAGAGCTGTGCTAGGACAGCTTATTTCCTTATTTCCCAGTCTGTTGTTCCATGTTAAGTTCTAACTGCTTCTTCCCGACCTGCATATTGATTTCTCAAGAGGCATGTCAGGTGGCCTGGTATTCCCATCTTCAGAATTGTCCACAATTTATGTGATCCAGACAAAGCCTTTGGCATAGTCCATAAAGTAGAAGTAGATATTTTTCTGGAACTTGCTTGCTTTTTTGATGATCCAAAGGATGTTGGCAATTTGATGTCTGGTTCCTCTTGCCTTTTCTAAATCCAGCTTGAACATCTGGAAGTTCATGGCTCACATACTATTTAAGCCTGGCTTGGAGAATTTTGAACTTTATTTTAGTGGTGTGTGAGGTGAATGCAATTGTGTGGTAGTTTGAGCATATTTGTCGTTGCCTTTCTTTGGGATTGGAATGAATACTGACCTTTTCCAGTTCTGTGGTCACTGCTGAGTTTTCCAAATTTGTTGGCATATTGACTGCAACACATTCACAGCATCATAGTTTAGAACTGAAAGAGCTCAATTGGAACTCCATCACCTCCATTAGCTTCTTTCATAGCGATGCTTCCTAAAGCCCACTTCTCTTTGCATTCCAGCATGTCAAGCTCTAGCTGAGTGATCATACCATTGTGATTATCTGGGTCATGATAATATTTTTTGTATAATTCTTCTGTGTATTCTTGCCACCACTTCTTAATATCTCTGCTTCTGTTAGGTCCATACTGTACGTACTTCTGTTAGGTCCTTTATTGTGTTCATCTTTGCATGAAATGTTCCCTTGGTACCTCTAATTTTCTTGAAGAGATCTCTAGTCTTTCCCATTCTATCGTTTTCCTCTATTTCTTTGAGAGCTCTCCTTACCTCTCCTTAATTACTTCTCTTTAGCTTACTCCCTAGTGTAGCTCTCCTTCACTCAGCTCTCCTTAGCTCAGTCCCCTTTAGGATAGTTCTCCTTAGCTCTCCTTAGTGTCTCCTTAGCCTTAGCTTGGAGAAGGCAATGGCAACCCACTCCAGTACTCTTGCCTGGAAAATCCCATGGACGGAGGAGCCTGGTAGACTGCGGTCCATGGGGTCTCTAGGAGTTGGACATGACTGAAAGTCTTCACTTGCACTTTTCACTTTCATGCATTGGAGAAGGAAATGGAAACTCACTCCAGTGTTATTGCCAAACATCCCTGGAGAATCCCAGGGATGGGGGAGCCTGGTGGGCTGCTGTCTCAGGGGTTGCACAGAGTCGAACACAGCTGAAGCGACTTAGCAGCAGTAGCAGCCTTAGCTTAGCTCTCCATAGCTCTCCATAGCTTAGCCCTCCTTTCCATAGCTTTCCTTAGCTCAACCTCTATAGGATAGTTATCATTAGCTTGGCTTTCTTTAGCTTAGTTGTCTGTAGCTCTCCTTAGCTAACTCAGTGCAATTGCTCAGTTGTGTCCGACTCTTTGCCGCCCCATGAATTGCAGCACACCAGGCCTCCCTGTCCATCATCAACTTCCAGAGTTTATCAAACTCATGTCCATCAAGTTGGTGATTCCATCCAGCTATCTCATCCTCTGTTGTTCCCTTCTCCTCCTGCCCCCAATCCCTCCCAGCATCAAGGTCTTTTCCAATGAGTCAACTCTTTGCATGAGGTGGCCAGGAGTTTCAGCTTTAGCATTAGGCCTTCCAATGAACACCCAGGACTGATCTCCTTTATGATGAACTGGTTTGACCTCCTTGCAGTCCAAGGGACTCTCAAGAGCCTTCTCCAACACCACAGTTCAAAAGCATCAATTCTTCGGTGCTCAACTTTCTTCACAGTCCAACTCTCACATCCATACATGACCACTGGAAAAACCATAGCCTTGATTAGACAGACTTTTGTTGGCAAAGTAATGTCTCTGTTTTTTAATATGCTATCTAGGTTGGTCATAACTCTCCTTCCAAGGAGTAAAGTGAAGTCGCTTAGTCGTGTCCGACTCTTCACAACCCATGGACTTCAGCCTACCAGGCTCCTCCCTCCATGGGATTTTCCAGGCAAGAGTACTGGAGTGGGTTGCCACTGCCATCTCTGTAAGCTAAGGAGAGCTGCAGAGAGCTAAGCTGAGAGGAGAGCTGAGTTAAGGAAAGCAAATCTAAGGAGAGCTATCCTAAAGAGGACTGAGCTAAGGAGAGCTGAGTGAAGGAGAGCTACACTAGGGAGTAAGCTAAAGAGAAGTAATTAAGGAGAGGTAAGGAGAGCTCTCAAAGAAATAGAGGAAAACGATAGAATGGGAAAGACTAGAGATCTCTTCAAGAAAATTAGAGGTACCAAGGGTACATTTCATGCAAAGATGGACACAATAAAGGACCTAACAGAAGTATGTACAGTATGGACCTAACAGAAGCAGAGATATTAAGAAGTGGTGGCAAGAATACACAGAAGAATTATACAAAAAATATTATCATGACCCAGATAATCACAATGGTATGATCACACACCTAGAGCTAGACATACAGGAATGTAAAGAGAAGTGGGCTCCAAGGAGTAAGCATCTTTTAATTTCATGTCTGCAATCACCATCTGCAGTGATAACTCTCCTTAATTACTTTTCGTTAGCTCAGCTCTCCTTAGCTTAGCCATCCTTAGCTCAGCTCTCCTCAGCTCAGCCCTCCTTAGGAGAGCTATCATTATCTCGGCTTTCCTTATATTAGCTTTCCTTAACTCAGCTCTCCTCTCATCAGCTTAGCTCTCTGCAGCTCTCCTTAGCTAAAGTTTCCTTAGCTTAACCCTGCTTAGGATAGCTCTCCTTAATTGCTTCTCCTGAGTTTAGCTCTCATTAGGCCAACTGTCCTTAGCATAGCCCTTCTCAGTTCAGCTCTGCTCAGCTCAGCTTTCCTTAGCTCAGCCCTCCTTAGGATATCTATCATTAGCTNCCCATGGACGGAGGAGCCTGGTAGACTGCGGTCCATGGGGTCTCTAGGAGTTGGACATGACTGAAAGTCTTCACTTGCACTTTTCACTTTCATGCATTGGAGAAGGAAATGGAAACTCACTCCAGTGTTATTGCCAAACATCCCTGGAGAATCCCAGGGATGGGGGAGCCTGGTGGGCTGCTGTCTCAGGGGTTGCACAGAGTCGAACACAGCTGAAGCGACTTAGCAGCAGTAGCAGCCTTAGCTTAGCTCTCCATAGCTCTCCATAGCTTAGCCCTCCTTTCCATAGCTTTCCTTAGCTCAACCTCTATAGGATAGTTATCATTAGCTTGGCTTTCTTTAGCTTAGTTGTCTGTAGCTCTCCTTAGCTAACTCAGTGCAATTGCTCAGTTGTGTCCGACTCTTTGCCGCCCCATGAATTGCAGCACACCAGGCCTCCCTGTCCATCATCAACTTCCAGAGTTTATCAAACTCATGTCCATCAAGTTGGTGATTCCATCCAGCTATCTCATCCTCTGTTGTTCCCTTCTCCTCCTGCCCCCAATCCCTCCCAGCATCAAGGTCTTTTCCAATGAGTCAACTCTTTGCATGAGGTGGCCAGGAGTTTCAGCTTTAGCATTAGGCCTTCCAATGAACACCCAGGACTGATCTCCTTTATGATGAACTGGTTTGACCTCCTTGCAGTCCAAGGGACTCTCAAGAGCCTTCTCCAACACCACAGTTCAAAAGCATCAATTCTTCGGTGCTCAACTTTCTTCACAGTCCAACTCTCACATCCATACATGACCACTGGAAAAACCATAGCCTTGATTAGACAGACTTTTGTTGGCAAAGTAATGTCTCTGTTTTTTAATATGCTATCTAGGTTGGTCATAACTCTCCTTCCAAGGAGTAAAGTGAAGTCGCTTAGTCGTGTCCGACTCTTCACAACCCATGGACTTCAGCCTACCAGGCTCCTCCCTCCATGGGATTTTCCAGGCAAGAGTACTGGAGTGGGTTGCCACTGCCATCTCTGTAAGCTAAGGAGAGCTGCAGAGAGCTAAGCTGAGAGGAGAGCTGAGTTAAGGAAAGCAAATCTAAGGAGAGCTATCCTAAAGAGGACTGAGCTAAGGAGAGCTGAGTGAAGGAGAGCTACACTAGGGAGTAAGCTAAAGAGAAGTAATTAAGGAGAGGTAAGGAGAGCTCTCAAAGAAATAGAGGAAAACGATAGAATGGGAAAGACTAGAGATCTCTTCAAGAAAATTAGAGGTACCAAGGGTACATTTCATGCAAAGATGGACACAATAAAGGACCTAACAGAAGTATGTACAGTATGGACCTAACAGAAGCAGAGATATTAAGAAGTGGTGGCAAGAATACACAGAAGAATTATACAAAAAATATTATCATGACCCAGATAATCACAATGGTATGATCACACACCTAGAGCTAGACATACAGGAATGTAAAGAGAAGTGGGCTCCAAGGAGTAAGCATCTTTTAATTTCATGTCTGCAATCACCATCTGCAGTGATAACTCTCCTTAATTACTTTTCGTTAGCTCAGCTCTCCTTAGCTTAGCCATCCTTAGCTCAGCTCTCCTCAGCTCAGCCCTCCTTAGGAGAGCTATCATTATCTCGGCTTTCCTTATATTAGCTTTCCTTAACTCAGCTCTCCTCTCATCAGCTTAGCTCTCTGCAGCTCTCCTTAGCTAAAGTTTCCTTAGCTTAACCCTGCTTAGGATAGCTCTCCTTAATTGCTTCTCCTGAGTTTAGCTCTCATTAGGCCAACTGTCCTTAGCATAGCCCTTCTCAGTTCAGCTCTGCTCAGCTCAGCTTTCCTTAGCTCAGCCCTCCTTAGGATATCTATCATTAGCTCAGGTCTCCTTAGATTAGCTTTCCTTAACTCAGGTCTCCTCTCATTAGCTTAGCTCTCCATAGCTTAGCAGTCGATAGTTCTCCTTAGCTCAGGCCCCCTCAGCTCAGTGCTCTTCAGCTCAGCTATGTAGAGCATCAGTTCAGTTCAGTGCAGTTGCTCAGTCATGTCCAACTCTGCGACCCCATGAATTGCAGCATGCCAGGCCTCCTCTCCATCACCAACTCACGGAGTTCACTCAGACTCACTCCCATCGAGTCAGTGATGCCATCCAGCCATCTCATCCTCGGTCGTCACCTTCTCCTCCTGCCCCCATCCCTCCCAGGATCAGAGTCCTTTCCAATGAGTCAGCTCTTTGCATGAGGTGGCCAAAGTACTGGGGTTTCAGCTTTAGCATCAGTCCTTCCAAAGAACACCCAGAACTTTTGGCAGGTGAATTCCCTACCACTGAGCCACCACAGAAGGTGGCTTTTCTCCAATTACCGTGCCCTACCTTTCCTAGAATTTCTGTATTAAATAATTTACTTTACACTATTTTTCCTGCGGGCTTAATGTGGCATCTGTAAACAAGGTGTCCTGTTTTTATTCTGTGGCAAAACATGGTATAAATGACAGTGAATCGTAGTGTCAAGAGCAGAGTAACCCTGGCTGCCAACATTGAAAATCCCCTACTCTTGTAATATTTTTCAGTAAACTATGAGAAGTCTATGTCAAGACCTCAGCCCCTCAGTACTCCAATGTCACTAGCACATGAGTGTATTTAATAAAGTAACCGAGTAATTGCCTGTCTCTTATTTGAGTAAGTGCAGACTAAAATAAGAGTGAAATAATTGACTGAAGCACTTCCTCTTTTCACTTTAATGGATAGCTAAGCCCCACAGAGGAGTTGAAATATGAGTACAACTCCTGTATGTTTTTTACTTAGACTCACTAATCTTTAATGTTTTTTTCCTGTGCTTTCTTTCGGAACACGCACATTTTCCTCCTAACGTTCTAAACTTTCCTATAGGCAGGTCTAGTTACATACAGTTATGGTTTTCAGCCCTAATAATATCATCCTCTAAGAGCAAAGCCTTTTTCATACGTAACTCCATTAGCACGATTTCAAGATATTTAACCGTACCAAAAAGGTCACCGAAAAAGTACTTTTTTCTACCCCTGTAGCTTGCGCTTAGGCATATGTCTGACTCTTTTGCAATCTTGTGGACTGTAGCCCACCTGGCTCCTGTGTCCATGGGATTCTCCAGGCAAGAATACTGGAGTGTGTTGTCATTTGCTTCTCCACGGGATCATCCTGGCCTGGAAGTCTAGTGCGTGTCTCCTTTGTCTCTTGCGTTTGCAGGTGGATTCTTCATGGCTGACCCACTGGGCAAACCTCTGATTTGGGATAGCCAGTAGCCCTGTGTGGATGCTGAATTGAAGTTAACGTATTGTTCAATTGTATACTTTTCTCTGAGTTGAAAATTCTATTTTCTGTTGTTGAGCTGGCCTGTGATTCATTTGTTTCAGTAATTTCCAGCACTTCATAACAAAGCCATGTAGTTATTCCTGCATAGTGCAAGTCACTAAACACACACAAACACACATGCTCAGGGACAAACACAACTGTTTTCATTAATTATTTGAAACATGATATGCGGCTAAAGATAATCTGGTCCTTGACCTTCATATTTTTTCCTTACATTAGCAGTCTGTTTTCAGGGCCAGGTTTTAAATGATCATTTTCTTTTTCTTTTTTATTTTCTACTGTGTAGCAGTCTGGAGTGCTAAGCTGGATTGATGGCCTGTGATCCAAGGGACTCTCCATAGTTTGAATCCCACTTACCTTTCAGGATAACGACAGGTTAGACTAGGATCTCTTTGGAGAAGTTGTTGTTTTTCAGCCACTAAGCCATGTCTGTGACCCTGCAGGACCCCATGAATGGCAGTACACCAGGGTTCCCTGTCCTTACAATAGCCTTGCATTTGCTCAGACTCGTGTCCCCTGAATCCTGTGATACCATCCAACCGTCTCATCTTCTGTTGTCCTCTTCTCTTGCCCTCCTGCTTTCCCTGCCTTTGGGTCTTCTTGCAGCTGACCCTTTGGATCAGGTGGCCAAAGTATTGGAGCTTCAGCAGCAGTCCTTGCAGTGAATATTCAGGGTAGATCTCCGTTAGGATTGACTGGTTTGATCTCCTTGCTGTCCAGGGCACTCTCAAGAGTCTTGTCCAGCGCTACAGTTGAAAAACTTCAGCTCTTCAACATTCAGCCTTCCTTATGGTCCCAACTTTCACATCCAGATACGTAAAAAGACTAAATATGTAACTACTGGAAGAACTAGAGCTTTGATTATACTGACCTTTGTCAGCAAAGTGATATCTCTGCCTTTTAACATGCTGTCTAGAGTTGTCACAGCTTTTCTTCCAAGGAGCAGTTCAGTTCAGTTCAATCGCTCAGTCGTGTCCGACTCTTTGCGACCCTATGGACTGCAGCACACCAGGCCTCCCTGTCCATCATCAACTCTGGAGTTTACGCAAACTCATGTCCACTGAGTTGGTGATGCCATCCAACCATCTCATCCTCTGTCATTCCCTTCTCCTCCTGCCCTCAATCTTCCTCAGCATCAGGGTCTTTGCAAATGAGTCAGCTCTGCCCATCAGGTGGCCAAAATGTTGGAATTTCAGCTTCAACATCAGTCCTTCCAGTGCACACCCAGGACTGATCTGTCTCCTTTAGGATGGACTGCTTGATCTCCTTGCAGTCGAAGGGACTCTCAAGACTCTCCAACACCACAGTTCAAAAGCATCAATTCTTGACACTCAGCTTTCTTAACATTCCAACTCACATCATACATGACCACTAGAAAAACCATAGCCTTGCCTAGATGGANAGTCCTTCCAGTGCACACCCAGGACTGATCTGTCTCCTTTAGGATGGACTGCTTGATCTCCTTGCAGTCAAAGGGACTCTCAAGACTCTCCAACACCACAGTTCAAAAGCATCAATTCTTGACACTCAGCTTTCTTAACATTCCAACTCACATCATACATGACCACTAGAAAAACCATAGCCTTGCCTAGATGGACCTTTGTTGGCAAAGTAATGTATATGCTCTCTAGGTTGGTCATAACTTTCTTTCCAAGGGTTAAGCATCTTTTGATTTCATGGCTGCAGTCACCATCTGCAGTGATTTTGGATCCCCCCAAAATANTCTTAACATTCCAACTCACATCATACATGACCACTAGAAAAACCATAGCCTTGCCTAGATGGACCTTTGTTGGCAAAGTAATGTATATGCTCTCTAGGTTGGTCATAACTTTCTTTCCAAGGGTTAAGCATCTTTTGATTTCATGGCTGCAGTCACCATCTGCAGTGATTTTGGATCCCCCCAAAATAAGTCTGTCACTGTTTCCATTGTTTCCCCATCTATTTGCCATGAAATGATGGGACTGGATGCCATGATTTTGGTTTTTTGAATGTTTAGCTTTAAGCCAAATTTTTCACTCTCCTCTTTCACTTTCATCAAGAGGCTTTTAAGTTCCTCTTCACTTGCTTTCGTAAAGGTGGTGTCTGCATATCTGAGTTTATAGAATTTTCTCTCAGCAATCTTGATTCCAGCTTGTGCTTCTTCCAGCCCAGCGTTTCTCATGATGTACTCTGCGTATAAGTTCAATAAGCAGGGTGACAATAAACAGCCTTGACATACTCCTTTTCTTATTTGGACCTAGTCTGTTGTTCCATGTCCAGTTCTGTTACTTCCTGACCTGCATACAGGTTTCTCAAAAGGCAAGTCAGAATTTTCCACAGTTTATGGTGATCCACACAGTCAAAAGTTTAGGCATAATCAATAAAGCAGAAATAGATGTTTTTGTGGAACTCTTTTGCTTTTTCAATGATCCAGTAGATGTTGGCAGTTTGATTTCTGGTTCTTCTGCCTTTTCTAAAACCAGCTTGAATATCTGAAAGTTCATGGTTCACGTATTGCTGAAGCCTAGCTTGGAGAATTTTGAGCATTACTTTACTAGTGTGTGATATGAGTGCAATTGTATGGTAGTTGGAGGCTTCTTTGGCATTGCCTTTCTTTGGGATTTGAATGAAAACTGACCTTTTGAAATCCTGTGGCCACTGCTGAGTTTTCCAACTTTGCTGGCATATTGAGTGCAGCACTTTCTCAGCATCATCTTTCAGGTTTTGAAATATCTTGAAATT
>SJYA01003487.1:31283-54332 GCA_006410615.1 Neotragus moschatus
TTATATATCTCAGTTTGGCTCAAATAAAATTCTATATTTTCTTCTAAATTTGATTTTTTATTTTTTGCCCTTTGTTGTTATCCAGCATCTTCTTTCTTTTTCCTTTACTTCATTATTATTATTTTTAAAAATTATAGCTGAAGTACAGTATGATTTCTTACAGGTTCACAATGTAGTGATTCACAATTTTTAAAGCTTATTTTGCATTTATAGTTATTATAAACTATTTGGATAAACAGTGGAAACAGTGTCAGAGCACCTGACTTGCCTCTTGAGAAACCTATATTCAGGTCAGGAAGCAAAAGTTAGAAATGAATATGGAACAACACTGTTTCCAAATAGGAAAAGGAGTACATCAAGGCTGTATCCTGTCACCGTGCTTATTTAACTTTTATGCAGAGTACATTATGAGAAATGCTGGGCTGGAAGAAGCACAAGCTGGAATCAAGACTGCCGGGAGAAATATCAATAACCTCAGATATGCAGATGACACCACTCTTATGGCAAAAAGTGAAGAGGAACTAAAAAGCCTCTTGATGAACGTGAAAGANGTTGGTGATGGACAGGGAGGCCTGGCGTGCTGCAATTCATGGGGTCGCAAAGACTTGGACACGACTGAGGAACTGAACTGAGCTGAACTGATTGACTATATTACCTGTGGTATAAAATATATCCTTGTAAATAAGACATCACCTCACATCAGCCAGAATGGCCATCATCAAAAAGTCTACAAAAAATAAATGCTGGAGAGGGTGTGGAGAAAAGGGAACCCTCTTGCACTTTTGGGGAAGATGTAAATTAATACAGCCACAAAGGAAGATGATATGGAGATTCCTTTAAAACTAAGAAAAAAAAAAAAAACACCATATGACCCAGCAATCCTACTCCTAGGCATATATCCTGAGGAAACCAAAGCTGAAAAATATACAAGCACTGCAGTGCTCACTACAGCAACTACTTATAATAGCTAGAACATGGAAGCAACTTGGATGTCCATCAACAGATGAATGGATAAAGAAATTGTGGTACATATACACAACGGAATATTACTCATCCATAAAAAGGATGAATTTGAGTCAGTTCTGATGAGGTGAATGAACCTATAGCCTATTATACAGAGTGAAGTAAGTCAGAAAGAGAAAGAGAAATATTATATACTAAGACATATATATGGAATCTAGAAAGATGGCCCTGATAAATTTATTTGCAGGAGAAAGAGATATAGAGAACAAATTTATGGACACAGGAAGAGGGGATGAGAGGGTGAGATGTATGGAGAGAAACTTACATTACTAGATAGCTGTATGTCTCAGGGAGCTCACAAAGGGACTCTGTATCAACCTAGAGTGGTGGGATGAAGAAGGGGGATGGGAGAGGAATTAAAGGAGGGAATATATGTACATCTACAGTTAATTCATGTTGATGTTTTGGAAAAAAATAGCAAAATTCTGTACAGCAATTATCCTTCAAATAAAAAATAAATAAAATACTGAAAAAAGGCAAAGCATCTAGAACCAAGTATCAAAAAATTTAAAAGCAGAGATACTATGTTGCTGACAAAAGTCCATATAGTCAACACTATGATTTTTTCAATTGTCACAAATAGATGTGAGAGTGGGACCATAAAGAAGGCTGAGCAGTGAAGAATTGATGCTTTTGAACTGTCATGTTGGAGAAGACTCTTGAGAATCCCTTGGACTGCAAGGAGATCAAACAGTCAGTCCTAAAGGAAATCCATCCTGAATATTCATTGGAAGGACTGATGCTGAAACTGAAACTTCAATACTTTGGCCACTAGATGAGAAGAGTCAACTCACTGGAAAATACTCTGAGGCTAGGAACAACTGAATGCAGGAGGAGAAGGGAATGACAGAGAATGAGATGGTTGGATGGCATCACCGACTCCATCATATGAGTTTGAGCAATCTCCGGGATATGATGAAGTACAGGAAAGCCTAGAATGCTGCAGTCCATGGGGTTCCAAAGGGTCGTACATGACTGAGTGACCAAACAACAAAGCATAAAGCATAAGGAACAACATTCAATATTCTGGGATAAACCACAATGGAAAAGAATATTTAAAATGTGTATATGTGTATATTTGAGTAACTCTGATGTACAGCAGAAATTAACACAACACTATTGATAAATTATACTTCAACAAAAAATTTATTGTATATTCATGTAGCTAACTTTACGTGTAATAGTTGGTACTTCTTAATCTTCTACACTTACATGCCCCCTCTTTGCAACCCTATCCCCATTGGTGGCCACTAGTTTGTTCTTAATATCTGTGAGTCTCTTTTTGTTAAACTCACTAATTTATTTTTTAGATTCCACATGTAAGTGATATTATACAGTATTTCCCCTTTATCTGACTTAATTCACTTAGCCTAATGCCCTCTAGTCCCATCACTTTATGGCAAATAGATGGGGAAACAGTAAANGGATTCCTTCCCACAGTAGTAGAAGAAGAACTAAAGAACCTCTTGATGAGGGTGAAAGAGGAGAGTGAAAAAGTTGGCTTAAAGCTCAACATTCGGAAAACTAAGGTCATGGCATCCGGTCCCATCACTTCATGGCAAATAGATGGGGAAACAGTAAAAATAGTGGCTGACTTTATTTTTCTGGGCTCCAAAATCACTGCAGATGGTGACTGCAGCCATGAAATTAAAAGATGCTTACTCCTTGGAAGGAAAGTTATGACCAACCTAGATAGCATATTCAAAAGCACAGACATTACTTTGCCAACAAATGTCCATCTAGGCAAGGCTATGGTTTTTCCAGTGGTCATGTACGGATTTGAGAGTTGGACTGTGAAGACAGCTGAGCACCAAAGAATTGATGCTTTTGAACTGTGGTGTTGGAGAAGACTCTTGAGAGTCCTTGGATTGCAAGGAGATCTTACCAGTCAATCCTAAAGGAGATCAATCCTGAGTGTTCACTGGAAGGACTGATGCTGAAGCTGAAACTCCAATAATTTGGCCACCTGATACAAAGAGCTTACTCATTGGAAAAGACCCTGATGCTGGGAAAGATTGGGGGCAGAAGGAGAAGGGGACAACAGAGGATAAAATGGTTGGATGGCATCACCAACCTGGTGGACATGAGTTTGAGTAAACTCCAGGAGTTGGTGATGGATAGGAAGGCCTGGCGTGCTGCGGTTCATGGAGTAACAGAGAGCTGGACGACTGAGTGACTGGACTGAATGGAACTGAACGCCCTCCAAGTCCAACCATTTTCCTGTAAATAGCAAAATTTTCCCATTTCATCATATGTCACATCTTTATTCATTATCTATCAATAGAAAGTTAGATTTCTTTAATACCTTAGGTATTGTTAATGGTACTTCTATGAACTTTAGGTGCAGGTGAGCCACTTGATCAGAAATGGGAATTGCACCCCACTCCAGCACTCTTGCCTGGAAAATTCCATGGATGGAGGAGCCTGGTAAGCTGCAGTCCATGAAGTCGCAAACAGTTGGACATGACTGAATGACTTCCCTTTCACTTTTCACTTTTATGCACTGGAGAAGGAAATGGCAACCCACTCTAGTGTTCTTGCCTGGGGAATCCCAGGGATGGTGGAGCCTGGTGTTCTGCTGTCTGTGGGGTCGCACAGAGTCAGACACGACTGAAGCGACTTATCAGCAGCAGCAGCAGAGCCTCTTGATAAGGAAAGAAGTCTTGAAAGAGAGTTTAAAAAACTGGCTTAATGTTCAGTACTCAAAAAAACTAAGATGATGGTATGTGGTCCCATCACTTTATGGCAAAGAGAGGGTATGAAAGTGGAAGCAGTGACACATTTTATTTTTCTGGGCTCCAAAATCATTGTGGATGTTGATTGCAGCCATGAAATTAAAAGATGCTTGCTCCTGTGACAAAACTAGACACCGTATTAAAAAACAGAACAGACACATCACTTTGCCAACAAATGCCTATATATTCAAAGCTATAGCTTTTCCAGTAATCATATATGGATATGAGAGACACAAAGAAGGCTCAGCTCTGAAGAACTGATGCTTTCAAATTGTGATTCTAGAGCAGTCTCTTGAGAATACTTTGGACTCAAATGAGATCAAGACAGTCAATCCTAAGTCAACGCTGAATGTCAGTCGGAAGGACTGATGTTGAAGCTGAAGTCCAGCACTGGCCACCTGATGTAAAGAGCTTCCTCAGTGGAAAAACCCTGATGCTGGAAGAGAGTGAGAGCAAAAAGGGTAAGTGGTGACCAAAGATGAGACAATTATGTAGCATCCACTGACTCAATGGACATGAAGTTGAACAAACTCTGGGAGTTAATGAAGAACAGTGAGGCCTGGTGCACTGCAGCTCATGGTATTGCAAAAAATCAGATGTGACTTGGTGACTGAACAGCACAATAACGTTTACAAAACAGTGTGATCTTTTTGCCAAAAAAAATAGATATAATGTTAAATTTTATTATTTCAGCCCTGAAGAAAAATAAGCATCTAAGGCTTATAGTTTCATTGAGTTAGACAAGGATGTGGTCCTAGTGTGATCAGATTGACTAGTTTCCTGTGAGTATGGTTTCAGTGCCCGCAGGGCAATCCAAGACGGGTGGGTCATGGTGAGAAGTCTGACAGAATATGGTCCACTGGAGAAGGGAATGGCAAACCACTTCAGTATTCTTGCCTTGAGAATCCCATGAACAGTCTGAGTGAACTCCAGGAGTTGGTGATGGACAGGGAGGCCTGGCATGCTGCGATTCATGGGGTCACAAAGAGTCGGACATGACTGAGCGACTGAACTGAACTGAAGGCTTATAGAGAAATTGAGACTAGTAAAATTTGTCTTGACTCTTGTAACCAGCAGGTAGGAAAGCTAAGTTCTTACCTGTAGAAAACTGCTTCCTTATTGATAATTGAGGAAATCAACATTTCTTGCTACAAATAATTATTACAAATTTATTATAAATTCATAAATTCTTAAGTATTACAGGATAGGTTTTTCCAAAGCAGCTGACATTTTTACAAGTTTTTGAGCTTTATTTTTATAGTTTTTACATTATTCATTAAAATTTGACAGCAGAATGAAGTGTATATCTGTAATGGGATGAAAGTTTATTTAATGCCAGAGGACAGAGCCTCTACATAGCTTTTTATTCATTATAGCACAAGATATACATTATAGAAACATATTTTCAGTAATAAAACTGTCATTATCAGTGTGAAAGTTACAAATAGCATGTTTTAATTAAAAAATATTTTTCTATAGCATGCTTTTCTTATGCAGCAAAATAAAACAGTAAGGAGATACCTGATGAGAAGAAATGATTTTTAGTTGAAAACTTCCAAATGACTCAATAGTATGATTTTTCAACAAAAAATTTCTTAAGAAAGCATTTCATTAGATTTTGGTTCAATTCAGTTCAGTTACTCAGTTGTGTCCAATTCTTTGCAACCCCATGAACCACAGCACGCCAGGCCTCCCTATCCATCACCAACTCCCGGATTCCACCCAAACGCATGTTTATTGAGTCAGTGATGCCATCCAATGATCTCATCCTCTGTCATCCCCTTCTCCTCCTGCCCCCAATCTTTCCCAGCATCAGGGTCTTTTCAAATGATTCAGCTCTCTGCATGAGGTGGCCAAAGTATTGGCGTTTCAGTATCAACATCAGTCCCTCCAATGAACACCTAGGAATGATCTCCTTTTGGATAGACTGGTTGGATCTCCTTGCAGTCCAAGAGACTCTCAAGAGTCTTCTCCTTGAGTATAACTAAAAACATATATATATTTTTCCCATCACAAATAATTGCCTATAAGTTGACCCAGAATTAGATTGATTATATTCTTTGCAGCCAAAGATGGAGAAGTTCTCTACAGTCAGCAAGAATAAGACTGAGAGCTGACTGTAGCCAAGATCATAAATTGAAGAAAGTAGGGAAAATCACTAGACCATTCAGGTATGACCTAAATCAAATCCCTTATGATTATACAGTGGAAGTGGGAAATAGATTTAAGGGACTAGATCTTATAGACAGAGTGCCTGATAAATTATGGATTGAGGTTTGTGATACTGTACAGGAGACAGGGATCAGACCATCCCCAAGAAAGATATCTGCAAAAAAATCAAAATGGCTGTCTGAGGTGGCCTTACAAATAGCTGTGAAGAGAAGTCAGAAACAAAGGAGAAAGGAAATATATACCCATTTGAATGCAGAGTCCCAAATAATACCAAGGAGAGATATGAAAACCTTCTTCAGTGATCAGAACAAAGAAATAGAGGAAAACAAGAGAATGGGAAAGACTAGAGATCTCTTCAAAAAAAATTAGAGATACCAAT
Organism: Neotragus moschatus; assembly: GCA_006410615.1. Lineage (NCBI taxonomy): Eukaryota > Metazoa > Chordata > Mammalia > Artiodactyla > Bovidae > Neotragus > Neotragus moschatus. Next base: position 37,593 of record SJYA01003487.1, read on the forward strand.
GGAATATTTCATGCAAAGATGGGCTCAATAAAGAACAGAAGTGGTACGGACCTAATAGAAGCAGAAGATATTAAAAAGAGATGGCAAAAATATACAGATCTGTACAAAAAAGATCTTTGTGAACCAGATAATCACAATGGTATGATCACTCACCTAGAGCCAGACATCCTGGAATGTGAAGACAAGTGGGCCTTAGGAAGCATCACTACAAACAAAGCTAGTGGAGGTGATGGAATTCCAGTTGATCTATTTCAAATCCTCAAAGGCAGAACTGTAAAAATGCTACAATCAATATGCCAGCAAACCTGAAATAACTCACTATGGGCACAGGACTGGAAATGGTCAGTTTTCATTCCAATTCCAAAGAAAGACAAGGCAAAGAATGTTCAGTTGCACTCAATTGCACTCATTTCACATGTGAGTAAGGAAATGCTCAAAATTGTCCAAGTCAGGCTTCAGCTGGATTTAGAAAAGGCAGAGGAACCAGAGATCAAATTCCCAACATCCACTAGATCATTGAAAAAGCAAGAGAGTTCCAGAAAAACATCTATTTCTGCTTTATTAACTATGCTAAAGCCTTTGGCTATGTGGATTACAACAAACTGAGAAAATTCTGAAAAAGATGGGAATACCAGACCACCTGACCTGCCTCTTGAGAAATCTGTGTGCAGGTTAGGAAGCAACAGTTAGAACTGGACATGAAACAACAGACTGATTCCAAATAGGAAAAGGAGTATGTCAAGGCTGTATATTATCACCCTGTTTATTTAACTTATATGCAGATTACATCGTGAGAAACGCTGGGCTGGAAGAATCATAAGCTGGAATCAAGATTGCCAGGAGAAAGATGAAAAAACTCAGCTTTGCCGATGACATCACCCTTATGGCAGAAAGCAAACAGTAGGAAACGACTGAGTGACTGAACTGAACTGACTGAAGAAACACACGGAAAGGTGTGTTTCAACATAACTGTGATCAACATAACTGATCACCAGAGAAATGTAAATCAAAACCACAATTAGCTCCCACCTCAAACTGGCTGCCATCGAGAAGTCTACAAATAGTAAATGCTGGAGAGGGCATGGAGGAAAGGGAATCTTCTTACACTGTTGGTGGGAATGCAAAATAGTACAGTGTGGAGAGTCCTTTGAAAACTGGAAATAGAACTGCCATATGACCCAGCAATCCCACTGCTTGGCATAAAAACTGAGGAAACCAGAAAGACACACATATAACCCCTATGCTCATTGCAGCACTGTTTTCAATAGCTAGGACATGGAGGGAATTACATGTCCATCAGCAGATTCATGGATAAGGAAGTTGTGGTACATATACCCAAAGAAATATTGCTCAGGTATAAAAAAGAATGCATTTGAATCAATTCTAATGAGGTGGATGAAACTAGAGCCTATTATGCAGAGTGAAGTAAGTCAGAAAGAAAGACACCAATACAGTATATTAATGTATATGTATGGAATTTAGAATGATAGTAATGACGACCCTATATGCAAGACAGCAAAAGAGACACAGATGTAACAGACTATGGAACTAAGTGGGAGAAGGCAAGGGTGGGACAATATAAAAGTAAAACATTTAAATATGTATATTACCATATGTCAAATAGATGACCAGTGCAAATTTGATGCGTGAAGCAGAACACCCAAAGCTGTTCTCTGAGACAACCCAGAGGGATGGGATGGCGAGGGAGGCAGGCATGATCAAGGGACACATGTATACCCATGGCTGTTTCATGTCAATGTATGGCAAGAACCACCACAATATTGTCAAGTATTAGCCTCCAATTAAAATAAATAAAATAAAAAAAAAAGAAAACATATATCTGAGAGTTATTTTGGAAATGACTCAGTTTGTACAAATAGTACAAAAGCTATGCCTGCTGCTGCTGCTAAGTCACTTCAGTCATGTCCAACTCTGTGTGACCCCACAGACAGCAGCCCACCAGGCTCCCCCGTCCCTGGGATTCTCCAGGCAAGAATACTGGAGTGGGTTGCCATCTCCTTCTCCAATGCATTAAAGTGAAAAATGAAAGTGAAGTCGCTCAGTCATGTCCGACTCTTAGCGACCCCATGGACTGCAGCCCACTAGGCTCCTCCATCCAAGGTATTTGCCAGGCAAGAGTACTTGAGTGGGGTGTCATTGCCTTCTCCAAGCTATGCCTAACATGGAAAAAGAAAGTTGTCTTTCCCATTACAGATTAAATTCAAATTTATGTAGATAATTTGTAACATATTTACCCTATACAATAGTCTATGGGACTTTTTTTTTTTTTTTGGCCATGTGGCTTAGAGGAGCTCAGTTTCATAACCATGGATTGAACCTGTGCACTTGGAATGAAAGCACGAGAGACCTGACCAACTTAGAAACCACAGAATTCACTGATATTGTATAATTACTTTGTTGTTTTCAAAACCTGAAACTGGATTACAACTGTAAGGTGTTTAAAAATCTAAGTATTAAAATTATCAAAGAATATGACTTTTCCCTTTTACCCATTCAGTATTCAGTTCAGTTCAGTTCAGTCACTCTGTTGCGTCCAACTCTTTGTGACCCCATGGACTGCAGCATACCAGGCCTCTGTGTCCATCACCAACTCCCAGAGATTGCTCAAACTCATGTCCATTAAGTCAGAGATCCCATCCAACCATCTCATCCTCTGTTGTTGCCTTCTCCTTGTGTCTTCAATCTTTCCCAGCATCAGGGTCTCTCCAAATGAGTCAGCTTTTCACATCAGGTGCCCAAATGATTGTAGTTTCAGCTTCAGCATTAGCCCTTCCAATGAATATTCAGGATAAATTTCCTTTAGGATTGACTAGTTTGATATGCTTGCAGTCCAAGGGAGTCTTCAGGAGTCTTCTCCAAAACCAAGGTTCAAAAACACCAATTCTTCAGCGCTTAGCTTTCTTTATGGTGCAGTTCCCACATCCATACATGATTATTAGAAAAAATCATACTTTGACTAGGTGGACCTTTGTTGGCAAAGTGATGCCTTTGCTTTTTAATATGCTGTCTAAATTGGTCATAGCTTTCCTTCCAAGGAGCAAGTGTCTTTTAATTTCATGAATGCAGTCACCATCTGTAGTGATTTGAAGCCCCCCAAAACAAAGTCTATCACTTTCCACTGTTTTTCCATCTATTTGCCATGAATTGATGGTACCAGACACCATGTTCTTAGTTTTCTGAATGTTGAATTTTAAACCAGTTTTTTTCACTCTCTTCTTTAACTTTCATCAAGAGTCTTTTTAGTTCATCTTTGCTTTCTGCCATAAGGATTGTGTCATCTGCATATCTGGGATTAATGGTATTTCTCCTGGCAATCTTGATTCCAGCTTGTGTTTCATCCAGCCCAGCATTTAGCATGATGTGCCATGTATATATGAGCTTCTCTGATGCTCAGATGGTAAAGTGTCTACCTACAATGAGGGAGACCTGGGTTCAATCCCTGGGTCAGGAAGATCCCCTGGAGAAGAAAATGGGAACCCACTCCAGTATTCTTGCCTGGAAAATCCCATGTATGGAGCCTGGTAGGCTACAGTCCATGGGGTCACAAAGAGTTGGACACAACTGAGCAACTTCACTTTACCAAGAATATAAGTTACATAGGCAGAGTGACAATATACTGCCTTTATGTACTCCTTTCCCAATCTGGAACCAGTATGTTGTTCAATGTCTGGTTCTAACTGTTGCTTCTTGATCTGCATACAGATTCTCAGGAGGCAGGTAAGGTGCTTTGGCATTCCCAAATCTTGAATAATTTTCCAGTTTGTTGTGATCCACACAGTCAAAGGCTTTGGTATAGTTAGTAAAGCAGAAATACATGTTTTTATGGAACTTTCTTGCTTTTTTGATGATCCAGCAGATGTTGGCAATTTGATCTCAGGCTCCTCTGCCTTTTCTAAATCTTGCTTGAACATCTGGGAGTTCACAGTTCATGTACTACTGAAGCCTGGCTTGGAAAAATTCAAACATTACTTTGCTAGTGTGTTGTATTGCGTTTTGTTTTGTTTTAATACAAGATGGAATAGAAGGATGGTGCTCATCTTCTCCTGTGAGAACTCCAAAATTGCAACTCACTGCTGAACAACCATCTTCAGGAGAATGCTGAATCCCACCAAAAAAAGATACCCACACCAAGGGTAAAGGAGAAGCCCCAGAAAGATGCTAGGAAGGACAAAATCACGTTTATAATCAAATGCCATAACTGCCAAAGATGCTCAGAGGGCTCAAACAAAATCTTGTGCACAACAGAAGACCCAAAGAGACTGAGCCAGACATGAATTTGAATGTTTCTGTGTCTCCTGAGAAAGTATTGGTAAACAATGGTCTGCTGCAGGGGCAGGGACTTGGTGCAGCAGACTTGGGTATGACATAAGCCCTCTTGGAGGACATCCCCATTAACCCCACCATAGAGCCACCAAAACTTACGCAACACTGGGAAAACAGACTCTTGAAGGGCATGAACAAAGCCTTGTGTGCCCTATGACATGGGAGAAATGACTAGTGACTGCACAAGAGACTGACACTGACTTGCCTGTGAGTGTCTAGGATTTTCCACAGAGGCATGGATTGACAGTGACCTGCTGCTGAGTTGGTGTCTGAGTGCCCTGCACAGGACTTTTTCAAGGAGTTTGACATTATCTTCATTACCTGCACCATAGTTTGGCCTCAGGTCAAACAACAAGGAGGGAACCCAGCCCCACTCATTAACAGAGAATTGGATCAAAGATTTACTGAGCATGGCCCCGCCAATCAGAACTACACACTGTGTTCCCATCAGTCAGTCTCTCTAACCAGGAAGCTTCCATAAGCCTCTTATCGTTATCCATAAGAGAGCAGACAGAATGAAAACCATGATCACAGAAAACTAGTCATACTGATCACAGGCTCCACAGCCTTGTCTATTTCAATGAAACTATGAGCCATGCCCTATAGGGCCACCCAAGATGGATGGGCCATTGTGGAGAGTTCTGACAAAATGTGTTTGCTAGCCATATCTGTATGTCTTCTTTGGAGAAATGTCAGTTTAGTTCTTTGGCTCATTGTTTTATTGGGTTATTTAGTTTTCTGGTATTGAGCTGCATGAGTTGCTTAATTATTTGTCAGTTGCTTAATTTCTTATGTTTTTCTCCTTTTCTGATGCTGCCTTTTTACCTTGCTAATGGTTTCTTTCATTGTTCAAAACTTTTAAATTTAGTTAGGTCCCATTTGTTCATTTTTGCTTTTATTTCCATTACTAAGGGAGGTGGATCATACAGGATCTTGCTGTGATTTATATTGGAGAGTGTTCTGCCTATGTATTCCTCTATCAGTTTTAGAGCTTCTTGCCTTACATTTAGATCTTTAATCCATTTTGAATTTGTTTTTGTGTATGGTGTTAGAAATTGTTCCAATTTCATTCTTTAAGGTATAGTTGGCCAGTTTCCCCATACTGCTTGTTAAAGAGATTGTCTTTCCTTCTTTGTATTTTTTTTTTTTTCCTCCTTTGTCAAAGTTAAGGAGTCCATAGGTGCGTGGGTTTATCTCTTGGCTTTCTATTTTGTTTCCTTGATCTATATTTCTGTGTTTATGAAAATACCATATTGTCTTGATGACTGTAGCTTTGTAATATCGTCTGAAGTCAGTCAAGTGGATTCCTCCTGTTCTATTGTTTCTCAAGAATGCTTTGGCCATTCAAGGCTTCTTGTGTTTTCAAACACATTTTGAAATTACTTGTTCTAGTTCTCTGAAAAATACCATTGGTAGCTTGATAGGGATCATGTTGAATCTATGGATTGCTTTTGATAGTACTCACTTTCACTATTGATTCTTCCAATGCCTGAACATGGAGTATTTCTCCATCCATTTGTGTCATTTTTATTTCTTTCATTGGTGTTTTATAGCTTTCTATTTATAGGTCTTTTGTTTCTTTAGGTAAATTTATTCCTAAATATTTTCTTTTCATCACGATGGTGAATGTTTCATTAAATTATCTTTCTGTTTTCTCATTGTTATTATATAGGAATGCAAGGTATTTCTGTGCATTGATTTTATTTTGTGAAACTGTATTATATTTATTGATTAGCTCTCGTAACTTTTTTTGTTGGTGTCTTTAGGATTTTCTGGGTAGAGGATCATGTAATCTGCAAACAGTGTGAGTTTTTCTTCTTTCTCAGTTTTGATTCCTTTTATTTCTTTGTCTTCATTGATTGCTGTGGCTAGGACTTCCAAAGCTATGTTGAATAGAAGTGGTAAGAGTGGGCACCCTTGTCTTGTTTCTGATTTTAGAGGAAATGCTTTCAATTTTTCACCATTGAGAATAATGTTTGCTGTGGGTTTGTTGCATAAGGCTTTTATTATGTTGAGGTATGTTCCTTCTCTGCCTGCTTCCTGGAGAGCTTTGATCATAAACAGCTGATTTTGTGAAAGGCTTTCTCTGGATCTATTGAGATAATCACATGGATTTTATCTTTCATTTTTTTAAATATGGTGTATCACATTGATTGATTTGTGAATATTGAAGAATCCTTGCATCCCTGGGATAAAGCCTACTTAGTTATGATATGTGATTTTTATGATCTTTTAATATGTTGTTTGATTCTGTTTGCTCAAATTTTGTTGAGGATTTTTGCACCTGTGTTCATCAGTGATATTGGCTTATAGGTTTTTTTTGTGGCATCTTTCTCTGGTTTTGGTATTAGGGTGATGGTGGCCTTATAGAAAGAGTTTGGGAATTTGCTTTTCTCTGTAATTTTCTGGAAGAATTTAGGATAGGTGTTAGCTCTTCTCTAAATTTTTTATAGAATTCGCCTATGAAGCTGTCTGGTCTTGAGCTTGTGTTTGTTGAAAGATATTTTATTACAGCTTAGATTTCTGTGCTTGTAATGGGTCAGTTAAGATTTTCTATTTATTTCTGGTTCAGTTTTGGAAGGTTATACTTTTCTAAGAATTTGTCCATTTCTTTCAAGTTGTCCATTTTATTGGCATATATTAGCTCACAGTAATCTCTTATGATATTTTGTATTTGTGTTGTCTGTTGAGATTTCTTCATTTTTGTTTCTAATTTTATTGATTTGATTCTTCTCCCTCTTAATAATGTTTAGTATATTTTACTTATCCTCTCATAGAACCAATTTATAGTTTTGTTGACATTTGTGATAGTCTCTCATTTCTTTTTCACTTATTTATTCTCTGATTTTTATTGTTTCTTTCTTCTACGAACTCTGGGTTCTTCTTAACTTTGTTTTCTAGTTGCTTTAGGTGTATAGTTAGGTTAGTTATTTGATGTTTCTCTTGTTTCTTGAAGTAGGATTTTATTGTGATGAATCTCCCTATTAGCACTGCTTTTACTGAATTCCTTAGATTTGGGGTTGTTGTATTTTCATTTTCATTTGTTTCTATGCATATATTGATTTCTTTTGTGATCTATTTGTCATTCAGAAGCATGTTGTTTAGCCTCCATGTGTTTTCATTTTTAATACATCTTATTTAATTTTATTTTAACATTTATTTTAATGTTTTTCCTAATCTTACTGCATTGTAATTCAAAAATATGCTTGAAATGATTTCAATTTTTAAAAAATTTACCAAGGCTAGATTTATGACCCAGGGGGTGATATATCTGGAAAATGTTCAATGTTCACTTGAGAAAAAGATGAATTCTGTTGTTTTTAGGTAAAGTGCTCTATAAATATCATTAGGTCTAACTGGTCCCTGTGTTTCCTCGTTAATTTTCTGTTTGGTTGATCTATCCATATGTATGAGTGGGGTATTAAAGTCTCCCAGTACTTTTTGTGTTACTGTTAATTTCCCCTTTCATACTTATTAGCCTTACATATTGAGGTGCTCCTATGTTGGGTGCATATATATTTATAATTTTTATATCTTCTTCTTTGACTTACCCTTTGATCATTGAATGACACATGTAGTGTCATTCTTTGTCTCTTATCACAGTCTTTATTTCAAAGTCTATTTTAGCTGATATGAGTATCACTATTCCTGCTTTCTTTCTTTTCGTCCCCATTTGTGTGAAATATCTTTTTCCAGCCCTTCATTTTCAATCTGTATGTGTCCCTATGTTAAAGTGGGTCTGCATATATATAGGAGTATTGTGTTTGTACCCATTCAGTTGGTCTTTGGCTTTTAGTTGGAGCATTTAGCCCATTTATATTCAATGTAGTTATTGATAAGTATGATCCCATTACCATTATTTATTGTTTTAGGTTTTTTATAAACCTTTACTGTATTTCCTCTCTAGAGATGATCCTTTAGGATTTCTTGAAGAGCTGATTTGGTGGTGCTGTATTCTCTCAGTTTTTGCTTATCTATAAAGGTTCTGATTTCTCCTTCATATCTGAATGAGATCTTTACTGGGTATAGTAATTTTGGTTGTAGCTTTTTCTCTTTCATTACTTTAAGTATGTCCTGCCATTCCCTTCTGACTGGGATAGTTTCTATTGAAAAATTGGCTGTTACCCTGATGAGAATCCCCTTTTGTATTATTTGTTGCTTTGGGGAAACAGTGGAAACCTTAGTCAGCAAAGTAATGTCTCCGCTTTTGAATATGCTATCTAGGTTGGTCATAACTTTTCTTCCAAAGAGTAAGTGTCTTTTAATTTCATGGCTGAGGTCACCATCTGCACTGATTTTAGAGCCTCCAAAAATAAAGTCTGACATTGTTTCCACTGTTTCCCCATNAGTACAGTATTGTAAAGCAAAACAAACTAAAAAATAAAAATTAAAAATAAATAAATAAATAAAATAAAACATTTAAAAAATGGCTTCTTACAATAATAGACTTAGAATTTTTTTACTATTCCTTTAGATCCTTCTGATGCTCCTAAATTTGCTTTTACTCTCCCTAGCATTAATAATATTGGGCCCAGTCAGAGATGTCAATGGACTGTCTTACCACAAGGAATGATGAACAATCCTACTTTATGTCAAATTTCTGTTAATCAGCGTTATCTATCATTAGACAAAAAAAATCCCCAAGTTTATGTTATATATTATGTGGCAATTTTGTTGGTTATACAATTTGTGGCAATTTTCTGTTGCCTGTAAATAAATTCTTTACTATTTTTCTAGATTCTGTACATATGTGTTAGAATATGGTATTTATCTTTCTCTTTCTGATGTAATTCACTGTTCATAATAGGTTCTAGGTTCATCCACTTCATTAGAACTGAATCATGTGTTCCTTTTTATGACTGAGTAATATTCCATTGTGTATATAAACTGTAAATTCTTTGCCCATTCATCTGTCCATGGACATCTAGGTTGCTTCCATAATCTAGCTGTTGTAAATAGTGCTGCAATGAAAAATGGGATAAGTGTGTCTCTTTCAATTTTGGTTTCCTCAGGGTATATGCCTAATAGTGGGATTGCTGCATTATATGGTGGTTTTATTCCTAGATTTTAAGGAATCTCCATACTGTCTTCCATAGTGGCTATAACAATTTACATTCCCACCAACAGTGCAAGAGTGTTCCCTTTTCTCCACACTCTTTTCAACATTTATTCTTTGTAGACATTTTGATGAGGGCCATTCTGACTGGTGTGAGGTGATAGATATATCATTATACTTTTGAAGAAAAGGTATAGACCTAACAGAAGCAGAAGATATTAAGAATACACAGAAGAATTGTACAAAAAAGAGTTTCACTACCCAGAAAATCACGATGGTGTGATCACTCACCTAGAGCCAGGCATCCCGGAATGTGAAGTCAAGTGGGCCTTAGGAAGCATCACTACAAACAAAGCTAGTGGAGGTAATTGAATTCCAGTTGAGTTATTTAAAATCTGAAAAGATGATGCTGTAACAGTGCTGCACTCAATATGCCAGCAAATTTGGAAATAACTCAGTTATGGCCACAGGGCTGAAAAAGGTCAGTTTTAATTCCAATTCCAAAGAAAGGAAAGGTCAAGGAATGTTCAAACTACTACATAATTGCACTAATCTCCTGCGCAAGTAAAGAAATGCTCAAAACTCTCCAAGCCAGACATCAGCAATACATGAACCATGAACTTCCGGATGTTCAAGCTGGTTTTAGAAAAGGCAGAGGAACCAGAGATCAAATTGCCAACATCCACTGGATCATCGAAAAAGCAAGAGTCTTCCAGAAAAAAAAAATTTATTTCTGCTCTACTGACTATGGCAGAACTTTTGACTGTGTGGATGACAATAAACTGGAAAATTCTGAAAGAGATAGGAATAACAGACCACCTGACCTGCCTCTTGAGAAATCTGTATACAGGTCAGGAAGCAACAGTTAGAACTTAATATGGAACAACACACTAATTCCAAATAGAAAAAGGAGAACATCAAGGGTTTATATTGTCACCCAGTTTATTTAACTTGTATGCAGAATACATCATGAGAAATTCTGGGCTGAATGAAACACAAGCTGGAATCAAGATTGCCAGGAGAAATATCAGTAACCTCAGATATGCAGATGACACCACCCTTATGGCAGAAAACAAAGAAGAACTAAAGAACATCTTAATGAAAGTGAAAGAGGAGAGTGAATAAGTTGGCTTAAAGTTCAACATTCTGAAAACTAAAATCATAACATCCCTTTTCATCACTTCATGGCAAATAGATGAGTTAGCAGTGGCCAACATTATTTTGGGGGCTGCAAAGTCACTGCAGATGGTGACTGCAGGCATGAAACTAAAAGACACTTACTCCTTGGAAGGAAAGTTATAACCAACCTAGACAGCATATTAAAAAGCAGAAACATTGCTTTGTCAACAAAGGTCCATCTTGTCAAGGCTATGGTTTTTCCAGTAGTCACATATGGATGTGAGAGAAACACGTGTACCCTAGTGTTCATTGCAGCACTGTTTTTAATAGCCAGGACATGTAAGCAACCTAGATGTCCATCAGCAGATGAATGGATAAGAAAGCTGTGGTATACATGCACAATGGAGTATTACTCAGCCATTAAAAAGAATACATTTGAATCAGTTCTAATGAGGTGGAAGAAGAGAAGGTGAGGGTAGGGTGATTTTGGAGAATGGCATTGAAACATGTATAATATAATATGTGAAACAAATCGCCAGTCCAGGTTTAATGCATAATACAGGATGCTTGGGGCTGGTGCACTGGGATGACCCAGAGGGATGGTATGGGGAAAGAGGTGGGAGGGGGGTTCTGGATGGGGAACACATGTACACCTGTGGCGGATTCATGTTGATGTATGGCAAAACCAATACAATATTTAAAATAAATAAATAGTTTTATTAATTATTTAATTTAAATTTATTTAAATAAATAAATTTAAATTTAAATAAATAAATTTATATTTTTTAAAAATAAAGCTGAATGCTTAAGAATTAATGCTTTTGAACTGTGGTGTTGGAGAAAACTCTTGAGAGTCCCTCAGACTGCAAGGAGATCCAACCAGTCTATCCTAAAGGAGATCAGTACTGAGTGTTCTTTGAAAGGGCTGATATTGAAGATGAAACTCCAATACTCTGGCCACCTGATGTGAAGAATTGACTCATTGGAAAAGACCTTGATGCTGGGAAAACTTGAGGGCAGTAGGAGAAGGGGATGACAGAGGATGAGATGGTTGGATGGCATCACCAACTCAATAGAGATGAGTTTGAGTAAACTCCAGGAGGTCGTGATGGACAGGGAGGCCTGGCATGCTGTGGTTCATGAGGTCTCAAAGAGTCAGACACAACTGAGCAAGTGAACCTTACTGAAGTGAGTAATGAGCAATGGTGAACATCTTTTCATGTGTTTGTTAGCCATCTATATGCTTTCTTTGGAGAAATGTTTGTTAAGGTTTTCCCCCACTTTTTCATTCACTTTCTGGTATTGAGTTTTTCATTTGTTGTTCTGGTATTGAGTTGTATGAGCTGCTTGAATATCTTGGAAATCAGTCATTTGTCAGTTGCTTCATTTGCTATTATTTTCTCTCATTCTGAGGGTTGTCTTTTAACCTTGCTTATAATTTCCTTTGCTGGGTAAAAGTTTTTAAGTTTAATCGTGTCCCACTTGTTCACTTTTGTTTTTATTTCCCTTACTCTAGGAGATGGGTCGTAGAGAATCTTGGTTTAATTTGTGTCATTGGGTGTTCTGCCTATGTTTTCCTGTAAGAATTTTTAAGTTTCTGGTATTATATTTAGATCTTTAATCCATTTTGAATTTATCTTTGTTTATGGGGTTATGAAGTGTTCTAATTTCATTCTTTTACATGCAGTTGTCCAGTTTTCCCCACCCCATTTATTGAAGAGTCTGTCTTTGCCCCATTGTACATTCTTGCCTCCTTTGTAAAAAAAATAAGCACCTCATAGGTGCTAGGGTTTATTTCTGGGCTTTCTATTTTGTTGCCTTGGTCTATATTCCTCTTTTTCTCCCAGTACCATACTGTCTTGATGACTGTAGCTTTGAGGTATATTCTGAAGAGGTTAATTCCTCCAGCTCTATTCTTTTTTCTCAAGACTGCTTTGGCTAGTTGAAGATGAAACTCCAATACTCTGGCCACCTGATGTGAAGAACTGACTCATTGGAAAAGACCTTGATGCTGGGAAAACTTGAGGGCAGTAGGAGAAGGGGATGACAGAGTTTCCATATGAATTGTGAAATTTTTTTGTTCTAGTTCTGTGAAAAATGTCATTGGTAACTTGATAGGGATTGCATTTAATTTGTATATTGCATTTGGTAGAATAGTCAGCTTCACAGTATTTATTCTTCCTACTAAGGAACATGGAATATCTCTCCATCTGTTTGTGTCATCTTTGAGTTCTTTCATTCATATCTTGTAATTTTCAACATACAGTTCTTTTTTCTCCTTAAGTCTTTATTCCTAGATATTTAATTCTTTTTGTTGCAGTGGTGAATGGATTGATTCCTTAGTTGCTCTTTCTGATTTTTGTTGTTAGTATATAGAAGTACAAGTGATTTTTGTCTGTTGGTTTTGTATCGTGCAACTTTACTAAATTCACTGTTTAGCTCTAGTAATTTTCTGATTTCTTTATAGTTTTATATGTACAGTATCATGTGATCTGCAAAAAGTGAGAGCTTTACTTCTTTTCTGATATGCATTCCTTTTATTTCTTTTCCTTCTCTAATTGCTATAGCTAGCACTTCCAGAACTATGTTGAATAATAGTGGTGAAATGAACAACCTTGTCTTGTTCCTGATCTTAGAGGAAATGCTTTCAGTTTTTCTCCATTGACAATAATGTTTGTTGTAGACTTATCATATATTAACTTTACTATGTTGAGTTAGGTTCCTTCTATGCCCATTTTTCAAAGAGTTTAATCATAAATAGGTGCTGTATTTTGTCAATGGCTTTTTCTGCCTCTATTGAGATAATCATATGGGTTTTTATCAATCAGTTTGTTAATATGGTGTATCACATTGATTGATTTCCATGTACTGAAAAATCCTTGCATCCCTGGATTAAACTCAACTTGTTTATAGTGTATGAGCCTTTTGATGTGTTTCTGAATTCTGTTTGCTAAAATTTTGTTGAGGATTTTTGCATCTATGTTCATCAGTGGTATTGACCTGTAGTTTTCTTTTTTTAATGCTCTCTTTGTCTTGTATTAATATCAAGGTTATGGTGCCCCATAGAATGAATTTGGAAGTGCTTCTTCCTCTGCAATTTTTTGAAAGTATTTTAGAAGGATAGGCATTAGCTTCTCTCTAATTGTTTGACAGAGTTCTCCTGTGAAGCCATCTGGTAATGCACATTTGCTTTTTGGGAGATTTCGGATCACAGATTCAATTTCAGTGTTTGTAATTTAGTTGTTCATAATTTCTATTTCTTCCTGGTTCAGTCTTGAAAGATTGAACTTTTCTAAGACTCTTCCCATTTCTTCCAGGTTATCTATTTTATTGCTATATAGTTGTTCAAAATAGTCTTTTATAATCCTTTGTATTTCTGCATTATCTGTTGCAACCTTTCCTTTTTTATTTGTAATCTTGTTGATTTGATTCTTATCTCAAGAGAAGAATTTTTTCTCTTGAAAATTTTTTCCTTGATGAGTCTGCCTAAGGATTTCTCAATTTTGTTTATCCTGTCAGAGAACCAGTTTTTAGTTTTATTAATCTTTATTTATTTTTGTTTTTATTCACAGTCTTTTCCTCAAAATATTTTTTTAACTTTTATTTTTTAATGTAAATTTGTTAATTTTAATTGGAGGCTAGTTACTTTACAATGTTGTATTGGTTTTGCCATACACCAACATGAATCCACCATGGTGTACATGTGTTCCCCATCCTGAACCCCCCTGCCACCTCCCTCTCCACACCATCCCTGTGGGTCATCCCAGTGCACCAGCCCCAAGCATCCTGTATCATGCATTGAACCATGATTCGTTTCATATATGATATTATACAGGTTTCAATGTCATTCTCCCAAATCATCTCACTCTCTCCCTCTTCCACAGAGTCTAAAACACATATACTGTTTTATATATCATATAAAACACATATACTGTTCTATATATCTGTGCTCTTTTGCTATCTCACATTCAGAGTTATTGTTACAATCTTTCTAAATTCCATATACATGCGTTAGTATACTGTATTGGTGTTTTTCTTTCTGGCTTACTTCAGTCTGTATAATAGCCTCCAGTTTCATCCACCTCATTAGAACTGATTCAGACATATTCTTTTTGATGGCTGAATAATACTCCATTGTGTATATGTACCACAGCTTTTTTATCCATTCATCTGCTGCTGTACATCTAGGTTGCTTCCATGTCCTGGCTATTATAAGCAGTGCTGCAATGAACGTTGGAGTACACGTGTCTCTTCCAGTTCTGGTTTCCTTGGTGTGTATGTCCAGCAGTGGGATTACTGGGTCATATGGCAGTTCTATTTCCATATTAATCTTCACTATTTTTTTTTCATTTATTTCTGCTTGGATATTTATGATTTCCACTATTTTTTCCAGTTGCTTAAGGTGTAAAGTTAGGTTCTCTATTAGATATTTTTCTTGCTTCTTGAGGTAGGATTACATTGCTATAAAGCTCCCTCTTTGAACTGCTTTTGCTACATCCCATAGATTTTGAGTTGTGTTTCATTGCCATTTGTTTCTAGAAATATTTTGCTTTCCCTTCTGATTTCTTCAGAAACCAATTGGTTATTTAGAAAAGAGTTATTTAATCTCTACCTGTTTGTGTTTCTTACGGTTTATTTTTTATTTTTTCCTTGTAAGTGATATCTAGTCTCATAGCCTTGTGGTCAGAGAAGCTGCCTGATAAGATTAAATTTTCTTAAATTTACTGAGGTTTGATTTGTGACCCAAGATGTGGTCTATCCTAGAGAATGTTTCATGTGCACTTGAGAAGATATATTCTTCTGCATTGGATAGAATGTCCTGAAGATATCAGTGAGATCTATCTTATATTTTTCTGTTTTGATGATCTTTCCATTCGTGTGAGTGGGGTATTAAAGTCTCCTACTATGATTGTGTTACTGTCAATTTCTCTTTTTATGTCTGTTAATGTTTGTTTTATGTATTGAGGTGCTCCTATGTTGTGTGCATAGATATTTACAATTGTGATGTCTTTCTTTTGGATTGATCCCTTGATCATTATGTAGTGTCCTTCCTTATCTCTTTTAATCTTCATTTTAATGTCTATTTTGTGTGATATGAGGATTTCTTCTCCAACTTTCCTTTGCTTCCCATTTACATGGAATATACTTTTCCATCCTCTAACTTTCAGTCTATAGTGTCTTTAGGTCTGAAATGGTTTCTTCTAGACAGCATATATAGGGTATTGTTTTTGTATCAGGTCAGCCAGTCTGTGCCTTTGGTTGGAGCATTTAACCCATTTACATTTAAAGTAATTATTGATCCATATACATTCCTATTGCCATTTTCTAATTAGTTGCGGTTGATTTTGTAGATCTATTTTCTTCTGTTGTGTTTCTTGACTACATAAATCCATTTAACATTTGTTGTAAAGGTGGATTGGTGGTGCTGAATTTTCTTAACTTTTGCTTATCTGAAAAGCTTTTTATTTCTCCATAAAGTCTGAGTGAGATCCTTGCTGGATACAGCAGTCTTGGTTGTAGATTTTTTTCTATTAAGTACTTTAAATATATTCTGCCTTTCCCTTCTGGCCTGTGGAGTTTTTGCTTAAGATCATCTGTTAAGCGTATGGGATTTCCCTTGTATGTTATTTGTTGCTTCTTCCTTGCTGCTTTTAATATTCTTTTTGTGAGTGTTTTGTCTTTGTTAGTATGTGTCTTTGTGTGTTTCTCCTTGGGATTATCCTTTTGGGACTTATTGTGCCTCCTGGACTTGATTGGATATTTTCTTTTCCATGTTTGGGAAAATTTCAACTAGAATCTTTTCAAAAATTGTATGATAAAATTTCTTTTTCTCTTATTTTTCTAGAACCCAGAAATTCAAATGTTCGTGTATTTAATATGGTTCCAGAGGTCTGGGAAACTGTCCTCAGCTCTTTTCATTCTTTTTACTTATTTTGCTTTTTAGAAGTTATTTGCACTATTTTATCTTCCAGCTCATTTATCCATTTTTCTGCTTCCTATGTTCTGCTATTGATTAATTCTAGAGTATTTTTAATTTTAGTTGTGTTGTTTCTCAAGACGCAGGTCAGGTGGCCTGGTATTCCCATTTCTTTCAGAATTGTCCACAGTTTAGTGGAATCCACACAGTCAAAGGCTCTGGCATAGTCAATAAAGCAGAAATAGATGTTTTTATGGAGCTCTCTTGCCTTTTTGATGATCCAGCGAATGTTGGCAATTTGATC
>SJYA01003487.1:106834-118558 GCA_006410615.1 Neotragus moschatus
ACTGGAAAAACCATAGCCTTGACTAAACAGATCTTTGTTGCCAAAGTAATATCTCTGCTTTTGAATACGCTATCTAGATTGGTCACAACTTTCCTTAAAAGGAGTAAGCGTCTTTTAATTTCATGGCTGTAATCACCATCTGCAGTGATTTTGGAGCTCCTCAAAATAAAGTCTGACACTGTTTCCCCATCTATTTTTTATGAAGAGATGGGACCAGATGCCATGATCTTAGTTTTCTGAATGTTGAGCTTAAAGAAACTTTTCCACTCTCCTCTTTCACTTTCATCAAGTGGGTTTTTAGTTCCTCTTCACTTTCTGCCATAAGGGTGGTGTCATCTGCATGTCTAAGTTATTGATATTTTTCCTGGCAATCTTGATTCCAGCTTGTGCTTCTTCCAGCCCAGTGTTCTCATGATGTACTCTGCATATAAGTTAAATAAGCAGGGTGACAATATACAGCCTTGATGTACTCCTTTTCCTATTTGGAACCAGTCTGTCATTCCATGTCCAGTTAACTGTTGCTTCCTAACCTGCAAACAGGTTTCTCAAGAGGCAGGTCAGGTGGTCTGGTATTCCCATCTCTCTCAGAATTTTCCAGTTTATCGTGATCCACACAGTCAAAGGATTTGGCATAGTCAATAAAGCAGAAATAGATGTTTTTGGGGGAACTCTCTTGCTTTTCCCATGATCCAGCGGATGTTGGCAATTTGATCGCTGGTTCCTCTGCCTTTTCTAAAACCAGCTTGAATATCTGGAAGTTCATGGTTCATGTACTGCTGAAGCCTGGCTTGCAGAATTTTGAGCATTACTTTACTAGTGTGTGAGATGAGTGCAATTGTGCAGTAGTTTGAGCATTCTTTGGGATTGCCTTTCTTTGGGATTGGAATGAAAACTGACCTTTACCAGCCCTGTGGCCACTGCTGAGTTTTCCAAATTTGCTGGCATATTGAGTGCAGCACTTTCACAGCATCATATATATAATAATATTTGTCACTTTGTATTTTTCTTAATTTTGTATTTTTGAGAATCTAACCTCTACTCTAGATTTTTTATGTGCTTTATGGTATTTGTTACCAATTTTGTACCTTTAAGAACCCAATCTTCAGTACCCACTTTTACTTGGGAGTGAGGTTTCTGGCTTGATTGCTCTCTCCACTTTGGACTCTCCCTTTTCTCCACCAGGTCACCTCTATCTCCGCCCTCCCCTTCTCAGCTCTGTAAATCTCTCTGTGTGTTCCAGACGGTGGAGAACACTTACGGAACTCATTACTGGCTGGATCTGTCTCTCTCCTTTTGATTTCCCCCGTTTATCGTCCTGGCCACCTCTGTCTCCTTCCTCCCTCTTCTCTTCTCTGTGTAACTCCGTGAACATCTCTGAGGGATCCAGACTGTGGAGAGCACATAGGGAAGTGATTACTGGCTAGGTTACTCTCTCTCCTTTTGATTCCTCCTCTTCTCTTCTCCATGTAACTCTGTGTACCTCTCTGGGTGTCCCTCACTGTGGAGAAACTTTTCATCATTAATCTAGATGTCTTATTATTGGTGCTGTATAGATGGAGAAGTTTTGAGGCTACTGTAAGAATAAGACTGAAAACCGAGGCAGGAAGCTTAAGTCTAAATCCTGAGAACATCAGAGAACTCCTGACTCCAGGGAACATTAATAAGAGATCATCCAAAATCATCCATGCATATACTGAAACCAAGCTCTACCCACGAGCCAACAAGTTCCAGAGCAAGATATACCACGCAAATTCTCTAGCAACACAAGAAAATAGCCCTAAGCTTCAATACACAGGCTATCCAAAGTCACACCAAACCCACTGACATCTCAAAACTTATTACTGGACACTTCATTTCACTCTAGAGAGAAGAAGTCCGGCTCTACTGACCACAACACCGACACAAGCTTCCCTAACCAGGAAACCTTGACAAGCCACCCGTCCAACCCTACCCACAGCAAGGAAACTCCACAATAAATAAAGAGAATTCCACAAACTGCCAGAATATGGAAAGGCCACTCAAAACACAGCAATATAAACATGATGAAAAGGCATAGAAATACCCAGCAGGTAAAGGAACACGATAAATGCACACCAAACCAAAGAGGAAGAGACAGGGAATCTACCTGATAAAGAATTCTGAATAATGAGTGAAAATGACCCAAAATCTTTACAACAAAATGGAGTTACAGATAAATAGCCTAGAGACAAGGATTGAGAATAAGCAAGAAAGGTTTAACAAGGGCCTAGAAGAAATAAAAAAGAGCCAATATATAATGAATAATGAAATAAATGAGATAAAAAAAACACTCTGGAGGGAATCAACAGTAGAATATGGAGGCAGAAGATAGGATAAGTGAGGTAGAAGATAGAATGGTAGAAATAAATGAAACAGAGAGGTAAAAAGAAAAACGAGTTAAGAGAAATGAAGACAGTCTTAGAGACCTCTGGGACATTGTTAAATGGCCAAACATTCGAATCATAGGAATCCCATAAGAAGAAGACAAAAAGAAAGACCATGAGAAAATATTTGAGTAGGTAATAGTTGAAAACTTCCCTAAAATGGGGAAGGAAACAATCACCCAAGTCCAAGAAACCGAAAGAGTCCCAAACAGGATAAACCCAAGGTGAAACATCACAAGAAACATATTAATCAAATTAACAAAGATCAAATATAAAGAACAAATATTAAAAGCAGCAAGGGAAAAACAACAAATAACACACAAGAGGATTCCCATAAGGATAACAGCTGACCTTTCAATAGCAACTCTTCAGGCCAGGAGATAATGTCAAGACATACTTAAGAGTGATGAAAGAAAATAACCTACAGCCCAGATTACTGTGCCCAGCAAGGATCTCATTCAAATATGAAGGAGAAATCAAAAGCTTTACAGACAAGCAAAAGCACCAGCAAACCAGAAAATGCTAAAGGATCTTCTCTAGACAGGAAACACAGAAAGGGTGTATAAACTCGAACCCAAAACAACAAGTAAATGGCAATGGGATCATACTTATCAATAATTACCTTAAATGTAAATAGATTGAATGCCCCAGCCAAAAGACAAAAACTGGCTGAATGGATACAAAAACAAGACCCCTATATATGTTGTCCACAAAGATGACATAAACATATGGAAAGATACAACATATTCCTGGGTAGGAAGAATCAATATTATGAAAATGAACACTACCAAGTGCAATCTACAGATGCAATGCAATGCAGTCCCTATCAGATTACCAATGGCATTTTTCAGAGAACTAGAACAAAAAATTTTCACAGTTAATATGGAAACATAAAAGTTCCTGAATATACAAAGCAGTCTTGTGAAAGAAGAATGGAGCTGGAAGAATCAAGCTTCCTGACTTCAGAATATACTACAAAGCTACAGTCATAAAGAAAATATGGTACTGGCACAAAAACAGAAATACAGACCAATGGAACAAGATAGAAAGCCTGGAAATAAATCCATGCACCTACAGGTACCTTATTTTTTACAAATATAATGGCAAGAATATACAATGGGGCAAAGACAGCTTCTTCAATAAATAGTGACTGGGGAAAAAATGGTGATGGGAAAATTGGACAGCTACATAGAAAGAATGATATTAGATGATGTTACTTCTAACACTATACACAAAGGCAAACTCAAAATGTATTAAAGACCTAAATGCAGGCCAGAAGCTATAAAATTCTTAGAGGAAAACATAGGCAGAATACTCAATGACATAAATTAAAGCTAGATCCTCTATGACCCAACTCCTTAAGTACTGGAAATAAAAACACAACTCAACAAGTGGGAGCTAATTAAACTTAAAAGCTTTTCTGCAGCAAAGGAAACTATAACCAAGGTGAAAAGACAACCCTCAGAATGGGATAAAACAACAGCAAATGAAACAACTGACAAAGGATTAATTTCCAAAATATACAAGTAGCTCATAAAACTCAATAACAGAAAAACAAATTGAAAAGTAGGAAAAAGACATAAATAGACATTTCTCCAAAGAAAATTCACACATGCCTAACAAACATATGAAAAGATGCTCAACATTGCTCATTAATCGAGAAATACAAATGAAAATTATAATGAGATATCCACTCATATCGGTCAGAATGGCTCTCATCAAAAAGTCTACAGACAATAAATGCTGGAGAGGGTGTGGAGAAAAGGAAACACTCTTGCACTTTTGGTGGGAATGTCAATTGATACAGCCACTATTGAAGACAGTACGGAGATTCCTTAAAAAACTAGGAATGAAACCACCATGTGACCCAGCAATCCAATTTCTAGGCATATACATTGAGGAAACCAAAATTGAAACAGACCCATGTATCCCATTGTTCACTGCAGTACTATTTATACAATAGCTAGAACATGGAAGCAAACCAGATGTCTGTCAACAGATGAATGGATAAAGAAATTGTGGTATATGTACACAATCAAATATTGCTCAAGCATAAAAAGCAACACATTTGAATCAGTTCAAATGAGGTAGATGAAGCTAGAACCTATTATACAGAGTGAAATGAGTCAGAGAGAGGAAGATAAATACTGTATTCAAATGAATATATACAGAATCTAGAAAAGTGGTACTGAAGAAGTTATTTCAGTTCAGTTCACTCAGTCATGTCTGACTCTTTGCAACTCCAAGGACCACAGCACACCAGGCCTCCCTGTCCATCATCAACTCCTGGAGTTTAGTCAAACTCATGTCCATCACATCGGTAATGCCATCCAACCATCTCATCCTCTGTTGTCCCCATCTCCTCCCACCTTCAATCTTTCCCAGCATCAGGGTCTTTTCAAATGAGTCGTCTCTTTAATTCCAGTGGCCAAAGTAGCGGAGTTTCAGCTTCAACATCAGTCCTTCCAATGAACATTTAAGACTTATCTCCTTTAGGATGGATTGGTTGGATCTCCTTGCAGTCCAAGGGATTCTCAAGAGTCTTCTCAAAAGTTCAAAAGCATCAATTCTTCTCACAGTTCAAAAACAATGATTCTTGGTGCTCAGCTTTCTTTATAGTCCAACTCTCACATCCATACATGACTACTGCAAAAACCATGGCCTAACAAGACAGACCTTTGCTGGTAAAGTACTGTCTCTGCTTTTTAATATGCTGTCTAGTTTGGTAATAACTTTCCTTTCAAGGAGTAAGCATCTTTTAATTTCATGGCTGCAATCACCATCTGTACTGATTTTGGAGCCCCCCAAAATAAACTCAGCCACTGTTTCCACTGTTTCCTCATCTACTTGCCTTGAAGTGATGGGACCAGATGCCATGATCTTAGTTCTCTGAATGTTGAGCTTTAAGCCAACTTTTTCACTCTCCTCTTTTACTTTCAGCAAAAGGCTCTTTAGTTCTTCTTCACTTACTGCCATAAGGGTGGTGTCATCTCCATATTTGATATGCACATTGATATTTCTCCCAGCAAACTTGATTCCAGCTTGTGCTTCATCCAGCCCAGCTTTTCTCATGATGTACTCTGCACAGAAGTTAAATAAGCAGGGTGATACTATACCTCCTTGATTACTCCTTTCTCAATTTGGAGCCAGTTTGTTGTTCCATGTCCAGTTATAACTGTTGTTTCCTGACCTGCATACAGATTTCTCAAGAGACAAGTCAGGCAGTCTGGTGTTCCCATCTCTTTCAGAATTTTCCAGTTGATTGTGATCCACACAGTCAATGGCTTTGCATAGTCAATAAAGCAAAAATAGATGTTTTTCTGGAATTCTCTTGCTCTTTTGATGATCCAGTGTATATTGGCAATTTGATCTCTGGTTTGTCTGACTTTTCTAAAAGCACCTCTACACATGGACATCACCAGATGGGCAACACCAAAATCAGACTGATTATATTCTTTGCAGCCAATGATGGAGAAGCTCTATACAGTCAGCAAAAACAAGACTAGGAGCTGATTGTGGCTCAGATCATGAACACCTTATTGCCAAATTCAGACTTGAAGAAAGTGAGGAAAACCTATAGAACATTCAGGTATTACCTAAATCAAATCCATTATGATTACACAGTGGAAGTGAGAACTAGATTTAAGGGACTAGATATGAAAAACAGAGTGCCTGATGAACTATGGATGGAGGTTTGTGACACTGTATAGGAGACAGGGATCAAGACGGTCTCCAAGAAAAAGAAATGCAAAAAAGAAAAATGGCTGTCTGAGGAGGCCCTATAAGTAGCTGTGAAAAGAAAAGAAGCAAAAGCATAGGAGAAAAGGAAAGATATACCCATTTGAATGCAGAGTCCCAAAGACTAGCAAGGAGAGATAAGAAAGCTTTCTTAGTGATCAGTGCAAAGAAATAGAGGAAAATAATAGAATGGGAAAGGAGAATGTATTTACAGGGCAACAATGGAGAAACAGACATAGAGAACAGACTTATAGACATGGGGAGAGAGGAGGACAGGTTGAGCTGTATAGAAAGAGTAATATGAAAACATACATTATGATATGTAAAGTAGATAGCCAATAGGAATTTTTTTGTATGACCCAGGAAACTCAAACGGGGTCTCTGTATCAACCTAGAGGGGTGAGATGGGGAGGGAGAAGGCAGGGAGGTTCAAAAGGAAGAGGATATATGTATACATATGGCTGATTCATGTTGAGATTTGACAGAAAACAGCAAAATTCTATAAAGCAATTATCCTTCAATAAAAATAAAAAGTAAAAAAAGTCTACAAACAATAAATGTTGGAAATGGTGGGGAGAAAAGGGAACACTCTTGTACTGTTTGTGGGAATATAAATTGATACACCCACTATGGAAGATGGTATGAATATTCTTTAAAAACTAGGAATAAAACCACCATACGACCCAACAATCCCACTCCTAGGCATAGGAGTTGGTTTCCTCAGGAAAACAAAATTGAGAGAGACATATGTATCTCATTGTTCCCTGCAGCACTATTTACAACAACTAGAACATGGAAGCAAACTTGATGTCCATCGACAGATGGATAAAGAAGTTGTGGTACCTATACACAATGGAATGTTACTCAGCCATAAAAAGGAACACGTTTGAGTTAGCTCTGATGAGGTGGATGAATCTAGAACCTATTCTATAGAGTAAAGTGAATCAGAAACAGAAAAATAGATATTGTATTCTAACGCATATATATGGAATCCAGAAAAATGGTACTGAAGAATTTATTTACAGGGTAACAATGGAGAAACAGACATAGAAAATAGACTATGGACATGGGTGAGATATATGGAAAGAGTAACATGGAAACTTAACATTCCCATATGTAAAATAGATAGCCAAAAGGAATTTGCCTGTGGCCCAGAAAACTCAAACAGAGGCTCTATATCAACATAGAGGGGTGAGATGGGGATGCAGATGGGAGGGAGTTTCAAAATGGAGGGATATATATGTATTCATATGGCCGATTCATATTGAGATTTGACAGAAAAGAGCAAAATTCTGTAAAGCAATTATCCTTCAATAAAAAATAATTAAGAATAAAGAATCTCAGAACAGCAAAATACACACTAAATTCAGTTCAGTTCAGTCAGTCAATTGGGTCCAATTCCTTGTGACCCCAAGGACTGCAGTATTTCCAACTTCTCAATCTTGCTCAACCTCATGTCCATTGAGTCAGTGATGTCATCCAACCATCTCATCCTCTGTCATCCCCTTCTCCTCCTGCCTTCAATCTCTCCCAGCATCAGAGTCTTTTCTAAGGAGCCAGCTGTTCACATCAGGTGGCCAAAGTATCGGAGCTTCAGGTTCAGCATTGTTAGGGTTATAAGGGGCTTATAACCTATAGTTAAAATACGGGCCATTGTGGTGGGCAAAACCTCCTGATCTCTGTTTGGATATTTCCTCCTTCTTACCACAGTGTACTCTGACAAACAAGGGGTGAAGTCACAGTGGCCACACTCTTCTGGTGGGCATCCTGTTCTTCCTTAAGGTGACAGCCTGTTTTTCCCCACTGGTGCCAGTTTCTTAAGATATACCACTCCAAATTCAAGGCTTTCCTCAGTATTCCAACTCTTTCTCTTGGCCTTGCCTGGCTACTTCTCAAATCTATTATTTACTCACCTCTCCCATTATCTTCCTCCTCCATATACCCTATAGCTGGGATACTGTTAAGCCCTCCATCGCCTCCCACCATAGTCCCATTTATAGTCATCTAAAAGACCCAACAAAGTTTCCCAATTGACCTCAATACCCTATTTCCCAAATATATCAGTTCAGTTCAGTTGCTTAGTCGTGTCCGACTCTTTGTGACCCCATGAATTGCAGCACGCCAAGCCTCCCTGTCCATCACCAACTCCCGGAGTTCACTCAGACTCATGCCCATTGAGTCAGTGATGCCATCCAGCCATTTCATCCTCTGTCGTCCCCTTGTCCTCCTGCCCCCAATCCCTCCCAGCATCAGGGTCTTTTCCAATGAGAATAGGGGTTAAAACTCATCATCTCTAAGCTGTTGAATCAGGGTCTTTTGCATCTTACCCATTCTTCTCATAACACATCTATCCTACCTGTTAAAAAATCAAATGGCTCCTACCACCTGGTACAAGACTTGAGACTTATTAATGCTGCTGTCATCTCCATTCACCCAGTAGTCCCAAACTGCTATACTCTTCTTTCCCTCATTTTGCCTTCTACCACTTCTTTTACCATCCTGGACCTCAAGGATACATTTTTCACCATTCCTTTTATATCCAGGCTCTTGAGATCTTTTTGCTTTTTCCTGGACAGATCTAGATGGCCATTGTCTTCAACAATTAATATGGGTGTCCTTCCCTAAGGATTTCGTGATAGTCCTCATTTCTTTGACCATGCCCTGGCCTCAGACTTAACCTCCTTCAATCTTGCCCCAAGCTGTATTCTTCAATACGGATATGATGTTCTTCTTTGTAGCCCCTCACTCATACACTCTCAGTGAGATACAACTAAACTTTCTACCTGTTTGGGGCTATTGTGTACCTCCTATTAAGGTTCAACTTCCCCTTCCTGAGGTCACCTATCTTGGAGTTCTTGACACCAACAAAGAGACATATAACTACTGATAGAAAGTCCCATATATCTGCCCTACCACTCCCTACATAAAAAATGGAAATTATATCCTTTTGGGGCTTGGCTGGTTATCTACACCTCTAGATCCCCAATTCTGCCCTCCTAGCACAACCCCCATACCAAGCTATTTGGGGGGATCTTTCAGAGCCTGTTGAGCCTAAATTCAGCCTTTAATGCTCTAAAATAAGGTATTCTCTCAGCCCCAGCTTTAATACTGCCTGATCTCTCTTGCCCTTTTATACTCTACAGTACTGAAAGACATAAAATTTGCCCTGGGAGTATTAGGACAGATGCAGGGCTCTTCCTTTGTTCCCATTGCTTCTCTGTCAAAACAACTGGATACCACCATACAGGGATGGCCAGTCTGCCTGTGTGTTCTGGCTGCAGCTACATTTCTCTCTCAAGAAAGCAAAATACTTACTTTTGGGACCCCCACAGTCATTCACTATCTACATGACCATAAGGACTTACTCTCACACAAGGCCACAGCTCTTGTATCACCTTCTCATATCCAACTAATTCACGTCACCATCCTAGAATCTCCAGAGTTCTCTTTTTGAATGCTGCCCTACTCTTAACCCAGCCACCCTCATCTCTAATTCTTCTGAGCCTCCAGTTTACACTTGCAATGAGACATTGGAAGACTTGATACATCATTTCTCCCATATCTCCACAGCCCCTTTAAATAATCCTGATCTTACTTGGTATATTGGTGGCAGCTCCTATACAGCCCCAAAAGGAAAAAGAGTAGCTGGATATGCAATTGTTGCTGACACTGAGGTTACCTATCCCTGTGGGAACCTCCTCCCAAAAGGCAGAACTTATTGTACTAACCTGGGCACTTACCCTTGCAGCTAACAGATGAGTAAATATATACACTGACTCCAAATATACCTTTCACATCATACACTTATATATGGCCATGTGAAAAGAATGAGGGCTCCTTTCTACAAAAGAATCCCTCATAACTAATGCCCCACTTATACTTCAACTCCTAAAGGTAGTCAATAGGCCAACTAATGGCATCATACATTGTCAAGATCACCACGTGGCACCATACCTCATCTCACAGGTTAATGCTGAGAATAGGGAAGCAAAGCAAACCTCACTCCAAACACGTACTCATCAGGTCATAGTAATCCCTAACATAAAACCCCTTATCACCCTGAGGAAAAGACATGGTTAATACAAAAGGGAGCTCAACTTCAAGGAGACTGGTTACAAAAGCAAGACCACTATATCCTTCCCCAGTCCCAAGCCGTATAAATTCTTACAGACATTCATCAAGTTTTACATATAGGCACTAAACCTCTCTATCACCTTTTAAGATCTCTTACCACTTATTTTAACCTCCTTTCACCCCACAACAAATCACTCACTCATGTACTATTTGTTTCTCCATCTCACCCCAGAGAGCTCTAAAGCCAATTCCCTTGTTCCACACACATCAGGCATGAGGTCACATATCAGGAGAAGACTGGCAAATCAACTTCACTCACACATCTCCTACACATAAAATAAAACTCATACTCACTTTAGTGGATACATTTTCAGGGTGGGTTGACGTTTTTCCAACAAGGTCAGAAACTGTGTCAGAGGCAACACAAGTTCTTATTCAAGAAATCATCCCTCACTTTGGCCTCCCACTTTCTCTCCAATCTGATAATGGACTGGCTTTTGTCTCAAAAATCACTCAACAAGTAGCCCAATCTCTTGGTGTAACCAGGAGGCTGCATGTTCCTCAAGAAAAATAGAAAAGGCAAATTCAACTCTCAAAATACAACTTAACTAAACTTTCTTTTGAACTATAAAAGCCCTGGACTGAACTCCTTCTCATGGCTTTGACTTGCATTAGGCCCACTCCTTGGGCTCCATCTTTTCTTAGTCCTTTTGTGTTCATATACAGATGCCCTTTACTCTTAGGTTAATTTCCTATTATATGAGTCCCTTCATGGGAGATTATCTCCCCTCTCTTAGCATTATGAGACACCTCATGAGATAACATGCACATTGCTGTCTCCTGAAGCCTCATCAAACAAATCCTACTGACTTGACACTCACACTGGAGGACTGAGTTTTACTTAAGACCTTGCACCATAAAGATTTACAGCCTTAGTGGACTGGCTCCTTT
Source organism: Neotragus moschatus (assembly GCA_006410615.1). NCBI lineage: Eukaryota > Metazoa > Chordata > Mammalia > Artiodactyla > Bovidae > Neotragus > Neotragus moschatus. The sequence goes on from SJYA01003487.1 coordinate 118,000, forward strand.
GAGGTCATCTTAATCACACTGACAGCCCCTAAATTGGGAGGTCTTTCATGGTCTTCTATCTCCATGTCAGTTTGGGCCCCAGGAGACTCCATCTCCACCAAAATTACTCTCCACTGGGATATCCCTTGTTACTCCATCCTGGTTCCCACCAGATTCCAAGTGGATTGAATCCCTGAAGAAGCGAAACAGCCAAAAAATAATCAATATCAATTAGTGAAACAGACAATCAGATGTATTGGTTACTGGTTGGACTGGGACCCTGTTTACTTACCTTGTTTGAAATAGAACTTTATTCTGTATCACCCCTTGAGTGGACTCCTGTTAAGAAACTCTTATTTCCTTATGGTTTTTAGTTTTTGAGGCCTTCTTTTACTGTAAATTTAAATGAACGCATTGCCTACTTTTCTATATATAATATCACAAAACCTCATTTTTCCGTAATATCCCATAATCACTGATCTTTCCACAATCTTGATTTTATTACTGATCTAAGGTTATAAGGAGACTTAATAGATTTTACAGCTGTCCAAATTTACTTACACTTGGGTCTTTATCCTCA
>SJYA01003487.1:120007-142259 GCA_006410615.1 Neotragus moschatus
AAAGATCTTAGCAAAAGCCTAGAAGAAGTAGCTGCCAGTTTTGTCACTCTTCAGGGCCGACTAGATTCCCTGGAAGCTATGATTCTTCAAAACAGAAGAGAATTATACCTTCTCACAGGAGAAAAAGGATGCCTATGTGTTTTTTTAGATGAAGCCTGCTGTTTCTACACCAATAAATTGGGCTTTATAAAGGAGGCAGCAAGGAATCTGACAAAATACGGCCTCAAGAATATGTCAACATCTCAGTAATGCATGGAAAACTAGTTAAGCAATTGGGACTGCCTGCCATGGATCCTACCTTTACTGGGCACCCTTCTCATATTAACCCTTCTGACTTTTGGTGCATCTAATGTGTAGTTTTCAAAGATTTTCCAGGACTGCCTATAAGCCTTCACCAACCAGACTGTTCATGAACTACTTCTAACTTAGTCCACTCAGACTTCCCTTAACCCGTTTCAGCCTTTTCTTGTCTTACCCCATGATGATGCCACTATCCAGTGTGAAGCAGATAGAGAAGACCGACCTTCTGCCCTTATCCTATATCAAAAAGGCTGGAATGCTAGGGTTCACAAGGGGCTCATAGTCTACAGCTAAAATATGGCAGGCTGTGGTGACCTGACAAATAAGGGATGAAGTCATAGTGAACATATTGCCCTGGTAGGCATCCTGCTTTTCCCTACTGGTGCCAGTTTCTCAATACTATGTGACCACCGAACCATAAGACCTCTTTGACTATGTGACCACCTGACCAAGAGACCCCTTCGACTGTGTGACCATTAGACCCCAGCTGCAAGCTAAAGATAAAATAAGGCCCCCTTCCTCTGGGGCACAATTTCCCATCAACAGTGTATATGAAGAGTTGGCTGTAAAAAAAGAGAGCATTGGTTTCTCTCTAAAGCCGGTCATTTTTTTTCTTTCCTTCTATATTAAAATCTTTCTCTGACTGACTGCCCAGTTCACTCTCTTTTTCTCTGTGCTTGCCTTACAAACATCAGTCCTTACAATGAATATTCAGGGCTGACTTTCTTTAGGATTGACTGGTTTGATCTCCTTGCAATCCAAATGACTCTGAAGAGTCTTTTCCAACACCATAGTTCAACAGTATCAATTCTTTCGTGATCAGCTTTCTTTATGGTCCAACTCTCACATCCATACATGACTATTGGAAAAAACATAGCTCTGACTAGACAGACCTTTGCCAGCACATATAACATGTAATGTACTATTGTAACAAGGAAAAACTGAGTTGTTACATCTATAAATAAAGTAGCTAAACATATGGCTTTACATAAAACATATTAGAAAAGAGGTTGGAAACAAAGTGCAGTGTCCAAAAGGCATGAAATTATAGCATAGTACTTCTTTTCAAGATCTATTTCTCTATTTATGCTGTTTCACCATTAACTGAAAAACAGGCAATGGGAATTTCTCAACAAGACAGATTTAAAGTGAATACCTATGCCTGACATACAGTTAAAGAATTAAAAGTTTCCTTGTGTAAGAAAACCATCACCAGGTCTAAGTGAGAAGAAACGTTAAGAGAGCTATAGGTAGCTTCCCAGAAAGTTCACTCCATTGCATGTCTTCATTGGTGATGCTGCAGTTTGTCCCCACCAAGCTGAAGCTGACTCAGCTTACAAAAAGCTTGAGAGTCCAGACTTACTCCATCATCATTGTACATTTCAGTTCTGTGCCAGATCCACTCTGCACCCTACTCACTGAATACAGGGTCTCAACCACTCTTTCCCCCTGAGTGTCAGAAGTCATGGGAGACCTCCTAATTGGCTATTCAAGGGCTTCTCTTCATTCCTCATCTAAATGTTGTAAGGCACATAGAAACCTAAAGTGTGCATTATCCTAGAAACAGACCCTTATGCTTGGCCATTTTTTCACCCTGAGAATATCCCCATCCAGTGAGTTTTCTCAGGTACAGCCTGTTGTATGGATCTACATAAAATCTCAAGACACTACAATAAAATAACTTTGTGTTTTGTCCCAGTTTCATGGCAAACAACTTCTAAAAACCCATGGAACTTCCTTAGTAAAAGGAGTCTTTCTATAATTCATAAGGAACAACTTTGTACACTCCTGAATTTCTTTTAATGAGATGGCTGTAGGCAAGTTCATACACAGTTTCAAGGCGAAGACTTGATGACCTATGGGGTTAAAAAGCCCACCTGAAACCACTTAGTTGTTCAGACCCTAGGGACTGCATCCCACCAGGCTTCTCTGTCCATGGGATTATCCACAGGAGAATACCAGAGTGGGTTGTCATTTCCTTTTCCAGTCAATATGAAACCATGCCCCACAGGTTTAACAGAAACTGGTTAACAGAAATTTCTTGAGGCTGCCTGAAACAATAGCAGCTAAGGGAACAGCTGTTAAAAACTATTCTGCTTGTTAATACAAGAAAATGGGCTGAAACTGGAGAAAACTAACGTGGACATATGGAGCCTGTGCAGAACAGACTTGCTTGCCCTTTTGATAACAGAAGGCCAAAACTCCACCCTCAGATCATGCCAATATTGCCATTTTCTGAACATGCATACCATGAAGAAGCATGTAACTCAAGTGTGCTTATGCAGAATTTTTGCCCCCTCCTGTAATCAACTTTCCCCAAACCCAATTTCACCCTGCTTATTTCATAAATATTACAAGCCCCTTGCCTTTGTGGAGGCAGATCTGAGACTTGTTCTTCCATTTCCTTGCTTGGTTGCTTTAAGAATAAGGATTTTACTCTGTTGGTAACCTTAACATCTGACATTTGGCTGTTCAGTGGGCACACATTGATTTTGTAACATTAGAAAAAACCACCACATGGATGAATAGAGGGTTGGAAAAACTCATCTCAGGACAGAAGGGCTGAAGATTAAACTCAGTCACAACTCATATCGAGTCAATCATGTGTATGTAATGAAACTTTGATTAAAAAATCAGAAACAGGGAGGCCACAGAGCTTCTAGATTGTTTAGCATAATGATGTGCCAAGTATATATTACTGTTCTTGAGTTGTATCTTTATAAAACTAAGTACAGACCTTTACTGAGTCATTTCAGCAAATTAGTGAATATGGGTTGGGGAGCATGTGGGAATCTCTGATTTATAATCAAGTTGGACAGAAATGTGTGTAGCCTGAAACTTCTGTATAGTGACAGAAATGAGTATACTTTTATAGGCCTGAGGTCCTCAAAACTGCTAACTCTGGTTAGTTAGTATCAGTGTAGACATCTAACTGATACTGGGAGAACAAGAAAATTGCTGTTGGAATAACATGTACTCAAATCTTTAAAAAAGAAAAAAAGAATAAGAAAAAATATAGGCCCACTGGGGAAGTTTCTTTGCATAGTACTATAAATTTCACTACAAACATAAGGTAACTTTTTATTTTTAGCCAAGATTTACTAACCAACACACTTCTTACTGCCTCTATCCAGTCTAAATTGTCTGTCAGTGCCCTTGGGAGAAACAAGCTACTTTGACAACAGTTTTATTGTAAGAATCTATTTTTTAGTATAAGAGACTTTCCAAACTGCCCCAGGGTTATCTCTGACTCATGGAAACGTGGCATGTTTATCTCTGATTACATTTCTCAGCCCCATACAACCTGCAGGTGGCAAAACGAGGGGGCAACCCTCGTTTACCCTCTCGGCTGTAACTGGGAAAGGACTATGCATAGGCACCCCATCCCGAGCTCACGCATATCTCTGTAACCTATGAAACTTCCTCGGGACTTTTCCAGAAGAGCTGTTGTTCCGAGAAACTGCCCGCCACAGGGGCGCCACCTGGTCAACAGTTGTAACCTGTTATCAATGAACCAATCCTTGAAAAGATCAACACCTGTAATCAATCAAACTGTTTCCGCTTGCTTGTGAAGCTACCATGTAACAACACTCAGGGTTCTCATTCCTTGCTTAAGGAGACGGAACCCCGGTGCGCCGGTACAATAAAATCCTCTTGCTGTTTGCATCGAAACCTGGTCTCGGTGGTCTTTGGGGCGATGGATTCACGGCGAGGAACCGTTGGGTTCAACAATAGTTCCTATTTACTATTTTTATGTGTTACTTATAACATAATTCTTTGTTTAACCTTGGATTTTATCATTTTGATGATGGTTTAGTCACTAAGTCATGTCCAACTCTTTGAGACCCCATGGACTCCTCTATCCATGGGATTTTCCAGGCAAGAATACGGGAGTGGGTTGCCATTTCCCTTCTCCNACGGCGAGGAACCGTTGGGTTCAACATTATCAGGCTTTAACATTCTTCAATCTACTCATTTCACTTTTATGATACAGTTTTTTGTTTGTTTACTTTACAATACTGTATTGGCTTTGCCATACATCAACATGAATCTGCCACGGGTGTACATATGTTCCCAATCCTGAATTCCCCTCCCACCTCCCTCAGTGTGGATATTTTCCCAGTTGAAGTCCTTATGTTTTCTAAACCATGTCGTCTTGGACCATAAAAGCCTTTATAACTGCGTCTTCCTCTTCAACTCCACTTTTGCTCTCCCTTTAACATGAAGGGCAGACAAAGAATTCCCATGTCCTTTTATAATCATATTATCTGATAGTGCATTTCCTTCCTCATCTACTGACATTTCTTTGCTTATTAAAAAATGCTGTGACTATAAGATTAGTAACCATTCTTTACTGAGTATCTACATAGCATCTTAAATCTCCTGTAATCTGGACTTCATAATATACATTTTATAGCTAATAAATGAAGGTTTATTGATTAACTAAAGAATTCAACTCTAATTAATGCCATTGTTTTTCAGTTACTAAGTCTTCTCCTCTTGGCAACCCCATGAACTGCAACATGCTGTTTCCTGGTCCTTAACTATCTCCCAGAGTTTGCTAAAACTTACATCCATTTAGTCGGCGATATCATTCAACCATCTCACCCTTTGTCTCCCCCTTCTCCTCTTGCCTTCAGTCTTTCCCAGCTGAAGGTCTTTTCCAATGAGTCAGCTCTTTGCATCAGGTGTTCCTTGGAACTTCAGCTTCAGCAACTGGCAACTAATTAGTATGTCAAATATGTCTTTGATCTTTAGTTTTACCAGATTATTGAAACAAGTAAAAGTATGCAAACTCAATAGACACAAAAAGGGAACAATTAGAGATATGCAGCAATACAATTTAAAGGTTAGAAACATGTCTTTATCATATAATTACAATGATATTTTAAAGTACACTGAGTCTTTCAGTAAAAAACAAATATAATTTGGCAACCTAACTTAGCCAGAGTGGCACTGACTGTAACGGGCAGAACTGTATTTCCTCTTCCCCAAATTTGTATGATGAACCCATAACCCTGATACCTAAGAATGTAGATAGGGAAATAGGGTTTTAAAGACATAATTATGTTAAAATCTGACAATCAGGCTGGGCTTTAATCCAATCAGACTGCTGTCCTTGTAAAAAGACAGAACCAGGGCCTCCCTGATAGCTCAGTGTTACAAAAAGACAAAATTTGGACCTCCCTGATAGCTCAGTGTTAAAGAGCCCACCTGCCAATGCAGGAGATGTTGGTTCCATCCCTGAGTTGGGAAGATCCCTGGGACAAAGGCATGGCAACTCACTCCAGTGTTCTTGCCTGGAGAATCCCATAGACAGAGGAGCCTGGTAGGCTACAGCCCACGGGGTCTCAAAGAGTTGGACATCACTGAGAAACTAACACTTTCACTTTTCATTGGACACAGAGAGACCAGGTACATGTGTGTAGAGAAGAAAGATCCTGCTTTCCCTGTCCACACTGCTTAGGCTCTGGGTTGCTGTGCTGGGAACTATCTGAGGCTGGCCCTGGGTTGTATGTACTTCCCAGGTCTAAGGACAAAAGGAAAAGATAGTCACTGCAAACCATAGACAGAAGCCTCAGAAGTATCCAAGCCTGAAAACATCTTGATCTTGAACTTCTAGGCTTCAGTAATGTGAAAACTATATTATTGCTGTTTAGCCTAGTTATTCTGGATTATTTAGTATTGCAGTCCTAGCAAACTAATGTATCAACTTAAAACAGAAATATTCCGCTAAAGTCAATGAGTATTCTTTTCTGTACCAATTCATCCTGACTCTCCTGAGAAGCCAGTAAACTCACTCCAAAGTAAAAATAGGTACTTAAGACTGGGTTCTTAAAGGTACAAAATTGATAACAAATACCAAAAAGCAAAGATTTAAAATGTAGAGTAGAGGCTGGATTCTCAAAAATACAATATTAAAGAAAAAAAAGTCACAAAAATTATAAAAAAAATATATATATAGATGAAATTTGCTTTTAAAAAAGGAGGTTTTTTTGCAAAGTAATAGTAGGTTATAAAAATGAAAACTGAAGGAATAATAGAGGACTTAATTTTTTTAATTTAAAATATGATAATATTAAAATTTATCTAGGACTTTCTCTGGTGTTGTGTACAGTGTGGGGTCAGTTCATTTTCAGATAGTTCCTTGATCTGGCTTATACTTCTCAAGATCTATTGGCCCCTTCCTATGTATTTGGTGCTAACTACAAGGTTTTAATTTATTGCACCTGTCACTTCCAAAGCGATTCCCTTTGTTTTAGCTTTTTCTGTTGCTGGTCCTTTCAGTGTCTAATTTCCACCCTGGCACAAGGCAGCGGTGATGGACACTTTTTTAGGCTCACTTGTTCAGTCATGCTGTGGGGAGGGAGGAACACTGCAAACAAATAACATTGGCACATGCTCACAGTGTCTTGGCCACATTGGGTTTGCCCCCTCTCACAGCATGTGTGCTTTCCCTGTCCACACTGCTTAGGCTCTGGGTTGTTGTGCTGGGAACTATCTGAGGCTGGCCCTGGGTTGTATGTACTTCCCAGGTCTAAGCCACTCAGGTTCAGGTACTAGGGTACTCCACAAAGGCACAGACTCAGTTGGGCCTGTGTTTTGTGCCCTTTCCAGGTCCCAGCAGCTCAGGTGACCAGATGTTTGAAGAGGGCAGACTCTGCGACTTATCGCCTCCCTGGTCCCTGCCCCTTGGTTTTCTGGGTGTACAACTGGCACACCTTCTCAGTTATGCCGTGTGTCTCTTCTGGGGAGCTGATCTTTGGCTGTGACTCTCTCAGCAGATGTCAACCATCCAGAATCTCAAGAAGTCTTGGTTAGCAACAAAGTTTACTTGCAGTTTGGTAGATGATGCCTCTCTGGGGCCACAGGTTTCTCCTTCCCTCTCTGGCTGCCTTTGCCTGCCTCTCTTGGGCGGGGGATGGGCCAGTCCACAGCCGGCTAGCTCTGCTCAGTCCTTTGTTCTGTGAGCATGACTGGCGGTGTCTTAGGTTAGGGTTTTTCACAGGACAGCTATCCCATAGTCTGGTTTGCTATCTCAAGTTAGTTCCCTCAGATTGTCCTTAGGGCGTTCAGGCCTGGTCCTTACCCTAAGCAATGCAGTCCACACCTCCCTGCCCAGCCCCTGTTTGCTAGTGGCAGATGCAGGTGTCTGAGCTGCTTCTCCACTGGGAGTTACCACTGGGCACATAATCTGTGGGTTTTAATTATTTATTTTTCCTCCTGGTTATGTTGCCCTCTGAGATTCCAAGGCTCTCCACAAACTCACAAGTGAGAGTGTTTTCCAGTGTTTGGAAATTTCTCTCTTTTTTAAGACTCCCATCCCAGGATCGATCTCCATCCTTACCTCTTTTTTCTCTCTTTTTATCTTTCATATTTTTCCCTACCTTCTTTCAAAGACAATAGGCTACTTTTCTGGGTGCCTGATGTCCTCTGCCAGCATTCAAAAGTTGCTTTGTGGAATTTACTCAGCTTTCAAATGTTCTTTTGATGAATTTGTTGGGGAGAAAGTGGTCTTCCCATCCTATTCCTCCACCGTCTTAGGACAGCCTACACATAAAAGGTTTTGTCATAATTCACCACATTTATAGTTGAAACCCTTTTTAAAACCGGCATAGAAGGAACCTACCTATATATAATAAAAGCCATATATGATATTTCAGTTCAGTTCAGTCACTCAGTCGTGTCCAACTCTTTGCAACCACATGAACTGCAGCATGCCAGGCCTCCCTGTCCATCAACTCCCCGAGTTTACCCAAAATCATGTCCATTGAGTCGGTGATGCCATATAACCATATGATAAGCCCACAGCAAACATTATTCTCAATAGTGAAAAATTGAAAGCATTTCTCCTAAGATCAGGAACAAGAAAAAGGTGTTCACTGTCACCATGACAATTCAACATAGCTTTGGGAGTACTAACTACAGCAATCATAGAAGAAAAAGAAATTTAAGGAATCCAGATTGGAAAAGGAGAAATAAATCTCTGTTTGCAGATGATGTGATACTATACATAAAAAATCTGAAAACTACTAGAGCTCATCAATGAATTTAGCACAGTTGCAGGATACAAAATCAATACACAGAAATCGCTTGAATTCCTATATACTAACAATGAAAATGGAGAAGGCAATGGCACCCCACTCCAGTACTCTTGCCTGGAAAATCCCATGGATGGAGGAACCTGGTAGGCTACAGTCCATGGGGTTGCTAGGAATCAGACATGACTGAGTGACTTCCCTTTCATTTTTCACCTTCATGCATTGGAGAAGGAAATGGCAACCCACTCCAGTGTTCTTGCCTGGAGACTCCCAGGGACAGGGGAGCCTGGTGGGCTTCTGTCACTGGGGTTGCACAGAGTCGGACACGACTGAAGTGACTTAGCAACAATGAAAAATCAGAAAGAGAAATTAAAGAATCAATCCCATTCACCATTGCAACATAAAGAATAAAACATATAGGAATAAGGACACAAAAGAACAGTATACAGAAAATTATAAGATACTGATGAAAGAAATCAAAGATGACATAAACATGCAGAGAGATATCTCATGTTCTTGGATAGGAAGAATCAATATTGTGAAAATGTCTATACTACTAAATGCAATCTACAGATGCTGATCCCTATCAAATTAACAATGGCATTTTTCACAGAACTATAGCAATTCATATGTAAAGAGAAAAGATCCCAAAGAGCCAACAAATTCTTGAGAAAGAAGGATGGAGCTAGAGGAATCAACCTTCCTGACTTCAGATTATACTACAATGCTACAGTCATCAAGACAGTACAGTTCAGTTCAGTTCAGTTGAACACTCACATGCAACTCTTTTGAGACTCCAAGGACTGCAGCACGCCAGGCTTCCCTGTCCATCATCAACTTCAGGAACTTGCTCAAACTCATATCCATTGAGTCAGTGACAACACCAACCATCTTGCCCTCTGTCGGTCCCTTCTCCTCTTGTCTTCGATCTGGCCCATAATCAGGGTCTATTCCAATGAGTCAGCTCTTCTTGTCAAGTGGTCAGAGTATTGGAGTTTCAGCTTCAGCATTAGTCCTTGTAATGAATATTCAGGACTGATTTCCTTTAGGATTGACTGGTTTGATTTCCCACAGTTTAAGGGAATCTTGAGTCTTCTCCACCACCATAGTTCTAAAGCATTATTTCTTTGGTGCTCAGCTTCCTTTATAGTCCAACACTCACATCCATACATTCCTACTGGAAAAACCATAGCTCCGACAATATGGACCTTTGTCAGCAAAGTAATGTCTCTGCTTTTAAATATGCTGTCTAGGTTAATCATGGATTTTCTTCCAAGGAGCAAGTCTTTTAATTTCGTGGCTGCAGTTACCATCTGCCATGACGTTGGGGGCCAAGAAAATAGTCTGTCAGTGTTTCCCCAACTATTGGCCATGAAGTGATGGGACCAGATGCCATGATCTTCAGTTTTTGAATGTTGGGTTAAGCCAGCTTTTTCACTATCCGCTTTCACTTTCATCAAGAGGCTCTTTAGATCCTCTTTATTTTCTGTCATAAATGTTGTGACAGCTGCACATCTGAGGTTATTGATACTACTCTGGGAAATCTTGATTCCAGCTTGAGATTCATACAGCCTGGCATTTCACATGATGTACTCTGCATATAAGTTAAATAAGCAGAGTGACAATATATAGCCTTGATGTACTACTTCCCCAATTTGGAACCAGTCTGTTGTTCCAGGTCCAGTTCTAACTATTGTTACCTGACCTGCATACAGATTCCTTTGGAGGCAGGTAAAGTGGTTTGGTGTTCTCATCTCTTTAAGAATTTTCCACAATTTGTGATCCATACAGCCAAAGGCTTTTTCATAGTCAATAAAGCAGAAATAAACGTTTTTCAGAAAATCTTGTGCTTTTCAAAGACCCAACGGATGCTTATGTCTGTTTTATTTTTTATTGAAGGATAATTGCTTTACAGAATCTTGCTGTTTTCTGTGAAACCTCAACATAAATCAGCCATACGTATACATACACCCCCTCCCTTTTAAAACTCCCTCCCAAGTTCTTCCCCATCTCACTCCCCTAGGTTGACAAAGAGCCCTTGTTTGAGTTTCCTGAGCAACACAGCAAATTCCTGTTGGCTATCTATTTTACTTATGGTAAGGTAAGTTTCCCTGTTACTCTTTCCAAACATCTCACCCTCTCCTCACCTCTCCCCATGTCTACAAGTCTATTCTCTATGTCTGTTTCTTTACTGTTGCCTTGTAAATAAATTCTTCAGTACTATTTTTCTAGATTCTGTATATATTTGTTGGAACACGATATTTATCATTCTCTTTCTGACTTACTTCAGTCTGTGTAATACGTTCTAGGTTCTTCCACCTCATTAGAACACACCCAAATGTGTTCCTTTTTATGACTAATATTTCATTGTGTACTACAACTTTATCCATTCATCTGTCAATAGACATCTAAGTTGCTTCCAAGCTCTAGCTATTGTAAACAGTGAGGCAATGAACAATGGGATACATGTGTCTCTTTCACTTTTGGTTTCCTAGGGCATATGCTTAGGAGTGGGATTGCTGGGTCATCAGTTCAGTTCAGTCACTCAGTCGTGTCCAACTCTTCAACCCCATGAATCACAGCATGCCAGGCCTCTCTGTCCATCACCATCTCCTGGAGTTCACTCAAACTCACATCCATTGAGTTGGTGAGGCCATCCAGCCATCTCATCCTCTGTTGTCCTCTTCTCCTCCTGCCCCCAATCCCTCCCAGCATCAGAGTCTTTTCTAATGAGGCAACTGTTCACATGAGGTGGCCAAAGTACTGGAATTTCAGCTTCAGCATCATTCCTTCCAAAGACCATCCAGGACTGATCTCCTCTAGAATGGACTGATTGGATCTCCTTGCAATCCAAGAGACTCTCAAGAGTCTTCTCCAACACCACAGTTCAAAAGCATCAATTCTTTGGTGCTCAGCCTTCTTCACAGTCCAACTCTCACATCCCTGCATAACCATAGGAAAAACCACAGTCTTGACTAGACGGAACTTTGTTTGCAAAGTCCAACAAGAAGTCAATGAAGGTTGATTCTTTTAGCTCCAATTCTTCTTTCTCAACACTGCTTTTTACTATTCGGGGTCTCTTGTGTTTCCATATGAATTGTGAAACTTTTTATTGTAGCTCTGTGAAAAATGACTGATGGGTAATTTGATAGGGATTGCATTAAATCTGTAGATTGCATTTGGTAGTACAGTCATTTCACAATATTGATTCTTTCTACGCAGGAACATGGAATATCTCTCCATCTATTTATGTCATCTTTGATTTCTTTCAAAGTCTGCCAAATGTGCAAAGACACAGACTGCCTCTGCCACAGAAGTTAAAGCCCTATCAGAGTATTTTTTTGAGCCTCTTGTAGCTGGCAATCAGAATAGCTCTTTGGCGAGTCTTTCTCCATAGCTCTGCCCATTCAGGCAGTTACAGGGCTCCCTTGCCTGTGGTCCTTCTCTGTTGTTCAGCACATCAGGCACTTAAAGGGGCACCCTGCTTGGAGTCCTATCCTGTAGACTCGTGCATCAGGCACTTGAAGGGGCACACTGGCTGGGATCCTACTCTGTAGTTTGGCCCATAAGTCACTGAAAGGAGCACCCTAGATGGGGTCTTACTCTGTAGTTCAGTATTTCAGATGTTTGATGAGCCGCCTCTCTATTGTTCAGCTTGTGGGGAAAGAGACTGTCGTGATGGCTCCACCACCTATGCATGACTCAGCAGTATTATCTTACTTCCATGGCTGCCTGGCTTTCCTCCATTGTATTTCCCATCACGATCTCCTCCCTCATATCCTATCTGTCTCTCTGTAGTCAACAGCAGCCCTCACCTTGGAATTGTTCCACAGTCCCTAGACTCCAGCTTCCAGCTGCTGGGCCTTCCTGGAGATCAGCGTTCTTGTCTGGTGTATGTATGGCTGTGGCAAGGACTGTCTGATTCTCATTCCATTTAGGCTGTCACAAATCATGTTTCACTCTGAGCGTTAAATATTTCTCCTCTGACTCAGACAACTGCCCCATAGTGGGGATCAGACCCCTGCCTCAGTTTCCCTGCCCACCAAAGGCAGGTCCAGTCCCACTAACATTCCTGTTTCTCCTCCTAGTTCCTTCATCTTACCTAGTTTTACATCATTCTATATATTCTTTTCCACTGGTCAGGTATTTCTGTCCACCCTCAGCAGGGGTTCTGCATCCACATCTGTGTCTGAAGGTGTATTCCTGATGTATCCATGGAGAGAGATGTACTCCACCTCCTTCTACTCCTCTGTTATATTGTTCTCCCTGGATGTTGGCCATTTGGTCTCTGTGTTCTCTGAATTTTCTAAATCCAGCTTGAACATATGGAAGTTTCCTGTTCACGTACTGTTGAAGCCCCATTTGGAGAATTTTGAGCATTACTTTGCTAGAGTGTGAGATGAGTGCAACTATGTAGTAGTTTGAACATTGTTTAGCATTACTTCTCTTTGGGACTGGAATGAATACTGACTTTCCCAGTCCTGTGGCCACTGCTGAGTTCTCCAAATTTGCTGGCAACTGGGTGTAGCACTTTAACAGCATCATCTTTTAGGCCTTGAACTAGCTCAGCTGGAATTCCATCACCTCCACTAGCTTTGTTCATAGTTCTGCTTCCTAAGGCCCACTTGACTTTGCATTCCAGGATGTCTGGCTCTAGGTGAGTGATCACACCATCGTGGTTATCTGGGTCACAAAGATCTTTTTTGTAAAGTTATCCTGTGTATTGTTGCCACCTCTTTATAAAACCTGCTTCTGTTAGGTCCACACCATTTCAGTCGTTTATTGAGCACATCATTGCATGAAATAATCTCATGGTATCTCCAATTTTGTTGAAGAGATCTCTAGTCTTTCCCATTCTATCGTTTTCCTCTGTTTCTTTGCACTGATCACTGAGGAAGGCTTTCTTATCTCTCCTTGCTGTTCTTTGGGTATCTGAAGTCAGAAGGATGTCTTTCCTTTTCTTCTTTGGCTTAAGATTCACTTCTTTTCTCAGCTATTTGTAACACCTTCTCAAGCAACAACCGTTTTGCCTTCTTGTTCTTCGGGGTGGTCTTCATTAGTGACTCCTGTACAATGTCATGAACCTCCACCCATATTCTTCAAGGACTCTGTCTATCATATCTAATCCCTTGAATCTGTTTGTCACATAGGGATTTGATTTAGGTCATACCTGAATAGCCTGGTGATTTCCCCTACTTTCTTGAATTTATGACACCACCCTTATGGCAGAAAGAGAAGGAGAATTCTTTAAAGAGACTCTTGATAAAAGTGAAAGAGGGTGAAAAAGTTAGCTTAAAGCTCAACATTCAGAAAACTAAGATTATTACATCTGGTCCCATCACTTAATGGAAAACAGATGGGGAAACAGTGTCTAACTTTATTTGGGGAGGGGGGACTCCAAAAATCTCTGTAGATGGTGATTTGCAACCATGATTTTAAATGAAAAGACGCTTACTCTTTGGAAGGAAAGTTATAACCAACCTAGACAGCATATTGAAAAGGAGAGGCATTATTTTGTCAACAAAGGTCTGTCTAGTCAAGGCTATGGTTTTTCCAGTAGTCATGTACGGATGTGAGAGTTGGACTATAAAGAAAGCTGAGCGCTAAGTAATTGATGCTTTTGAGCTGCTGTGTTGGAGAAGACTCTTAAGAGTCCCTTGGACTGCAAGGAGAGTGAACCAGGCCATCCTACAGATCAGTCCTGGGTGTTCATTGGTAGGACTGATGTTGAATCTGAAACTCTAGTATTTTGGCCACCTGATATGAAGAGAAGACTCATTTAAAAGAACCCTGATACTGGGAAAGATTGAGGGCAGGAGGAGAAGGGGATGACAAAGAATGAGGTGGTTGGATGGCATCACTGACTCGATGAACATGGGTTTGGGTGGACTCCAGAAGCTGGTGACAAACAGGGAGGTGAGGTATACTGTGGTTCATCAGGTTGCAAAAAGTCAGACATGACTGAGCAACTGAACTGAACTGAATTTCAATTTAAGTCTGAATTTTGAGATAAGGATTTCATGATCCTAGCCACAATCACCTCCTAGTCTCCTTTTTGGTAACTCTATAGAGTTTCTCCAAAGAAACTCTTTTTCTGCAAAGAATATAATCAATCTGATTTTGGCACTGACCATCTGGTAATGTCCATTTGTAGAGTTTTCTTATATTGTTTGATAACAGTATAATACTTGCACAAAAACCAAAATATAGACCAATGAAAGAGGATGGAAAGCCAAGAAATAAGCCCATGCACTTATGGGTACCTTATTTTTTTACAAAGAATGTAAGATAGCAAAGGAAACTATGTACTTAGTCGCTTAGTTGTGTCCAATTCTTTACCAGGCTCCTCTTTCCATGGGGATTCTCCAGCGAGAATAATGAAGTGGGTACTATAAAGACAGTGAAAAGACAACTCTCAGAATGGGAGAAAATAATATCCAAAAAAAAAAAAAAGATATCAATTTCCATAATATACAAGCAGCTCATATAACTCAATTCCAGAAAAACAAACAAGCAAATAAAAAAGTGGGAAAAAGACCTAAACAGACATTTCACCAAAGATGATACACAGATGGCTAACAAATACATGAAAAGATAACCAACACTGCTCATTATTAGAAAAAGGTAAACCAAATCTACAATCAGATATCACCTCACATGAGCCAGAATGGCCCTCATCAAAAAGTCTACAAACAATAAATGCTTGAAAGGGTGTGGAGAAAAGGGAACTCTCTTGCACTGTTGGTGGGAATGTAAATTGATACAGTCACTATGGAAGATGGTATGGAGATTCCGTTAAAAACTAGAAATAAAACCTCCATATGACCCAGCAATCCCACTCCTAAGCATGGGCCCTGGGAAACCAAAATTGAAAGAGACACATATATCACATTGTTCATTGCAGCACTATTTACAATAGCTAGATCATGGAAGAGATCTAGATGTCCATCAACAAACACATGAATTAGATATCCATCAACAAACACATGAATAAGAAAGTTGCAGTACATACCCAGGAAGGAATATTACTCAGCCACAAATAGGAATGCATCTGAGTCAGTTCTAAAGAGGTGCATGAACCTAGAGCTTATTATACAGTTAAATAAATCAGCAAGAGAAAGATAAATATTGTATACTGATGCCTATATGTGGAATCTAATAATATGGTACTGATGGATTTATTTCTAGGTCATACAGCTCAATACCAGAAAACAAACAACCCAATCAAAAAGTGGGGAAACAACCTAAACAGCCATTTCACCAAAGATGACAGACAGATGGCTAACAAACACACGAAAAGAAGCTCAGACATAAAGAACAGACATAGAGAAGATCGATGGATGACAGGAGAGTGGAGGAGAGGGTGGAGTGAAATAGAGGATAGGCTAGGTGATGGAAAAGATAACACAGAAACTTACATTATGATATTTAAAATATCCAACAGAAACGTGCTGTTTACCTCAGGGAACTCAAACAGGGGCTCGGTATCAACCTAGAGGGGTAGAATGGTGAAAGGGATGGAAGGGAGGTTCCAGAGGGAGGGACATATATATCTATGGATGATTCATGTTGAAGGTTTAACAGAAAACAACAAAATTCTATAAAGCAATTATCCTTCAATTAAAAGCAAATTAAAAACCTGGGCTGCGTGACCCAGTGAAAGGTATTACAAAAAGCAAAGTACCTAAGCAGTCGCACGTTTGCAGACTGAATGTCCATGAGCAAAGGATGGGTGTGACAGGAGAGAATAGGCTGACACGCAGTACAAGGCACCTCCCCCGAGTCCCAGAGCACCAATCGCCTACTAGCTCCAACCCCATAGAGACACTGGCAACTACAATGACCGGTTAGTTACCCAGGTGCTCGCGCTCCTCGGCTTCCCTGGGGACTCCGGAAGCACAGCACGCCAGACTCCGTGATACCGCCTTCCCTAGTGGGCGGAACTTCCGGCAGCACAGCTAGGTAACTTGGCGCCTGCGCCTTAGAACGCCAGACTATGGTGGGTGTGTTCGCAGGACTTCCGGGGAGGGTGGAATAAGTTCTGAGCAGCGCGAACTCTGGTCGCCGGGGCTTTTTCTCTAACCTTCTGTCTTCCGGTTACTATCCGTTAGAGGGGCGCGTGGGCCATACGTAGCCCACCGGCCAGAACCGCCAAGAAGTGCGCGTTTCTGTCTGAGTTCCTAGTTGGGAGTGCAAGGCAGAAGCTTCACCTTGTTCCTCCCCATCCTCTGGGACAGAGCCAGGGATCTGAAGGCAGTTGCCCTAAGCCAGAGCCACATTCGGACGCAAACGGGGCATCTCAGGGCACGGTGGGGAGGGATCCGGAGGAAGCCGACGTCTCACAGCTCAGGTAGATACAGCGGCAGCTTCCTCGGTTGAAAGGAAGCCTTTGTGTCTGTTGTGTGTGTTAGTTAGTCGTGCCTGACGTTTATGACCCTGTGAACTGTAGCCATGCCCCGCTCTCCATGGAATTCTCCAGGCAAGAATACTGGAGTGGGTTGCCATTTCCTTCTCTAGCTTGTTTCCGTTAAAGCTCTTTTTCCCCTTGGACTTCTGGAGGCTTCCTTGGAGACCTCTGGTCTGTTTGCAGAAGTTAACATCTTCTCTGCCCTCTGGGTAACCCATAACCATTTCTTTTCTAGTGCATCATGCCCCTTAATTCTGATGTGTTGAGTCAAGATGAACTTCGCAAAAAGCTGTACCAGACGTTTACAGATCGAGGTATACTGGACACACTCAAGGTATCAGTTATAGTCCTGTTATGTAACTTTTACATGTGTAACCTGTAACAGGTGGTATACATGTAAATACATCCATGTCTTGGGGTTTAAAAATAACATGATACACAGGTTGTGTTGGTCACTTTTATTGCCCTGTTCACTCTTTAATTCTAAAACAGTACACACATTTTAGTAAGGTTGCTGCTGCTGCTGCTGCTAAGTCGCTTCAGTCGTGTCCAATTCTGTGCGACCACATAGACGGCAGCCCACCAGGGTTCCCTATCCTGGGATTCTTCAGGCAAGAACACTGGAGTGGGTTGCCGTTTCCTTCTCCAGTGCATGAATCTAAAAAGTGAAAGGGAAGTCGCTCAGTCATGTCCGACTCTTAGTGACCCTATGGACTGCAGCCTACCAGGGTCCTCCTTCCATGGATTTTCCAGGCAAGAGTACTGGAGTGGGGGTGCCACTGCCTTCTCACCTAAGGTTAGGTTTGTTTTAAAAATCAGTCATAGTGGTTCCTGAGTCAAATGGTTTTGTAATAGTTACATTTGAATGGAGGATATTGACAGCATGTAGAAAACATTAAGAGACTAATTACTGTAGAAAAGTCTGAGTAATGAGAAATTTCTTTAAAAGATATTGAAATAGTATGAGCCCTTGCACAGCAAATATTTCTTAATAAATTTCATGTGTAGATTTACAGCAGGGAGTAGGATTAGTTCAAATGTGTTTTCTATCTGAAGTATTTCTAAGATACAAAAACAATGGAAGAGGCAGAACAAAATATTTTTCCTTAAGTTCCCTCTTTAAGTGTAAACCTCAAGGAAAAATCTTTTGTTCTGCCTCCTCCATTGTTTTTGTATCTTAGAAATACTTCAGGCTCGTCTGAAAAGCATACAGGAGAGAAGTCATCTCTAACACAAGCACTAATTGGCATACTGTTGTGTTTATTTGTATATCTTCTTTAATATTTGTATATCTTATTTAATGGTGATCATTTTCCTCTGTGTGGTTTTTGTTTTTAAGAACATATCTTTTGCTGAAAGTTTTCACTTTCATTGCAGGTTCAAACGATTTGTTAACAAAATAAGACACTTGTTATATACAAGTAAATAATACAGATATTTATTAGAAAGTTATCTAGCTTTCATTTAATATACTAACATTAAAAGAAAATCAAAATAGAAAGAGCAGGGAATTCATCATCAAATTGGGTTTTGACCAACATCCAGACTTAAATGCTGGAAGTGCTTGGAAGTCCCCTGTCATAGCACTTCTGAAGTCCCAGTTGGGATGAAGTCCCAGGCAGTGAGTCTGCTCCATGGGTGAGACTTCAAAGATTGCAGTTTGGGATTCCCACTTATAAACCCAGGGCTGGTGCAGACTGATATCATCATCAATCAGTTCAATTCAGTCATTCGGTTGTGCCCAACTTTTTGTAACCCCATGGACTGGAGCACACCAGGCTTCCCTGTCCATCACCAAGTCCCGAAGTTTGCTCAAACTCATGTCGGTCAGGTTGGTGATGCCATCCAACCATCATCCTCTATGTCCCCCTCTCCTCCTGCCTTCTGTATTTCCCAGGGTCTGTATTTATCAGGGTCTGTTTCTAATGAGGACAAGAATCCCTTAGAAGAAGTGGAGTAACCCTTATAGTCAACAAAAGAGTAAGAAATGCAGTACTTGGGTGCAATCTCAGAAACAACAAAATGATCTCTGTTCATTTCCTGGGCAAACCATTCAACATCATAGTAATCCAGGTCTGTTTCATGGCCACTAAAACAGAAGAAGCTGAAGCTGAATGGTTCTATGAAGACCTACATAGATAGTCATTCTGACTGGTGTTAGCTTATTCCTCACTGTAGTTTTTGATTTGCATTTCTCTAATAATTAGTCATGTTGAGCATCTCTTCATGTGCCTCTTGACTATCTGTGTGTCTTTGGAGAAATGTTTATGTAGATCGTCGTCCATTTTTTGATTGGGTTTGTTGTTTTGATATTGAGCTGCACAACCCATCCGTTTGCAAATATTTTCTCTCATTCCCAGATTTGTCTTTTCATCTTGTTTATGGTTTTCTTTGCTTTGCAAAAGTTTTTACATTTAATTAGGCCCCATTTGTTAATTTTAAAAAATTTTATTACTCTAGAAGGTGGGTCAAAAAAGATCTTGCTGTGATTTATGTCAAAGAGTGTTCTGCTTACGTTTTCCTCTAAGAGTTTTACTAGCATAGTGCTAATTAACATCTATGTCCTTGACCCATTTTGAGTTTATTTTTCTGTACCATATTCAGTTCAGTTCAGTCGCTCAGTTGTGTCCAACTCTTTGCAACCCCGTGAATCACAGCATGCCAGGCCTCCCTGTCCATCACCAACTCACGGAGTTCACTCAGACTCGTGTCTGTCAAGTCAGTGATGCCATCTAGCCATCTCATCCTCTGTCATCCCCTTCTCCTCCTGCCCTCAAGCTCTCCCAGCATCAGTCTTTTCCAATGATTCATCTCTTCGCATGAGATGAATCAAACTCCAGGCCAAAGTACTGGAGTTTCAGCTTTAGCATCATTCCTTCTAAAGAAATCCCAGGGCTGATCTTCTGAATGGACTGGTTGGATCTCCTTGCAGTCCAAGGGACTCTCAAGAGTCTTCTCCAACACCACAGTTCAAAAGCATCAATTCTTCAGCGCTCAGCCTTCTTCACAGTCCAACTCTCTCATCCATATATGACCACAGGAAAAACCTTAGCCTTGACTAGATGGACCTTAGTCGGCAAAGTAATGTCTCTGCTTTTGAATATGCTATCTAGGTTGGTCATAACTTTTCTTCCAAGGAGTAAATGTGTTAGAGAATGTTATAATTTTTTGTATAAAAACATATAACTGTCTAGTTTTCTTAGCACCACTTTTTGAAGAAACTGTCTTTTCTCTACTGTGTTTTCTTGTCTCTTTTTTTACAGATTATGTGGTGATAGGTGTGTGGGTTTATCTCTGGACTTTTTATCCTGTGCCATTGATCTGTATTCTGTATTTCTGCCAGTTTTGTACTGTCTCAATTACTGTAGTTTTGTGGTGTTATCTGAAGTCAGGGGGCCTGATTCCTCCAACTCTTTTTATCTTTCTTAAGATTGCTCTAGTTATTTGGGTATTATAGTCATTTTCACAATATTGATTTTTCCAACTGATCTTATGTCATCTTTGATTTCTTTCATTACTGTTTTCTGAGTACAGGCCTTTTGCCTCCTTAGAAAGATTTATTCTGAAGTGTTTTATTCTTTTTGTTGCATTGGCAAATGGGATTGTTTCCTTAATTTCTCTTTTTGATCTTTCATTGTTAATGTATAGAGATGCAAGAGATTTCTATGTATTGATTTTGTGTTTACAACTTTACCAAATTCATTTATTAGTTCACATAATCAATGAGTTTTCTGGTGGCATCTTTAAGATTTTCTAGGTATGGTACATTTAAAAACAGTGAGAGTTTAACTTCTTTTTAAATTTGGATTCCTTGTATTTCTTTTTCTTCTCTATTTGCCTTGGCAAGGACTTCCAAAACTATGTTACGTGATAGTGGTAAGAGTGCACACCCTTTCTTGTTATTTATCTTAGAGGAAGTGCTTTCGTGTTTTCATCACTGAGAATGATGTTTACTGTTGGTTTGTTGTATATGGCTTTTATTATGTTGAGTTAGGATCCCTCTATGCCCACTTTCTGGAGAGTATTTTTCTTATTATAAATCGGTATTGAAATTTGTCAAACTTTTCCAGCATCTATGGAGATGAGCATATGCTTTTTTATTCTTCAGCTTGTTAATATGGTGTAGCACAGTGATTTGTGTATATTGAAGAATCCTTGCCTCCCTGGGATAAATCCCACTTGATCATTGTGTATGATTGTTTTAATGTGTTGCTGAATTCTTTTTGCTAGTGTTTTATTGAGAATTGTTGAACCTGTGTTCATCCATTGTAGTGGTCTGTAATTTTCTTGTGGTATCTTTGGTTGTAGTATCAGAGTGATAGTGGCCTTGTAGAATGAGTTTGGGACTGTTCCTCCCTCTGAAATTTTGTGAACAAGTTTGAGAAGGATAAGTGTTAGCTCTTCTGTAAATGTTTGATAGTATTCGTATGTGAAGCTATCTGATCCTGGACATTTGTTTTTTGGAAGATTTTACAGTTTCAGTTTTATTACTTGTCATTGATCTGTTTATTTCTTCTTGGTTCAGTCTTAGAAGGTTGTATTTCTCTAAGAGTTGGTCTTTTTATCCAGGTTGTCGTTGCTTGTAATATTCTCATCCTTTGTATTTCTGTAGAGTCAGTTGTAACTTTTCATTTCTAATTTTTATTTGAATCCTGTTTCTTTTTCTCTCAATGAGTATGGGTAAAGGTTTATCAACTTTATTCGTCTTCTCAAGAAACTAGCTATTATTTAATTGATCTTTGCTATTGTCATTTTGGTGCTACTTCAGGGATTTCTGCTCTGATATTTTATTTCTTCTACTAGCATCAGAATTTTTTTGTTCTTTCTCTAGTTGCTTTAGGTGTAAGTTTAGATTTTTGAGATTTTTCTTGTTTCTTGAAGTGAATTGCTAGAAACTTCCCTCTTTTAACTGCTTTTTGTTGTGTGCTATAAGTTTTGGGTCATTGTGTTTCTGTTGTTATTTGTTTCTCAGTTCAGTTCAGTTGCTCAGTCGTGTCTGACTCTTTGTGACCCCATGAACTGCAGCATCCCAGGCCTCCCTGTCCATCACCAACTCCCAGAGTTTACCCAAACTCATGTCCATTGAGTGGGTGATGCCATCTAACCATCTTATCCTCTGTCGTCCCCTTCTCCTCCTGCCCTCAATCTTTCCCAGCATCAGAGTCTTTTCAAATGAGTCAGCTCTTGTTTTTGTATCCATTTGTCCAGTCTGTGTCTTTTGGTTGGAGCATTTAATCCATTTCCATTCAAGGTAATTATTAATATGTGTAATTGGGTTTGTTTTTGTGTGTCTTTTTTCTCCTGTGCTTCCTGCCTGGAGAAGTTCCTTAACATTTGCTGTAAAGCTGATTTGGTGGTTCTGAATTCTCTCAGCTTTTGCTCGTCTGAAAAGCTTTTGATTTGTCTCTTGAATCTGAATGAGATCCTTTCTGGGTAGAGTAATCGTGGTGCAGATTTTTCCCTTTCTGTACTTTAAACATATCCTGCCATTCCCTTCTGGCCT
>SJYA01003487.1:178172-189768 GCA_006410615.1 Neotragus moschatus
TTGAGAGTGCCAGCATATTCTTTATTAATACCCACCTCATGGCATGAGGTAACATGAAAGAGTGACTGAATTAATATGCACTAACAGTTTGGAATGATGTTTGGTACATGGAAAGCAACCAGTGCAGGGTAGCTCCTAATCACTGTGAGCCCACAAAAAATTAATTTTCTAAAGCATTTTCTCGAGTCACAAAAGGCTTTTCATCACCTTTACATTTTTGTATTTTATTCTTCCCATCCAGTCTTCCTCAGAGACAACCAGAGCTTCAAGACAAAAGTGAATTTTCAAATCCAGACAAGCTAACCTTTAAGGATAATGAGGAATTTGAACCATCTTTTGCATGTAAGTTTAAGTATTAATTTTTATTTTTACATGTAGAAGTTTCAAAATACAGAACATTCAGTTTTGGCAAAACATACCAGTTGTTATAAAAAGTGATGTGGCTACAAATTAATACAGATATAGTGCCAGGGTTTTTTTCACAAAGATTTTTTAAGGTCTGAGTTCCATTTTTTTTTTTAATTTCAGGATAACTAGTTTCAAACTTAGGAAATGATCCAGGCCAGAAGAGAAGAGGGCAACAGAGGATGAGATGGTTGCATGACCTTGCCACTCAGTGGACATGAGTTTAAGCAAACTTCAGGAGACAGTGAAGGAAGGAGAAGCCTGATGTGCTGTAGTCCATAGTGACTGTTGAACAATAGTTGCAAAGTCAGAGCTAAGCCCCAAAATGAATCTTTAATTTATGAAGGGTAGGATTGCTTCAGATTTAAAATAAGTGACTTCTTTGCTTTTTCCCTCCCACTTTTGTAGAATGTGAAAATGTTAAGTGACTCTCGAATTATATTGATTCCATCAATTGCCTCAGATTTAGAAAACACTTCATTAGTTACAGAATGGAGATTTAAGAGTGTTAGCTTAAGAGACTAGAAATTGTTGTCTTGGCTTTGACCTTGCCTTAGATTTTTCGACCTCAGAGCCTACTTCACTAAATAATAGAGATGTAGTGTCAACCAGCTCTGAGTTTCTTTATAGCTTGGTATATCCTTTATATAAGCTTTATTCATAATAGCCAGAAACTTAAAATAACCTAAGTATCCATCAGCTGTTGTTCAGTCACTAAGTCACATGCAACTCTTTGGAACCCCATGAACTACCTGGCTGGTCCAGGTAGTTACTCCCTTGCACACTGTAACCTCTCAGGCTGTCTCCGTGGTTCTGACTTCTAAAACCTGAACCTCAGCTCCCAGGGTAAAGAAATCTTTCCTTTTTCACAGGCCCCTCCCATCATTGCAGGTACCCTCTCAACTCCTTTCTCTTTTTGGTTTTTCCTTTTTCTTTCATCCTACCTATTTGCCTAGACTTGTGTTGCCCTCTTATTAAGTTTCATGTGGTCTTCCAGTGTTCTGTAATGTTTTGTGAGAATTGTTCCATGTGCAGATGTTTTGAGATGTGTTTGTGGGAGAAGGTGAGCTCCATCACCTACTCCTCCACCATCTTGATCCCATCCCCAGAAAGTCTTTGTGTTTGTGAGTCAACCTATTACTTTGCCTTGAGAACTTCATCCTCAAGTCTGAATGTCTAGTACTTTGAACAGGTAAAATAAAGAACTTAGTATATTTTATGAAATCTTTGAACCAACTTCATTAACTTCATTAAATCACTGCTATTGAGATAGAATTCAGATGCTTTCACCATGTCGGATGAATTCTGCTGTCACTGGACCAATGTCCCTACTGGGTAGCAAATAATATTTGTAAATGAATCTCCTAAGTACGCTTGGAGAAGCAGATACATTGGTGAGTGGCTCCAGTGAGTTCCTGGAACCCTCTAAGAAAAAGGCTGACCCAGTTGCTTTTTCTGAAACTTCAGTGCTCAACAAGTGGTTATCCCCACCCTCTCTTCTTTTGCTGCTGCTGAGGGCTAGGGGAGACTCGCTTGTACCTCTTATAGATGGATGGAGTGTGCCAAGGCTGTTCAAGAAACGTAGTAACCATCAGGCCGGTGACATGCCTCTCATGTACAGTGCCACAGCCTGTGTGCCTGCCAGGCCCATCTCCTTTCAGTACCTAGATGAGTTTCCCTCTCATTAACTAATGAGATATGTCAGTAATAAAACTCAATATTATTTTTCTTTCTCTTTGCTTCCTTCATGCTTTAAAAATTAGGACAGTTAATCTGTTTTATTTCAGTCTTCAGAACAATGATGACGTTGAAGGAATAGTGGTCATTAAATCCCTCCTGTGGCCCACTTTCTCTCTCTTTCTCTTCTGCGGGGTCCCCCTTCCCTCACCACCATGTAGAGGCTGTCCATGCATTGCCCAGTAGACAGGTCCTTTTCTCCTTGACCAAAGTGCCCTTCCTCAAGTAAAACCCCCTAGTGGTGTTTTCCAAACACTGGGGAAACATCCTCCCCCAAAGCTGTGCAAAGACTCTTATAGGCAGTGTGAAGTCATCATACTCAGGAAGAGGAGGAATTGGTGTCAGAAAAAAGATTGTGAGAGGGATGATTTTGCTGATTCCAGTGTAAATCATTGTGGAAAGCATTCATCTAGGGTGGCTCGATCAGAGCTTTTTCTATGCTGGGGACTTTGCTGAGGGCTGGGCATTTTGCAGTCAAGCAGTCCTTGCTTTGTGGAGCTTCTCTGGGTTGGTGGTGGGATATGATCAGAAACCCATCACCAGGGAGCCCCATTCAGATGGATACTCAGTAGCAGTGGTGGCAGCCATCTGACAGAGATGAGAATAGAAATAACAAAAGAAACCAACTGAGGAGATTAGTGTTCCACCTGTGATAGGTAATAGTTCTTATAATAATGTCTTCTCTTATGTTCATTATAATTATTATATAGTTCATTATAATAATATCAAGAGAACATTTCATGCAAAATAGAGGACAGAAATAGTATGGACCTAACAGAAGCAGAAGATATTAAGAAGAGTTGGCAAAAATACACAGAAGAGTTGGCAAAAATACACAGAACTAACAAAAAACATCTTAATGACACTGATAATCATGATGGTGTGATCACTCATCCTGGAATGCAAAGTCAAGTGGGCCTTAGAAATCATCACTATGAAGAAAGCTAATGGAAGTGATGGAACTCCAAATGAGCTATTTCAAATCCTAAAAGGCTTGCAAAGTGCTGCACTCCATATGCCAGCAAATTTGGAAAACTCATCAGAGGCCACAGGACTAGAAAAGGTCAGTTTTTCTTCTAATCCCAAAGAAAAACAATGCCAAAGAATGTTCAGATTACTTGATGATTACACTCATCTCAAATGCTAGCCAAGTAATGCTCAAAATTCTCCAAGTGAGGCTTCAACAATATGTGAACCGTGAACTTCCAGATGTTCAAGCTGGATCTTAAAAAGGCAAAGGAACCAGAAATCAAATCCACTGGACCATCAAAAAAGCAAGAGAGTTCCAGAAAAACATCTACTTCTGCTTTATTGACTACACCAAAACCTGTGTGTGAATCACACAAACTGTGGAAAATTCTTAAGGAAATAGGAATAAGAGACCACCTGACCTGCCTCCTGAGAAATTTGTATGCAGGTCAAGAAGCAACCAGGCATGGTTAGAACCAGGCATGAAACAATGGACTTTTTCCAAACTGGGAAAGGAGTATGTCAAGACTGTATATTGTTACCCTGCTTATTTAAATTATATGTAGAGTATATCATGAGAGATGCTGGGCTGGATGAAACACAAGCTGAAATCAAGATTGCCGGGAGAAATATCAATAACCTCCAATATGCAGATGATAACACTCATATGGCAAAAAGTGAAAAGGAACTAAAGAGCCTCTTCGTGAAAGTGAAAGAGGAGAGTGAAAAAGTTGGCTTAAAGCTCAACACTCAGAAAACTGAGATCATGGTACCCATTACTTCATGCCAAATAGATGGGGAAACAATGGAAACAGTGACAGACTTTATTTTGGGGAGGTCCAAAATCACTTCAGATTGCAACTGCAGCCATAAAATTAAAAGATGCTTGCTCCTTGGAAGAAAACCTGTGACAAACCTAGACAGTGTATATAAAAGCAGAGCATGACTTTGCCAACAGAGGTCCATCTTGTCAAAGCAGTGGTTTTTCCAGTAACCACATGCGGATGTGAGAGTTGTACCATAAAGAAAAATGAACATGGAAGAATGGATGCTTTTGAACTGTGGTGTTGGAGAAGACTCTTGAGAGTCCCTTGGACTGCAAAGAGATCAGACCAGTCAGTCCTAAAGGAAATCAGTCCTGAATATTCATTGGAAGGGCTGATGCTGAAGCTGAAGTTCAGTATTTTGGCCACCTGATGCAAAGAACTGAAGATTGAGGGCAGGAGAAGAAGGGGACGACAGAGGATGAGAGGGTTGAATCGGATGGCATCACCATCTCAATGGACATGAATTTGAGCAGGCTCCAAGATTTGGTGATGGACAGGGAGGCCTGGAGTGCTATAATCCATGCAGTTGCAGAGGCATGCACTACTGAGTGACTGAACTGAACTGAATGATGTCTTCTAAAATGAGCATTCAGAAGTGTGGCTGCATCCTTCAGGGGTGACCCTCGTCCCCAGCAAGGAGGCAGAACGTTGCCTTTCTGCCTGTGGAAATAAATAGTGCCTGCCTCCTGGTAGTCAGGTTAACAGCCAGGATCAAGTGTAAGACAAGCCTGTGTTGCCTCTCTTCCTGTGAAGACAGCAGGCTCAGTTCCATTGGTGATATGAAACAGGTCCCGGCACAGAAGTTCAGAGTCCTGTGTTGAAGCAGTGAATTTGTCTGTTTTTCAGCACTGTTAGGGGGTGGGTACTGAGGTTTTTCAGTCAAAACTGGAGGAAAAAGCATAAGCAACAGATTTGGAATATAATTCCACCTATGAGATGCTCTGGGCTCTCTGGAGTGAGCAAAGGAAGTCTGAGAGTCATCCTAAAGGAACAGAAAGTAGATAACACATGATTGTGGACACAGCAGGCCCTGGAGAGGTTCCCAATCCCTTTGAGGGGTACTGGGTGTACACACAGGTGGGGTTTACAGGCTAGGTGGTTTTGTGGGAAGAGGTGGGGAAGGAACTCATCAATTAGGGAGACTGTGGGAGCAAAGGTGGCAGAGAAGAGCAGCTGGAGTCAAGTGATAGTGAATGTGCTGGTGGAGGTTAGATGTGCAAAAGTGGTGGTCATGGAGGAATTCAAAAGGCCGGTTGACAGGGCCTTGGCTGTGGTGGTCTGGACTCTGCCAGAGCAGAGATAGCACACAGTGCTTCCCTTCCTTTTGTTCAGAAGGTGACGGGTGCTAAGGAAGCAAGCTGACTTGAAGGCTGAAAGACTGGTGTCAGGGAGCACAGAGACTGTGGTGTTGGCACTGTTGGTGAAAGGTGATCAGGACCCTCACTGTAGCAGCAGGATGAGGAGGAGGGAGCCCGAAGCCCTGGGATTTGGTAGACAAGAGCATAGAGTGAGCTTGGTCACAGGGACCAGAGGGAAACCACCATTGTGGGATTACCATGTGCACATGGCAGGGAACTGTCCTATAGGAGCTTTGGTATGAACCCAGAGAGGAGAGAGAGGGACAAGGGGGATCATGGGGGAATGATGGGAACAGAGTTAGTCCCAAACCCCAGAGAGGGATCTGCCTGGAAGGAATGGAGTATTCACCAGGTAGCTTGAGTAGGAAGGGGAGGGTGGTGATTTTGTCCTCCTTTGGGCAGGAGATTCTCATGCCCTCTGGGAGTAGGGTGAGGAGAATGACCAAAGTGCTGTGGGGATAAATGGCAACAAATGATTGGGTCAGAATCCTAGGGTGCTCAGGGCTGGTGCACTGGGATGACTCTGAGGGATGAAATGGGGATGGAGAGGGAGGTGGGAGGGGGTTCAGGATATGCAACACACGTACATCCATGGTGGATTCATGTCAATGTATGGCGAAAACCACTACAATACTGTAAAGTAATTAGCCTCCAATTAAAGTATTTAAAAAAAAAAATAAAGACAAAACACATCTATATGTGCAAACTACATTAAAAAAAAAGAGAATCCTAAGAATGTGGCAGGCTTGAAACCAAATGCATAGGTGCAATTGCAGGGCTCACCTCTGCAATCAGGGTGGGAATGGGGGGCACAGTTGAGAGACGGGACGCACTGCTCAGGGTGGGTTTAGGGCCTCTGAGGACAGAAGGATAGAGCAGCCCCTTGAAGAAAGTGCACAGTGGCAGCTGAGAATCACACTGTCTCTCTGGGGCTTGACAATACCCCTCCCCTATCCCCCACCCTGCACACCTATCCCCTGTTTGAAAAATTTGCTTCTGAAAACTATTGGTTCTTCATTTTCCATCCCATTAGATGTTAACCAGAAACCACTTGAAGAACGGAAGAAAGAAGATAAACTTTGGCAACAGCAGGCCAAGCAACAATGGCAGGAAGAAGAGCAGAGGCAGACCAAGCGGCAGGAAACTCTGCAGAAGGAGTGGGAAGAACTTGAAATGCCGGATTGGGAGAGGGTAATCATTGTGGTGGGAGAGGGAGTCCCTGTGTCTCCAAGTCCTAGGAGGAATTGGAAATTGAGCCAGCCTTGGATGACCTAAGGACAGCTGTGGAGCACACAGGCCTCAGGTCTCCTGGTTCAGGATAGCAAGTCCAGCCTGCTCTCATGCATCCTCATCTGGTCCTCGAAACAGGCTCTTGAATGAGAAGGACCTTCTGTTGTGATTGATTTTCTCACTCTGTGTGTTTGCTCAGTCATGTCTGACTCTTCGCTACCCAGGACACTTTAGCCTGCCAGGCTCCTCTGCCCATGGGATTCTCCAGGCAAGAATATGAGAATGAATTGCCATTTCCTTCTCTAGGAGATCTTCCTGACCCAAGGATTGAACCCAGGTTTCCTTCATTGCATGTGAATTCTTTACTGTCTGAGCCACCAGAGAATCCCAGTTGAGGCATATTAATCCTTTTCTTCATTGAGATGTCATGTTTTTTTCCCCCACTTTAATGATACCAATGACTTTGATTAAAAAACAGTTCTTTTCATGTGAGTTGTAGGTAAAAAAATCAGGATTATATTACTGTGTGTTTTCAACTTAAAAGTTCCAAAATATGTATACTTCCTGTTTTGGTGCCCATTTCAGAGGCTAATTGAAGTTGGAAATGAAAAAAATTTCGAAATGAGTATTCAGGAAATGAAAGACAAATCTTTATCTGTTAGTGGTGAAAATCCTCTAGAGAGATACATGAAAATCCTACAACAGAATCAAGATGAAGACGCTACAGATAAGGTATTGATGCTGTGGACAGGCCTCTGTGGGTGGGGAGTACTGAGGGCTTCTGTGATTTACTTGAAAACCTTGGGATAACAATCTGCCTTCTCTGTTGGAGACAAAGGGAGAAACATAGAAAATCTGAAGATCACATAGAGCTCCAGCCTTCTCAATATCTGTAACTCCTGACAAGATGTCATGGCTTTTGTTTGAGTAAATGATTTGTCAAAGTTTGTAGAAGTTGAGATGTGCCTTAATAACCTCAGAACAAGAACTAAATATATTGGAAGCTCTATGATGAAATTACAAATGTGTTAGTCCTGAGACAGTAATATTTTATCTGAGTCTAATATACTATGTTGAGAATGCCTTCCATGCAGTTTATTCTGGTGTGCTTGCAGAATATCATGTTTAAAAGTCACTACCTTTATAGAATCTTCAGTTACATACATATTTCAAAAATAGTTCCTAGGGAAATCATAAAGTGTTTAATAAAATGAATACAGATCTAATTGCAAAATTCTTATCTCCACCTCCGTGTTGTCATTGTTCCAAAAAGGTGGTCAGAGAGAGCTCAGAAGTGGACATACTGCCATCTATTGACAAAGACAAAAGGTGTGGTGTCCCCAGCATTTTGTGTTCTTATGCAAACCATTTAGCATGTTACTGGTTCATGCTCAATCAGGGAAACATTCAGATATTTGAGTCTACCTATAACAAATAGTCAAAATGACTGGCTTTAAAAAAAAAAAAACTACTACATTTTATTAACCTGTAAAATTACTGATAAAAATCATGAGCAGGGGTAGACACCCCACAGAAAAGGAATGAGAAGATGATAGAAATCACAGAATAAACTTGATAAGAATGTAGCAAATTAAAAATTTTTTTCTCTTTCCCTAATTTAGTTTTGTAGGCTTTTCTCATGAAGAACCAGATGACATTTGGTAACCACATTTGCTGCCCAGCTTCTTACTCTGAGATCATAAATTGTGGCCTGTGAATTCTCTGTAGTGAGAAAAACTGCTCAATAAAAATTCCTATGTAATCCAGTGTGAGTTTTATTCCTATTTCTATTTGGTACTACAGTGGGAGAGTAACAGACAGGAAGGCCAGAGGTCCCCAAGTGGAAGTAGGAAATAAACTGCAAGTGGCAGACCTTTTTTTCCTTTTTTGCACACAGACTTCTTTTAATTCTATATTGACAATATCTGTTTCTGCCTTGAGCTAACCAATGCATTTTTCTTATGGAAACATTTTTCTTAAACTGAGTTAATGAAACTATATATTTGTTTTGGCATCTGCCTTTCTTCAAAGTGGTTCCCCAAGACTAACTTTTTTTCTTTTTCTCAAACCTTGGGCTGATAATTTCTCAACAAACCAGTATTACTGTCAATTGTTTTATGGCCAGGAAATGACACACTTTGTGCCATCCAATCTCAAAAATGCATATTGTGAGGGAGGGTCCTTGTGAAACAGCCTCATCCTTGACGTGTCCCTCTGATCTGATTAATAGCTTTGGCATTCTCTTGTGGCTCAGCTGGTAAACAATCTACCTGCAATGCAGTGGATTGAACCTGGGTTCAATCCCTGGGTTGGGAAGATCCCCTGGAGAAGAGAAAGTCTATCCACTCCAGTACTCTGGCCTAGAGAACTCCATGGACAGTCCATGGGGTCACAAAGAGTCAGACACCACTGAGCGACTTTTACTTACTCAACAGACATAAAACACCTGCTAAAAACTAGCAAGGGGGCACTCTTTGTGTCCTCTTCTGATGTCTATCTCAGAAGTTTTCCCTGTCTCTGTTAATCTTTAATAAAATTTTGCTTTACAGAAAGCTCCAAGTAGTCAAGCCTTGTCTCTGACCCCAGATTGAAATCCTCTTCTCGGGGGGTCACATGTGTAACACTCAGCTCATAGCAACAACCTTTCAATAGTGTATAAATGAAAAAGTCAAGTGACAGCTCTTCAGTGTTTCTCATTCTTAGGCCTTCATTACAATGAAAGGAGCTGCTGTTTGTTTTTTTTTGTTGTTTGTTTGTTTAATCTCCATATTGTCTTAGGTTATATCTACTTGAAAACTTGTTGTTGCTCAAGTCCAAGGCCTGCCTTTTTTAACTTTCCCTTGTGTTCATTCCTCTTCAGAACTGGGCTCCCACCTGTCAAACAAGAAGCCATCTTCCTTTACACTCTCCTCATTGTTTGTCCCTGAAAATACAGACACATGTTTTTCTATTCTAGACTTTCATTGCTAACTCAAGGTCACCCAGAGCATAACACAGGCAGGGTCAGTCTGGTCTATTTCCATTGAAACCCCAGAGGTTTCATTTCCCTTTATACATTCAGATTGGGCTAGTTCTTTTTGCTGCTGAAGTGTGTTGGTCACTAAGCTTAATACTAAAGCAGGAAGGATATTCAGGGGTGTTTATTATTCTTTCTGAATTGACTTAGCGCACACATATTCTCGTAAAATGGTTCAAGGCCTCTCAGGTGGTGCTGATGATAATATTGCAGAAAGCACTATTGAGAAACTAAGTACCACACCCAGAGAGGTGGAGAACTCAGATGTATTAACAGTGGCAATCCCAGAGCACTTAACACTCCAAGCTCTGAGTCCCAAACAAAGGAGTTACAGAGATTGTATACATGGACAGGCATGATTAAGCAGGTTAGCAGGGGCTAGGGCAATTGCAAAGAGCAGGACACAGGAGAGTTAGATAAGCTCCTGTTGCTAGTGTTGTGAGTCCTCAGTTTCTGAGACCTATGTGATCTAGACTTTGCAAGCAGCAAGCAAGTTTCAGAGGCAGAAGGAAAAGAAGATAAAATGTTAACTTTTCCTCTTCATTCCCTGTTCATCCTTCGATCACTCACTGTAGAAAGCATCATGTTTTGGTAGCATATTTAGAGCTCTCTGTTATTTAGGGGGCTATCCAAAGAATAGCAGGGAGAAATAAGAAAGCCTTTCTCAGTGATCAGTGCAAAGAAACAGAGGAAAGTAATAGAATGGGAAAGACTAGAGATTGCTTCAAGAAAATTAGAGATAACAAGGAAATATTTCTTGCAAAGATGGACTCAATAAAGGAAAGAAATGGTATGGACCTAACAGAAGCAGAAGATATTAAGAAGAGGTGGCAAGAATACACAGAAGAACTGTACAAAAAAGATCTTCACGACTCAGATAATCACCATGGAGTGATCACTCACCTAGAGCCAGACATCCTGGGAATGTGAAGTCAAATGGGCCTTAGAAAGCATCACTACAAACAAAGCTAGTGGACGTGATAGAATTCCAGTGGAGCTATTTCAAATCCTGAAAGATGATGCTGTGAAAGTGCTACACTCAATATGCCAGCAGATTTGGAAAACTCAGCAGTGGCCTCAGGACTGGAAAAGGTCAGTTTTCATTCCAATCCCAAAGAAAAGTGATGCCAAAGAACATTCAGACTACTGGAAATTGTACTCATCTCACACACTAGCAAAGTAATGCTCAAAATTCTCCAAGCCAGGCTTCAGCAATATGTGAACCGTGAACTTTCTGATGTTCAGGCTGGTTTTGGAAAAGGCAGAGGAACCAGAGATCAAATTGCCAACATCCGCTGGATCATTAAAAAAGCAAGAGAGTTCCAGAAAAACATCTATTTCTGCTTTATTGACTATGTCAGAGCCTTTGATTGTGTAGATCACAATAAGCTGTGGACAATTCTGAAAAAGATAGGCATACCAGACAACCTGACCTGCCTCTTGAGAAATTTGTATGCAGGTCAGGAAGCAACAGTTAAAACTGGACATGGAAGACTGGTTCCATATAGGAAAAGGACTACATCAAGGCTGTATATTGTCACCCTGCTTATTTAACTTCTATGCAGAGTATATTATGAGAAATACTGGGCTGGAGGAAACACAGTCTGCAATCAAGATTGCCAGGAGAAATATAAATAACCTCAGATATGCAGATGACACCACCCTTATGGGAGAGAGTGAAGAAGAACTAAAGAGCCTTTTGAAGGTGAAAGAAGAAAGTGAAAAAGTTGGCTTAATCCTTAACATTCAGAAAACTAAGATCATGGCAAATAGATGGGGAAACAGTGGCTGACTTTCTTTGGGGTCACTCCAAAATCACTGCAGATGGTGACTGCACCCATGAAATTAAAAGACACTTTTTCTTTGGAAGGAAAGTTATGACCAACTTAGACAGCATATTAAAAAAGCAGAGACATTACTTTGCCAACAAAGATCCATCTCGTCAAAGCAATGGTTTTTCCAGTAGTCAAATATGGATGTAAGAGTTGGGCTATAAAGAAAGCTGAGTGCAGAAGAATTGATGCTTTTGAACTGTGGTGTTGGAGAAGACTCTT
>SJYA01003487.1:197618-250702 GCA_006410615.1 Neotragus moschatus
CCTGGGGAGTCTTAAAAAAGAGAAGTTTCCAAACACAAGGAAATCCTCTTATCTGCGGGTGTGTGGGGAGTCTTAGAATCTCAGAGAGCAACATAACTGGGAGAGAAAATAAATTAATAATTAAAACCCACAGATTACCCACCTAAAGGCAATTCCCAGTGCTCCCAGCCACCACCAGCAAGCAGGGGCTGAACAGGGAGGTGCGGACTGCATTGCTTAGGGTTAAGGTCCTGGCCCAAATGCCCTGAGTGCAATCTGAGGGAACTAACCTGAGATAGCAACACAGACTGGGATAGCTGGGGGGTGGGGTGGGGGGTGGGAAAAGAGAGAGAGAGAACTATCCCACGAAAAGCCCTAACCTAAGACACTGCCAGGCCTGCTCACAGAACAAAAGACTGAGCAAACACCAGAGGCGAGCTAGTAGGCTGTGGATCAGCCTGTCCACCGCCGGAGACAAGCACGTGGGGGGCAGCCAGAGATGGAAATGGGCAAACTTGGCCCCAGAGAGGTATCCTCTACCAAACTGCAAGCAGGCTTCATTGCTAACCAAAGCTTCTTGGGATTTTGGACGGTTGACATCTGCCAGGAAGGTTGCCGCCAGAGATCAGCTCCCCAAAAGAAACACACAGCACCCCGGAGAAGGCGCGCCTGTTGTACACCTAGAAAACCAAATGGCTGGAATGGGGGAGGCATTAAGATGCACCCCCAACTTAGGGTGACTGCACTCGCCAAACACCTGGTCACCTGAGCTGCTCAAACCTGGGAAGGGCACAAAACGCAGGCCCAACCGAGTCTGCACCTTTGTGGAGTACCCCAGAACCTGAACCTGAGAGGCTTAAACCTGGGAGATACAGCCAACCCAGGACCCGCATCAGAGAGTTCCCAGCAGAGTGACCTAGAGTATGAGCAGTGTAGACTATGAAAGCATACATGCTGTGTGCAGGAGCAAACCTAGTGCAGCTGAAACACTATGAGGACTCCCCACAAACACCAGTGATATTTGCTTGCAGTGTTTCTCCTGCCCCACAGCATGACTGAACAAGTGAGCCTAAAAAAAGTGACCACCATCGCCCCCTTGTGTCAGGGCAGCAATTAGGCACTTAAGAGACCGGCAAACAGAAGCACCTAAAACAGAAGGAACCGAAAGCAATGGCATCTCACTCTAGTACTCTTGCCTGGAAAATCCCATGGACAGAGGAGCATGGTGGGCTGCAGTCCATTGGGTTGTGAAGAGTCTGACAAGACTGAGCTACTTCACTTTCACTTTTCACTTCCATGCACTGGAGTAGGAAATGGCAACCCACTCCAGTGTTCTTGCCTGGAGAATCTCAGGGACAGGGGAGCCTGGTGGGCTGCCGTCTATGAGGTTGCACAGAGTTAGACACGACTGAAGCAAATTAGCAGCAGCAGCAGCGGCANGGCTACAGTCTGTGGGGTCACTAAGAGTTGGACATGACTGAGCTACTTCACTTTCACTTTTCACTTCCATGCACTGGAGTAGGAAATGGCAACCCACTCCAGTGTTCTTGCCTGGAGAATCTCAGGGACAGGGGAGCCTGGTGGGCTGCCGTCTATGAGGTTGCACAGAGTTAGACACGACTGAAGCAAATTAGCAGCAGCAGCAGCGGCAGCTTTGAAAGTGACAGGTGCAACAGATTAAAACCCTGTAGTTAGCACCAGCTACACTGGAAGGGGCCTATTGATCTTGAGAAGTATAAAGCCAGATCAAGGAACTATCTGAAAGTGAACTGACCCTACTCTGTCGGCAACAGCTCCAGAGAAATTCCTATTTTTACTATTATCATTTTTTAATTAAAAAAATTTTAAATCCTCTATTACTCCTTTTTCATTTTTATAACCTATTACCTTGGAGAAAAAAGACCCTATTTTTAAAGCAAATGTCATATATATATATATATATATATATATACACACATATATATATATAATTTTGTGACTTTGTGTTTTTTTAATATTGTTATTTTTTAATGTAACCTCAAGATTTTTAATCTTTGCTTTTTGGTATTTGTTATCAATTTTGTACCTCTAAGAACCCAGTCTTCAGTATCCATTTTTACTTGGGAGCAATATTACTGGCTTGACTGCTCTCTCCCACTTTGGACTCTCCTTTCTCTCCACCAGGTCGCCTCTATCT
Source organism: Neotragus moschatus (assembly GCA_006410615.1). Taxonomy (NCBI): domain Eukaryota; kingdom Metazoa; phylum Chordata; class Mammalia; order Artiodactyla; family Bovidae; genus Neotragus; species Neotragus moschatus. Next base: position 199,774 of record SJYA01003487.1, read on the forward strand.
CCTCTCTCTCCTTTTGCTTCACTACCAAACTCTGTGAATGACCAGTGTGTTCCGGACTGTGGAGAACACTTATGGAACTTTGTTACTGGCTGGATCTCTTTCTCTCCTTTTGATTCCCCCCTTTATCCTCCAGGCCACCTCTGTCTACTTCCTCCCTCTTTTCTTCTCTGTATTACTCTGTGAACATCTGAGCGGTCCAGACTGTGGAGAGTACATAGGGAAGTGACGACAGACTAACTAGCTCTCTCCTCTTTTGATTCCACTTCTACTCCTCCTGGTCACCTCTATCTCCCTCCTCCCTCTTTTTTTCTCCATGTAACTCTGCGAACGTCTCTGGGTGTCCCTCACTGCAGAGAAAATTTTCATCTTTAGCCTAGATGTTTTATCATCAGTGCAGTATAGCTGGAGACTAAGGCTTGAGGCTACTGTAAGAAAAGTCTAAAAACCAGAGACAGGAGGCTTATGTCCAAATCTTGAGAACACCAGAGAACTTCTGACTCCAGCAAACATTAATCAACAAGAGCTCATCCAAAAGCCTTCATACCTACACTGAAACCAAGCACCACCCAAGAGCCAACATGTTCCAGAGAAAAAAATACCATTCAAAATTTCCAGCAACACAGGAACATAGCCCAGAGCTTCAGTACAGAGGCTGCCCTAAGTCACACCAAACCTACTGATACTCAAAACTCTACTGGACACTTCATTGCAATCCAAAGAGAAGAAATCCAGCTCCACCTACAAGAAAACTGACACAAGCTTCCCTAATCAAGAAATCTTGACAAACCACCGTCGAACCCCACTCACAGCAAGGAACCTCCACAATAAAGAGGAATCACAAACTGCTACCATATAGAAAGGGCATGCCAAACACAGGAGTATAGACAATATGAAAATGCTGAGAAATACTCAGCAGGTAAAGGAATAGGATAAATGCCCACTCAAACCTATGAATAGGTCAACTAAACAGAAAATTAACAAGGAAACACAAACTTTAAATGATACAATAGACCCGTTCAGTTCAGTTCAGTAGCTCAGTCGTGTCCGACTCTTTGCAACCCCATGAATCGCAGCACGCCAGGCCTCCCTGTCCATCATCACTCCCAGGGTTCACTCAGACTCACGTCCATTGAGTCAGTGATGCCATCCAGCCATCTCATCCTCTGTCGTCCCCTTCTCCTCCTGCCATCAACCCGTCCCAGCATCAGAGTCTTTTCCAATGAGTCAGCTCTTCGCATGAAGGGTCAAAGTACTCGATTTTCCGCTTCAGCATCATTCTTTCCAAAGAAATCCCAGGGCTGATCTCCTTCAGAATGGACTGGTTGGATCTCCTTGCAGTTCAAGGGACTCTCAAGAGTCTTCTCCAACACCACAAGTCAAAAGCATCAATTCTTTGGCGCTCAGCCTTCTTCACAATCCAACTCTCACATCCATACATAACTACTGGAAAAATCATAGCCTTGACTAGATGGACCTTTGCTGACAAAATAATGTCTCTGCTTTTCAATATGCTATCTAGGTGGGTCATAACTTTTCTTTCAAGCAGTAAGGGTCTTTTAATTTCATGACTGCAGTCACCATCTGCAATGATTTTGGAGTCCCCCCAAATAAAATCTTACACTGTTTCCCCATCTATTTCCCATGAAGTGCTGGGACTGGATGCCATGATCTTCGTTTTCTGAATGTTGAACTTTAAGCCAAATTTTTCACTCTCCACTTTTACAAGAGGCTTTTTAGTTCCTCTTCATTTTCTGCCATAAGGGTGGTATCATCTGCATATCTGAGGATATTGATATTACTCACAGGAATCTTGATTCTAGCTTGTGCTTCTCCCAGCCCAGCATTTCTCATGATGAACTCTGCATAAGTTAAATAAACAAGGTTACAAGAAACAGCCTGGACGTACTCCTTTTCCTATGTGGAACCAGTCTGTTGTTTCATGTCCAGTTCTAACTGTTGCTTCCTGATCTGCATACAGATTTCTCAAGAGGCAGGTCAGGTGGTCTGGTATTCCCATCTCTCTCCGAATTTTCCAGTTTATTGTGATCCACACAGTCAAAGGCTTTGGCATAACCAATAAAGCAGAAATAGATGTTTTTCTGGAACTCTCTTGCTTTTTCCAAGATCCAGCGGATGCTGGCAATTTGATCTCCGGTTCCTCTGCCTTTTCTAAAACCAGCTTGAACATCTGGAAGTTCACAGTTCATGTATTGCTGAAGCCTGGCTTGGAGAATTTTGAGCATTACTTTACTAGCATGTGAGATGAGTGCAATTGTGCGGTAGTTTGAGCATTCTTTGGCATTGCTTTTTTGGGGGATTGAAATGAAAACTGACCTTTTCCAGTCCTGTGGCCACTGCTGTTTTCCAAATTGCTGGCATATTGAATCCAGCATTTTCACAGCATCCTAACTGATATTTATAGGACTTTTCACCCCCAAAACAATGATTCCACCTTTTTCTCAAATGCACATGGAACTTTCTCCAGGACAGATCACATCCTGGGCCATAAATCTAGCGTTAGTAAATTCAAAAACACTGAAATCATTCCAAACATCTTTTCTGACCACAATGCACAAAGATTAGACGACGACAACAGGAGAAAAAGTATTAAAAATTCCAACATACGGAGGCTGAACAATAAGCTGCTGAATAACCAACAAATCAAAGAAGAAACCAAAAAAGATATCAAAATATGCATAGAAAAAAATGAAAATGAAAACACAATAACCTTAAACCTATGGAACACTATAAAAGCAGCGCTAAGGGGAAGATTCATAGAAATACAGCCTTACCTCAAGAAACAGGAAAAAAAAAAGTCAAATAAATAACCTAACTCTACACCTAAGGCAACTAGAAAAGGAAGAAATGAAGAATCCTACTGTTAGTTGAAGGAAAGAAACCTTATAAATTCGGGCAGAAATAAATGCAAAAGAAAAGGAGACCATAGCAAAAATCAACAAAGCTAAAAGCCAGACCTTTGAGTAGAGAAACAAAATTTACAAACCGTTAGCCAGACTCATTAAGAAACAAAAGGAGAAGAATCAATCAACAAAATAAGATATGAAAATGGAGAAATCATAACTGACAACAGAAATACAAAGGCTCATAAGAGACTGCTGCTGCTGCTGCTAAGTCGCTTCAGTCGTGTCCAACTCTGTGCGACCCCATAGACGGCAGCCCACCAGGCTCAGCCATCCCTGGGATTCTCCAGGCAAGAGTATTGGAGTGGGTTGCCATTTCCTTCTCCAATGCATGAAAGTGAAAAGTGAAAGTGAAGTTGCTCAGTCGTGTCAGACACTTAGCGACCCCATGGACTGCAGCCTACGAGGCTCCTCCGTCCATGGTATTTTCCAGGCAAGAGTACTGGAGTGGGTTGCCAATGCCTTCTCCCATANCAAGAGTATTGGAGTGGGTTGCCATTTCCTTCTCCAATGCATGAAAGTGAAAAGTGAAAGTGAAGTTGCTCAGTCGTGTCAGACACTTAGCGACCCCATGGACTGCAGCCTACGAGGCTCCTCCGTCCATGGTATTTTCCAGGCAAGAGTACTGGAGTGGGTTGCCAATGCCTTCTCCCATAAGAGACTACTATCAGCAAATGTATACCAATAAAATGGATAACTTGGGAAAGAAATGGACAAATTCTTAGAAAAGTACAACTTTCCAAAACTGATCCAGGAAGAAATAGAAAATCTCAACAGACCAATCACAAGCATGCAAATTGAAACAGTAATCAGAAATCTTCCAGCAAACTAAAGCCCAGGACCAGACGCTTCACAGCTGAATTCTACCAAAAATTTAGAGAAGAGCTAATACCTATCCTATGCAGGTCAGGAAGCAACAGTTAGAACTGGACATGGAACAACAGACTGGTTCCAAATAGGAAAAGGAGTATGTCACGGCTATATATTGTCACCCTGCTTATTTAACTTATATGAACTGTACATTATGAGAAATGCTGGGGTGGAGGAAGCACAAGCTGGAATCANATAGGGGTGTTATTACTGGCTTGATTGCTCTCTCCCCCTTCTGACTCTCCCTTTCTCCCCTAGGTCACCTTTATCTCCTCCCTCCCCTTTCTCTTCTCTACTTAAACTATGAATCTCGCTGGGTGTTCCAGACTGTGGAGAGCACATGGGGAATTGATTACTGGCTAGCTTGCTCTCTCCCCCTTTGGCTCCCCCTCTTCTCCTCCTGATCACCTCTATCTCCCTCCTCCATCTTCTCTTCTCCATGTAACTCTGTGAACTTCTTTGGGAATCCCTCACTGTGAAGAATCTTTTTACCATTTTATCATCTGTGCTGTATGGATGGAGAAGTCTTGAGGTCACTGCAAGAATATGAGTGAAAGACAGAGGCAGAATACTTAACTCCAAAACTTGAGAGCTTCAGAGATGTCCTGACTTCAAGGAGCACTAATAGACGAGTTCACCCCAAGGCCTCCATACCTACGCTGAAACCAAGCTCCACCCATGAGCTAACGGCCTCAAGAGCAAGACAATGTAAAGCCTCACAGATGCCATGACAGGCTTATTAGAAAATATGGGCCACAGAAAAATTCCTGAGTCATTTGGACTCCGTGGGCTCAAGGCCATCCGGGATGGCATAATGGAGACCTTATCAGAAAATAATTCCACCCGCTCTTGGTACAGAACAATCCGTAAGAGATACAAAACTCTAAACGCGCACACGCGCACTGTATGACCAATCAGAATATGCCAAATCCCTGTCTTGCCTTGTATGCCCAATCAACTCACGCCAAATATCTGTCTTTGTCCTAAACCTATAAATACTCCTGTAATCCTAGACTCGGGGCCCTCTTGCCTCACTCTTCTGCTTGGGAGACGGCAGAGCGTCCTAACTCGAGTTAGCAATAAACTCCCTTCCTGCTTTTGCATTGCCGTGGTGGACTTGTTCTCTCAGTTTGTTCGGGGACTCGAGCTTGGAGTGTAACAGACAGACCATGCTAATTCTCCAGCAATGCATGAATACAGCATCGAACATTAAAATACAGGCTGTCCAAAGCAAGCCAAACCCATAAACACCCCCAAACTAACTACTGAACACTTCATTGCCCTCCAGAGAGAACAGATCCAGCTCCAGCCACCAAAACACAGACACAAGGTCCTGGAACCAAAAAACCGTGACAAGTCACTAGACCAATGCCACCCACAGAGAGCAATCTTCACAATAAACAGGATCCACAAACTTCAAGCCTACAGAAAGAGCACCCCTAACACAGCAATATAAACCAGATGAAAAGGCAGAGAAATACTCAGCAGGTAAAGGAACATGATAAATCCCCACCAAACCAAACCAAAGAGGAGGAGATAGGGAGTCTACCTGAAAAAGAATTCAGAATAATGACAGTAAAAAATGATTCAAAATCTTGAAAACAAAATGGAGTTACAGATAAACAGACTAGAGACAAGAACTGAGAAGATGCAAGAAATGTTTATCAAGGACATAGAAGAAATTAAGAAGAGTCCATCAATAATGAATAATGCAATAACTGAGATCAAAATCACTCTGGAGGGAACCAACAGTAGAATAACTGAGGCAGAAGAGAGGATAAGTGAGATGGAAGATAGAATGATGGAAATAAAGCAGAGAGGAAAAAAGAAAAAGAATTAAAAGAAATGAGGACAACCTCAGGGACCTCTGGGACAATGTTAAACACCCCAACATTTGAATCATATGAATCCCAGAAGAAGAAGACAAAAAGACAGGCCATGAGAAAATACTTGAGGAGATAATAGTTGAAAACTTCCCTAAAATGGAGGAGGAAGTGGCCACCCAAGTCTAAAAACCCAGAGAGTCCCAAAAGGAAAACACCCAAGGTGAAACACCCCAACACAAGTCAATCAAATTAATGAACATGAAATGTGAAGAGCAAATGTTAAAAACAGAAAGAGAAAAGCAATAAATAACACCAAAGGGGATCTTCATAAGGATAACAGCTGATCTTTCAATAGAAATTCTTCAGGCCAGAAGGAATGGCAGGACATACTTAAAGTGATGAAAGAGAAGAACCTACAACCCAGATTACTGTACCCAGCAAGGATCTCATTCAAATATGAAGGAGAAATCAAAAGCTTTATAGAAAAGCAAATGCTGAGAGAATTCAGCACCACCTAACCAACAAATGCTAAAGGATCTTCTCTAGACAGAAAACACAGAAAAGGCTTATAAAGACAAACCCAAAACAACAGGGTAAATGGCAATGGGATCATGCTTATCATTAATTATCTTAAATGAAAATGGGTTGAATGCCCCAACCAAAAGACAGAGACTGGCTGAATGGATACAAAAACAAGACTCCTATATATGTTGTCTACAAGTGACCCACCTCAAAACACATACAATGGACACATACAATCTGAAAGTGAAGGGCTGGAAAAAGAGATTTCATGCAAATGAAAAGAAAGCAGGAGTAACAATACTCATATCAGATAAAATAGACTTTGAAATAAAGGCAGTGAAAAGAGACAAAGAAGGACACTACATAATGTGCCAGGGTCCAGCTGTGGTGGATCCAGGGTGATTTGCAGCGTGGACGGCATCGGCGTCTTAGAAGTATTTATTTATTAATAGAATATTAGATTAGGAAGAAATAGTGTACTAGGAAAATTAAGTGGAGAAAAGAGTCTGAATAACTCGGTTTACGTGGAAAGCCAATAAAACCTCGAGACAAGAGGTTTGCACCATCTACGTGGGCCACCGGTGTCCTCTTGAATATCGGGGGGCACCCCCTTGCGTGGATCTTAAGAGCCAGGGCAAGTAAGTAGACATGGCGAGCCCCCATGCCCCAGATGGGAATTCAGCCAGAAGTTAGAGTAAAGGGAGAGACACGGGGGAAACCAGTCCAGCAACTGGCCCCGGCCCCTATTGTCCTTCAAGGCCTTTTATACCTTTTTTGATTGTACATAGAGATCAAGGAGTAATACAAATTTATGCAGTTAGGAGCCCAAACTCTTATCAAAAACCAGGCTTTTCTCTCTGCATACCTAGCTGTATACACAAGTCTTAGGCGATTTACATCATCTTCTGGCCAAAAAGTCAATTAACATTTTATGGCTCTTTTCTGATAAGGGTTTGTTAACCAGAAGACTTATTTGTGTTGTTCTTCCCAAAGTCTGGTGCCATTCTCAGAAAGCACTAAATAAAGTTACATTCCTACATAGCAATTTGTAAAAAGAGGAGTACAGTGATTTATAACAAAGGAAGGGTAATTAACTCAAAAGTCTAGCATTGCTAACATGAAAACTACTATGTATCTTTTCCATATCCCATTTACACTGATTAACATCTTCCTGGGTGCCCAAAAGACAAAGAATAAGAAGGTCTGGCAGCTATCACTGAGTCAACAGTGAAATCCTGTCACCAATGGGATTTTTAGCCCTTAGAAACGGTTCTGTGACTTTAAGATACTTAAGCTTCCTGTCCCTGGCAGTTGGGGGCTGTAAACAATTCACAAGCTGCAAAAGGGGGGAACCTGTTAGGCAAATGAGAGCATTTAAGTTAGAGCCTTATCAGAGGGGGTTGAGCTGAAACACTCCTTTCAAATGCAGAAGACTAAAGCCCAGAATTAACTTTTTCCAGAGAATGTCAGAAGAATTAGAAAAAAGTACAATGTGAGGCAGATTCTTACTTTCTGGGTATACGCTCAGGAAATGCCAGGGAGAAACTCCAAGACTCGAATCGTCCTTGCCCATCGAGTCTGCCACATGACTATGTCACGGGTGGAATCCTCACGCTGGCTCCTGGCAGCAGGCATATTCGGGTTTCCTTATTTTTGGGGTGTAGATGCTCAAGGAAACTCAGGGGGAATCTCTGAAATCTGAATCGCCTTGCCCATCAGATTTCTGCCACGTGACCGTGTCACGGGTGGGATTCCCACACTGGCTCCTGGTATCGATCAAAGGATCAATCCAAGAAGAAGATATAATAATGATAAATGTATATGCACCCAACATCCCAACATAGGAGCACCTCTATATGTAAGGCCATGTTAGCAAGTACGGAAAGGAAAATTAACAGTGATATAATAATAGTGGGAGACTTTAATATCCCACTCACACCTATCAATAGATCAAACAGAAAATTAGCATGGAAACACAGACTTTAAATGATACAATGGTTCAGTTAGAGCCAATTGCTAACTATAGGATATTTCATCGCAAAACAATGATTTTCACCTTTTTCTCAAGTGCACATGGAATATTCTCTAGGATAGATCACATCCAGGGACATAAATCTAGCCTTGCTAAATTAAAAAAAAAGAAAATCATTTCAACCACCTTTTATGATCACAGTGCAGTAAGATTAGATGTCAATTACAGGGGAAAAAAACTATGAAAAATACAAACATATGCACACTAAACAAGACACTTCTGAAAAACCACAAATTACAGAAGAAATCATAAAAGAAATCAAAATATGCATGGACACAAATGAAAATAAAACATAACAACCCAAAACCTGTGGTAATCAATAAAAGCAGTGCTGAGGGAAAGGTTCAAACCAATACAAACTTACCTCAGGAAACAAGAGAAAAATCAAATAAATAACCTAACTTTACACCTAAAGCAACTAGAAAAAGAAGAAATTAGGGACTCCAAAGTTAGTAGAAGGGAAGAAATCATAAAAATTAGGGCAGAAATAAATGAAAAAAGAAACAAAGGAGACTATTACAAAAATCAACAAAACTAAAGGCTAGTTCTTTCTGAAGATAAATCAAATACACAGATATTAGCCAGACTCATCAAGAAGAAAAGGAAAAGTCAAATCAACTAAATTAGAAATGGAAATTGAGAAACCAGAACAGACAGCACAGAATATACAAAGGATAGTAAGAGACCAACATTAGCAACTATATGACAATAAAATGGACAACTTGGAAGAAATGGACAAATTCTTAGAAAAGTATAACCTTACAAAACTGAACCATAAAGCAATAGAAAATCTTAACAGACCCATCACAAGTATGGAAATCAAAAGTAAATAAAAAATCTTCCAACTAACAAAAGCCCAGGACAAGATGGAATCACAGATGAATTCTACAAAAATTTATACAGAAGAGCTAACACCTATCCTACTCAAACTCTTCCAGACAATTGCAGAGAAATGTAAACTACCAAACTCATTCTATGAGGCCACCATCACCCAAATACCAAAACCAGACAAAGATGCCACACAGAACAGTGTCACGGTTCTGGCCAATGTCACTGATGAATACAGATGCAAAAATCCTTAACAAAATTCTAGCAAACAGAATCCAACCACATATTAAAAACATCATACATCATGACCAAGTGAACTTTACCCCAGGCATGCAATGATTCTTCAATAGTCACAAATCAATTAATGTGATATACCACATTAACAAATTGAAAGATAAAAACCATATGATTATCTCAATAGATGCAGAGAAAGCCTTTGACAAAATCCAACATCTGTTTATGATGAAAACCCTCCAGAAAGTAGGCATAGGAAGAACATACCTCTACATAATAAAAGCCATATATGATAAACCCACAGCAAACATTACCTTCAACGGTGAAAAATTGAAAGCATTTTCCTTAAAGTCAAGGACAAGACAAGGGTGCCTACTCTCATCACTACTCTTCAACTNCCAACATCTGTTTATGATGAAAACCCTCCAGAAAGTAGGCATAGGAAGAACATACCTCTACATAATAAAAGCCATATATGATAAACCCACAGCAAACATTACCTTCAACGGTGAAAAATTGAAAGCATTTTCCTTAAAGTCAAGGACAAGACAAGGGTGCCTACTCTCATCACTACTCTTCAACTTAGTTTTGGAAGTTTTAGCCACAGCAATCAGAGAAGAAAAAGAAGTAAAAAGTAATCCAGATTGGAAAAGAGGAAGTAGAACTCACTGCAGAAAACATGATCCTCTACATAGAAAACCCTAAAGACACCATCAGAAAATTACTAGAGCTAATCAATGAATAAAATGAAGCTGCAGGATATAAAAATACACAGAAATCCCTTGCATTCCTATACAATAACAATGAGAAAACAGAATGAGAAATTAAGGAAACAATTCCATTCACCATTGCAGTGAAAATGATAAAATGCTTAAGAATTATCTACCTAGAGAAACAAAAGACCTATATATAGAAAACTATAAACCACTGAAGAAATCAGAGAGGACACAAATAGATGGAGAAATATATTGTGTTCATGGAGTGGAAGAATCAATATGGTGAAAATGAGTATACTACCCTAAACAATCTATAGATTCAATGCAATCCCTATCAAGCTACCAACAGTATTTTTCACAGAACTAGAACAAATAATTTCACAATTTGTATGGAAATACAAAAAAAAACCTCAAATAGGCAAAGCAATCTTGAGAAAGAAGAATGGAACCGGAGGAATCAATTGCCTGACTTCAGTCTCTGTATACTACAAAGCCACAGTCATCAAGACAATGCCAGGAGCCAGCGTGAGGAACCCTGCCCGTGGCAAAGGTCATGAGGAAGGAAGCCTGACAAAACGCAAGGGCGTGATCAGGCTTCAGAGGGAAACTCAGAAATTTCCTGAGCATCCACCCCCAAAACCAGAGTCTGCCTGCAGTACTACATTATGCTTTTCATCCACTCTTCTAACATTAACAGTGGGCTATCCCCCACCACCATTTTCTGGGAAAGGTTAATTTAGAGTTTTTAGATAATAAGTCTCCTGGACATAATAAGAGTGTTTCAATCCAAAAACCCCTCTGATGGCTTCTTAGCCTGCCTGCAGGACTCTTACAGCTGCACGTTATTATTTGTGGCCTCCCGAAGGCAAGAGGCACAGGAAGCTTAAAACATCCTAGGAATGTAGGGGCTTCCAAGGAGTCAAAATCATTAGAATAAGTCTGATTAAAAGTTTCATTTGTTGAGCCAATACTTGCTGCCAAATTTTCATATCTTTTATTTGTTGATATATTGGTATATAGAAAAAACAAGTAGCAACATAGATCTTTGAGTTAAGTACCTTCTTTATTATAATCCACTGCACCTTTATTCTATAGAGATGTAACTTTCGAACTTTAAGGGAGATGCAGATTAAAGAAAAACACTTCAGGGGAAATGAGATTAACATTCATTAAGGAAGAGAGCCATAAAATGTTTAACAGGCCTCGTGGCCAGAACACAATGTAAACCACCTGAGAGCTTTTGTATACGCGAAGGTGTGCAAAAAGAAAGCCTGTTCTCAATGAGGGTCAGGACTGCTGCCCCTGCATAACCCTGCATATTCCATTATTTCTTTATGTACAACTTGGGGTATAAAAGGTGATTTTGAAAGAAAGTCTTGAGTCTTGCACCAATGCTAGACTCCCCAATGTCGTTCTTTTCTCCCCCTTTTAGGCTGAATTCCAATCTGGAGCCCAGAAGCTCACCAAGTCTACTTACTTGCACTGGCTTCTAAGATCCATGAGAGAGGGAGCCCAAGGCGGGGCACCATCTGCTAATCAAGCGGACGCTGGCAGCCTAACATAGATGGTGCAAATCTCTTGTCTCAATGTTTTATTAGTTTTCTGCATAAACCAAGTTATTCAGCCTCTTTTCTCCACTAAATTTCCTACTACACTATTCTTTCCTAATCTCTCTATATTTCTAATTAAAGAGTACTCTCCCAGACTCTGACTCCGTCCCCGCTACGAATTCCCTGGATTCACCGGAACAGTATGGTACTGGCACAAAGACAGAAATATTGATCAATGGAACAAAATAGAGAGCCCAGAAATAAATCCACATACGTATGGACACCTCATCTTTGACAAAGGAGGCAAGAATATACAATAGAGAAAAGATACTCTCTTGAACAAGTTGGGTGAACTGGTCAAACTAGAACACTTTCTAGCACCAACAACAAGAATAAACTCAAATGGATTAAAGATCTAGACGGAAGACCAGAAACGATAAAACTCCTAGAGGAAAACATAAACAAAACACTCTCCGACATAAAGCACAGCAGGATCCTCTATGACCCACCCCCAGAATACTGGAAATAAAAGCAAAAATAAAGAAACGGGGCCTAACTAAAATGAAAAGCTTCCTCACAACAAAGAAAACTATAAACAAGATGAAAATACAGCCTTCAGAATGGGAGAAAATAATAGCAAACAAAGCAACAAACAATTAATCTCAAAAATATACAAGCAACCCCTGCAGCTCAATTCCAGAAAAATAAAAGACCCAATTAGAAAGAGGGCCAAACNAATGAAAAGCTTCCTCACAACAAAGAAAACTATAAACAAGATGAAAATACAGCCTTCAGAATGGGAGAAAATAATAGCAAACAAAGCAACAAACAATTAATCTCAAAAATATACAAGCAACCCCTGCAGCTCAATTCCAGAAAAATAAAAGACCCAATTAGAAAGAGGGCCAAACCAAAGAACTAAATAGACATTTCTCCAAAGAAGACATACGGATGGCTAACAAACACATGACAAGATGCTCAACATCACTCATTATCAGAGAAATGCAAATCAAAACCACGATGAGGTACCATTTCACGGCAGTCAGAATGACTGCTATCAAAAAGCCCACAAACAATAAATGCTGGAGAGGGTGTGGAGAAAAGGGAACCCTCTTACACTGTTGGTGGGAATGCAAACTAGTACAGCCACTATGGAGAACAGTGCGGAGATTCCTTAAAAAACTGGAAACAGAACTGCCATATGACTCAGCAATCCCACTGCTGGGCATACACACCGAGGAAACCAGAATGGAAAGAGACACGTGTACCCCAATGTTCCTCTCAGCATCGTTTATAATAGCCAGGACATGGAATCAACCTAGATGTCCATCAGCAGACAAATGGATAAGAAACCTGTGGTACATATATACACTATGGAATATTACTCAGCCATTAAAAAGAATATATTATATATCTGAATCAGTTCGAATGAGGTGATGAAACTGGAGCCTATTATACAGAGTGAAATAAGCCAGAAAGAAAAACACCAATACAGTATACTAAGGCATATATATGGAATTTAGAAAGATGGTCACAATAACCCTGTATGCAAGACAGCAAAAGAGACACAGATGTATCCAACAGTCTTTTGGACTCTGGGGGAGAGGGAGAGGGTGGGATGACTTGGGATAACAGCACTGAAACGCGTATATTATCACATGTGAAGTGGACTGCCGGTCCAGGATCTTTGCATGAGACAGGGTGCTTGGGGCTGGTGCACTGGGATGACCCAGAGGGATGGGATGGGAAGGGAGGTTGGGAGGGGGGTTCAGGATGGGGAACACATGTACCTCTGTGGCGGATTCATGTCAATGTATGGCAAAACCACTACAATAATGTAAAGTAATTAGCCTCCAATTAAAACAAGTAAATTTATGTTTAAAAAAACCCAAAGAAATGATTTACGGAATTACATAAATGTAGTTCATAAAGCAGCAGCATGGCTTGGGAAGATTAACTCCAATTTGAAAGAAGTTGTAACTAAAACATTATTAAATGGCAAAGCAGTTTACAGAAGGAGTTTGTGAAAGGAAGAATCAAGGCAGCAAATGCCATTGTTAAGAAACTACCACAGCCACTCTAACTTTCAGCAAACATAATGCTAATCAAGGGAAGATCTTCTACTTGTAGAGATCATAACTCACTGAAGACTCAGGTGATGGTTAGCATTTTTTTTCCTGCAGGAATAAAACATTCAAACATCAAGACAGGGACTTCCCTGGTGGTCCAGACTGCACATTTCCAACGAAGAAGGAAAAGGTTTGATCCCTCGTAAGGTAACTAGATCCCACATGCTGCATGGTATGACCAAATTAAAAACAAAACCGTATTTTTTTTGACATACAATGCTGTTATTGCAGACTATATAACTTATGTAACAGAATACCAAAAATTCATGTGACTCACTTTACTGTGAAACTTGTTTGACTGCAGTGGTTAAAACTAAACCTGCAATGTCTCTGGGGTAGCCTTATAACCTACTAAGTTCACTTCTGTGGAGGAATGTAATCATAAAATAAAAAACATAATTAAAAGTTAAAAAGTAGAATCTCTGGCTTTGATTTTAAATTTCTTAATGTTACAGAAAACTTAGAATAGATTCATTATATATATACATATAGCTACTATGTGTGTGTGTGTGTATGTATGTGTGTGTATATATATATATATATATATATATATATGAAGTAGTGGAAATCCCTATCTTCTCTGTTAGTCCTAATGCTTTTTCATGAAGTACAATTACAGTTACAGACTTCTCTTAAAAAAAGAAAGCACAATGTCAGTTATGTTAGGAAAATTTTTAGTTCTTTTTTTTTTTCTGTAATTCTCTCATGGTAAAGAACAAAAGGCAAATTATTTTAAACATTAAATCCCAACGTGTCTGAAATGTTGAATTCAGTGTTATGTTAAGATATGCTATGCAAATAAATTTCAATGTACATGCAGTTTTCAAGAAGAAATAAAAATGACAGGAAATAAAAACAACAGAGGACAGTCTTCTTAAATCAAACTCTATTTGTGATTCAGCAAAATAATTTCTATAAAACAAAACAGCAAAATATTTAAATAGTATCAGATGGGTTGTATTTGTTTGCAGGTATATTTGGTTTTTAGACAGGCTCCAAAATATTACACACATTTAAAAGTTACCAATTTTTTAAATATAGTATTTACTCCCAAGTTTCCTGAAATCCTGAAACAAATGCTTATTCTAAAATAGTACTTCAGAATTATAATAAATAACCATAAATTTATGTTTTAGTTAAACCCCACCAGAGTAAGTTTTGGAATGGAAAAGAACCTGGGACAATTTTGCTACCAAGTAAAATTCTGACTGACTGACTATCAGCCAGATATCTTGGTGCAACGGTATTTCAGAGTACTATGGGACTTTGATGATGTCCACTTCACTGGCTTCCAGTTGAAGCAAAATTTTAGAGCCTTCATCTACTAAACTATTAAAAAAAAAAAACAAAACAAAAAAACCAAGGACACCAAGTACAGTCTTCTCTTATGTGCTCCACATTGTGGCACAGGAAAATTCTGCATATTTAATATTTTAATATTTCTATTATCAATACTTTCACATTTCTGTGTCCCATCAAGAGACTCAATTGTCAAATATTAAATATGAGGAACATACATATAACCAAAAATTGCTTGTCACATTTCTCATTTATATTTATTCCTGAAATAAATGCTCTCAGCAACGTATCTGTCACTTTGAGGAAACTGCTATCATTCATGTAACTTTGTTCTCACTGGCTATACAAACTTAGTGTGTGTTCTCACTGGCTACACCAACATAGTGTGAAGCCAAGCTAAATACAATATAGCATTACTATATTGTGATCATGTACTACCAGAATAGAAAGGTAATGAAAAATATGCATAACCAGTGTTATTACACACCAGTTTTGAACATCACTCATGTTATTCAAAGTCTTACAGTGGCTCCAGTAACTAAGAGCTAGTAAGCAGCTACAGGTGTGACTGATATGAATGGCCTCTTTCAATGTTAACTTTCTTCTCCCCATCTTTTTTTTTTTCATAAAGGCGTTGATCCAGTTGCCATGAAGCTGACAAAACTGGTTGCCAAGTGCAGCAGACATAACAAAAAAGAAACCCAAAGAACAACGTTTTTGTAGATTTCTCATAGTCACCAAGTTTTTTTTTGTTGCTTAAGAATTAACCATCAAACAATACATTATATACAACTTTCCCATTTACATATCACTATCACCCATTTATTACAAAACACTATACACTCTCCTGCAGGTGGCTCACCTGTTGACACCAAATTTCTGCAAATGAGACAATGAACAAACTCTCCACTCCATGTTAAACAATTTCTCTATTTTGTTAAATATTAGCCAAGTATATAAAAGTTTGGACTGTAAAGCGTATTAGCCTGGTCTTAAAGAACCAGTTAATTATGGACATGTCACTGATCCTTCATTTCAGACGAAGATACTTCTTCACTGCCTTCACAGTTTTCTTGTTGCTGCTGGGCAGTTTTCTGATGGTTGTTCAAGTGATGTGCTGCTGGTCCTGTATATGGCTGTCCATGTATGTGATTATTCTGAGAAGGTGAAACATATTGGCATGTCAAACTTTTCAAATGAAAATTAGAAACTCACACGGTAAAGTATGTCTAAAGGCTTCCCTGGTGGCTTAGTGATAAAGAATATGCCTGCAATGCAGCAGACACAACGGATGAGGGTTTGATCCCTGGGTCAAGCAGGTCTCCTGGAGGAGGAAAAGACAACCCATTCCAGTACTCTTGCCTGGAAAATCCCATAGAGGAGCCTGACAAACCACAGTCCAGTGTGTTGTAAAACAATTGGCCAAGACTAAGCAAATTGAGCCTACCAAGTCTAAAAGCAGCAATGAGCCCATTTTCCTTAGGGTGGTCCTCAGCAACTTGCGATTTTAACAAGGACCTTTAGATGATCTAAGGAACATTAAAGACCACTGCCTAAATAGTTGAATTAGTCACATTTATAGTTTATAATTCAGAACAACCTTTCTAGAGACTTTCTCACCCAACTCTTGTTTACAAATGAAAGTTTCTTCAAATAAAATTTTTATCAGTTATTCTGCTTCCTGCAATGAACTATCTATTAAAATGAGTCAAATGTTAACAGGAGGAAGGGAACTTATTTAACATGATGCTTTCTTCATGAAGCTACAGTGGTTTCTGTGATTACTTGTGTGTATGGTTTTTGTTGCTTTTGTGTGTGTGTGTTCCTCTCTTATTCTTATAGAATTTGGCTAGGGCACACACATCAAGCTCATTAGTCTATAGTTTCAAGAATCTTAACAACTGGGATCTCTGCCATTTTCAGTCTTCTTGTAGTCTTTCCACTCATGATGTTTCAGAGAAGATACATTTAAGTATCAAATTGTCAATATTATTATAGTATTTTTTTTTTAACTTGGAAGACATTTACATTTATTTTTACTTTCCCACATCAGCAATCACGTATATCAGACTGGCCTGTACTGTCCATCAGGAAACACAGCACTATTGAATACTTTTTCCAGCAGAGAATATTGACTATGTTATCTAATGAAGAACATAAGAAACTTTTAATCTCTAGTCCTGGTGGTTCTTTGAGAATGAACTACAAACTAAAATGTGCTGTGTTAGCTGGATGTCATTTGACTAGTACTGTGATCATATTCCCAGGTCCTTTCTGTTCACTGGAGAGTAATTTGACAGAATTGAGGCTTAAACCCAGACTATCGTGTAAAAGACATCCCTACTGCAACTAAACATTGTACCAAAGTAACCAAGACACTTTTATATTGCTTATGTTCATGTTAATGTGAAATATATATCTTGATTAAGTACAGTTTTGGGTACAAGAGAGGTGCCTAGTGGGCAAAGAAAATACTGTAAGAGTGGTCAAAATATGCTGTAATGTCATTCTACTCCATCCACTCTTCTGATCATCTTGTCAAAGTTATTCTATATAGTTTATTACTTTATAGTCACAACTAAAATATTTAAGAAAAATAAGCAAATAATCACAAAAATCAGGGGGTTAAAATGAAGATAAACTCATGTTTACCTGTTGATAGTGAGATCCAGATGAAAGAGGATATAATGGAGCATCTTCTGGTGGAGATGATTCATGCTCATCTGGGGCTTCTTGGTCATCTGGCTCCTATTATTAAGATGTTTAAAAAGATTAATAATGTGATTACAAAGCAACTTTAAATTCACTTTTAATCTTTCTAAAAAGTTTAAGTCCACAAAGCTCAACTTTTTTAAAGCATCGTTTCATTTACAGCCAATAAAATAATTCAGAGAAAAAAATTTAGATTCACCTAAACATGTTTAGAACAATTTCACTGAAATTTCTCCAAACTAATTTCAACAAAGGTGTCAGCAATTTCCCTTGATTACTTAAGAAAAATTAATACTAGACATTAAAGCCAATAAAAGTGCACAACAATTTTTTATACAATAAACACTGGCCTATAAAGGAAAAAATTACTTTTCTTTCTTCCATTTCTATTTGCTGCCCATGGGTGACTTTTTTTACCTCCTCTGGACAGAGTTCACAAGCTTTTGCCAGTGTCATTCTAGCACTATGTGATCTCTCTAAGAAATAACCATTTGATGTTTCATTGCTCTGAACTGGAGGAGACCAATTATTATAAGCGTATTGTGGATTGCCAGTGTATGGTCTTCTTTCAAGTTCATCTCCAAGCCATTCTACTGCCCAGGTCCACTTTCTTTTAAGATCTCCATTGCCCTTCAAGAGAAAATAAAATAATTATATAAAAGAATACATAAAAATTTGAAATGTTAACTTAAAATGCTGACTCCAAATTTTCATGATTCTTTTCTTAGAAAGTATCCATTAATTATGATCCAGATCACAAAATTAAAAAAATTCTCACCTGTAATATTTGGTAAGCAAC
Source organism: Neotragus moschatus (assembly GCA_006410615.1). Taxonomy (NCBI): domain Eukaryota; kingdom Metazoa; phylum Chordata; class Mammalia; order Artiodactyla; family Bovidae; genus Neotragus; species Neotragus moschatus. The sequence goes on from SJYA01003487.1 coordinate 218,212, forward strand.
AGGACAATTGCTAAAGAGAGCCACCATACATTTTATACACTGGTATGCTCTTTTTTGATAGTGATTCTTACAGCGCTGGATAGTATCAAACAATCCATCTCGATCATCTGGGATTCCTTTAAGTGCATTATGAATTCTAAAAAAGAACCAGATATATATAGTGTCTCTTACCTAACATTTTGAAGTCCACTGCTTATATATTCAATGTACTTTTAAGTCTAGTGTTAACTACTAAGTCAGTCCCATTAGTAAAGTCAATTCACTGATGAGAAAATAAATACATAAGTCAAACTACTGTCACACAGCTAGCAATAAGGGGAGCTGACTAAGTCTGACTCGAGTATGAAGTTCCACCAAATTATTATTAATCCAAAATGACCTTGCTTTACAGTAACTTAAATGAATTACTAAAGCAAAGATACCAATACTAAAACTGTACTCATTAAAATTATCATAAGAAGTATATCTTCATGACTGCTTCAACTGAGATCAGACTTACTTAGATCACTATTTCAAGATAGCGTTTCATAATGTAGTCTAGTTTCCATGGAAGTGATACAATTCAGCAGTACAAAATTAACCTGAATTCTAACCATTAGAATACATATGGTGGGTCAAAACTATGCTATTAGTTTGGTGCAAAAATTATTGTTGCTTTATTTTATACTGTTGAATTTTGCTGTTTGATACTAGAATACATTGATAAATAAGTGCGGTTATTATGTGTAAAAGAATGAAACTGGAACACCTTCTAAGACCATACACAAAAATAATCTCAAAATTAAAGATCTAAATATAAGACCAGAACTATAAATCTCTTAAGAGGAAAACGCAGGCGGAACACTCTCTGGCATAAATCACAGCAAGATCCTCAATGACCCACCTCCTACAGTACTGGAAATAAAAACAAAAATAAACAAATGGGACACAATTAAAAGTTTTTGCTAAAGGATGGAAACAACAAGGTGAAAAGGCAGCCTTTCGAATGGGAGAAAATAACAGCAAATGAAATGACTCACAAAGAATTAATCTCCAAAATATACAGGATCATAAAGCTCCGTATTAGAAAAACAAACAACCCAATCAAAAAATTGGCAAAAGAATGAAACAGACATCTCTCCAAAGAAGACAAACAGATGGCTAAATACGTGAAAAGATGCTCAACATCACTCATTATTAGAGAAATGCAAATCAAAACCACAATGAGGTATCATCTCACGTCAGTCAGAACGGCCACCATCAAAAACTTTTCAGTGAATCCTGCAGAGGGTGTGGAAAAAAGGGAACCAACCCTCTTACACTGCTGGTGTGAATGCAGACTAGTACAGTCATGATGCAGAAGTGTGGAGATCCCCTAAAAAACTGGGAATAGCACTAGCCTATTTCCCAGCAATTCCACCGGGTGAAGGCACACACCAAGGAAACTAGCGAAAGAGAAACAGGTACCCCAATGTTCATGGCAGCATTGTTTACAATAGCTAGGACTTGGAAGCAACCTAGATGTTCACGGCAGATGAATGTATGAGGAAGTTGTAGTACACATACAGAGTGGACTATGACATGGCTATAAAAAGAAACACATTTGAGTCAGTTTTCATGAGGTGGGTAAAACTGAAGCCTATTATGCAGAGTGAAGTTAAGTCAGAAACAAACACCAATCTGTACATTTAGAAAGCTGGTAATGATGATATTATATACAAGGCAGCAAAAGAGACACAGATGTAAAGAACAGACTTATGGACTCTGTGGGAGAAGGGAAGGGTCAGATGATTTGACAGAGTAGCACTGAAACATGTATAATACCATATGTAAAATAGATGAACCAGTGTTGAGTTCAATACATGAAGCAAGCTACTCTGGGACACCCAGAGGGATGAGGTGGAGAGGGAGGTGAGAGGGGGTTTCAGGATGGGGGGAACACATGTGCACTTGTGGCTAATTCCTGTTGATGGATGGCAAAAATCATCATAATACTGTAATTAGTCTCCAATTAAATTTTAAAATAACTAAATATGGTTATGTTACACATCCTTTTTAAAAAATGCCCTTTCTCACTTTATGTTTTTTCCTAATGACTTATTAGTAGGGACTAGGAAATGATGTCAGACAAAAAGCAAATTCAGGTGATTTCCTTGAGTTCCAAATGGGTCAAAATGGACCATAAAGCAGCAGAGAGAGCTCACATCATCAACAACACATTTAGCCCAGGAAATGCTAATGACTGTACAGTGCAGTAGTAGTTCAAGAAGTTCTGCAAAAGATATGAGAGCCTCGAAGATGAAGAGTATAGGAGCTGGCCACTGGAAACTGACAATGACCAAATGAGCACATCACTGAAGCTTACCCTCATACAACTACATGAGAATTTGCCAAAGAACTCAACTTGGCCATTCTATGGTCATTTGATATTTTAAAACTGAAAAGGTGAAAAACCTCAATACATGGGTACCTCAGAAGCTGATCAAAAATCAAAAAAAGCTGTCATTTTGAGGTGTTATATCCTCTTAATCTAGGCAACAACAACCAACCATTTCTCAATGAGATTTTGACATGAGATAAAAAGTGGGTTCTATATGACAACCAGCAATGGCTCAGTGGCTGGACTGAGAAAAAGTTCCAAAGCTTTTCCTAAAAACAAAACTGCACCAGAAACAGGTCACAGTCATTCGATGGACATGAGTTTGGGTAAATTCTGGGAGTTGGTGATGGACAGGGAGGCCTGGCGTGCTGCTGAGCTATGTCATTCTAAGGTCATATTACTTCTAAATTTTAGTTTTTCTTTCATAATTGAGATTCTATAGGTTGCTTTGAGGATCAGTACACAGACATTTCAATACGAACAGAATTCTTAGCACACATACCAAAAATGTAAAAAGTCATGTACTTGTTAATCGAGTTACACAAGGCAATTCCCAGCTTAAAATCTGGAGCCAAATTTTCCTTGACAGGATTATCAACTACCAGTATCTTCAAACACTGACGTAGTATCACATCATAAGTCCCACTAATTCACAGTCTAATATTGCATACAATACAAACTCAAGCTGTCAATTATTCACATTTTATCAACAGTTATTAGAAAATCAGATTACGAGGAGCAAAGATGTAACAGAGTGCACAAAAATTTTTTTGGTCATTAGAATGACTAATAGCTGGCAATATGTACACATGCTTATTTCTAAAATCAACTATAATCAATTCCTGTGAAGAGCAAAGTGAGGCTAAGTTGGCAGAGTTTGGCAAATAATTCTGTATCAGCATTTGTAGGCTCAGTTTTACTCCAAAGAACACAGCAAAATTTTGGGAAACATTAGTTCCAAACATTACTCTTGACCCCAAATTTAGTAAGGAAACTTCCAACCAGCAAGGATTATTGTTAGAAAACTGTTACTTAGTGTAATGAATTTTAAAACATGTAATTCTAAATGATTATTATTTTTCTACATTGTTAACATAATTTTAAAATTCATGAAATGATTCTATTAATTGCTCTTTTTTAAAAAAATTAAAAGCATTAAGTGGAAGGGAAAAAGCTACTAATAGCATAAAACTTTAAGAGAAAATAACAACAATGAAATAAAACTATGATGGGGAAACAGTTCATGCATTATGNTTAACATAATTTTAAAATTCATGAAATGATTCTATTAATTGCTCTTTTTTAAAAAAATTAAAAGCATTAAGTGGAAGGGAAAAAGCTACTAATAGCATAAAACTTTAAGAGAAAATAACAATGAAATAAAACTATGATGGGGAAACAGTTCATGCATTATGTGCTATGTATTTTTAACAGATTCAAGAAGTAAAAATATATTTGGTTACTAACAATTTCAGTTTTTTTTAGAACCTACAAAAATATTATTTTGGTAGCAAAAAGTGTATCCACCTGTGAGCCTGCCAGGAATCCTCTATCAGTAAAATCTGCAGAAGTAGATCCAAATATGGCCGAAGTTCATAGGTATATGAATATGCAACCTAAAAACGGATGGGACATATTGAGTTTCTTATTTAAATGACTAATCAAATTATAGGAATATGAATGTTTATTTTTCTTTAACCTGCCAGAGTAGTTCACTGAGGACTGTAGAGGAGAACTGAGGATTCTCCCAGCAGCAAAAACGAAGTAATTTGATGGTTTCCTCTGAGTTACTGCAGTCTTCAATAATTTTCTTCACATAGCTTGTTCTCACAAATAAAATGTCTGCCACATTCTGCTGAATTGGCATTATAGGCTGTGATATATTAGGGTCACCGAAAGGATTGGGAAGAGGGGGATTACCTAGAACAGATTTGTCATCAATGAACAGCCTATTAGATGCCTTTATAAAACCGTAATACTAAATGTTTTATTTTAAAAATGTGAATTAAGTGTTCTAAACACAAAAACTCTGAATGGTAGGGTACACTAAGATGATAAGATACAAAAATATAAACACTGTAACTGAAGTTAAAAAAAAAGGGTAAAATTCTTAAATCATTTCAAGCCTAATTTTATCACAGCAGGTGGTGAATTTTGCAAAAGGTCTCAAACTCATAAAAAAGCTAGTGATAAATAAATATACTAAAGTATATAATCTGATTTTATTCATTTCAGAATTTTAATTAAGTACTATAGAAACCTCCTATTATTTTTAAACTATTATAAATAATGTGACATATTACTTTACCATTGATTGAAGATTGCATTCTTGAAGAGACATTGCAACAGCGGATCAGTTGAGACACTACTGAGTACAACTTGCCTAATTCAGCATACTGATATTTGATTGGAGGACCTGGTCCTTCATCTAAAGACACAAGCATAAATGTAGCAGGTACACTCAGTTTCAGAAGCTGGGTCTTTTCTGCCATACCTGTTAAAAAGGGAGAAGAAGAATGTTTATCAAAAACAAAAGCAAAAATAGTAAGAACAGCAAATGCTGCTTTAATAAATAATATGTAATATGGCTGCCTGTAATGTTTTATGACTAAAGTTCATCTCTTTTGATTAGATTGCAGAAATACATATAGAATACAGATGGAACAGAACATTGATCTACTTAAATTAACTATCCTTACTATGATGTAGTGACATGTCTCTGGTATTACAATTATACTCAACTAGAGAAAAGTACACTTCATAGGACCTAAAGTGACCAGAAGAGACTGCATAGTATTTCTCATGACAATAAGGTAGGATGACAAAGACAGAAACTGCTAAATGAGAAATAACATCTCTTTTGTAATCTATATTTTCCCATTCTTTTGGGGGAAAAAGGCCTGTTTCCTATTGCTTTTTCCTCTAAATTTTCCATTCAGTTTCTCTCCTAATTCAGGTTTGAATTACATTTGAATCACAGGTTTGAAGGTAAAAAACCGTTCTCAAATTCAACTGTTTCTTCATTCTTGAATCTTTTACCTGGATTGTCTCACCTTCATTTTTTATTTCCTCTCACCTTCCATGGTTTTTTTTTCCTTCTTCTTTTCTCCTCTTTCTATTTCTTACTATTAATTGTGGATTCTTTTCCCCCACTAGGTTTAGAAGTTGGTTTTCTCCAAAGTTCTCATTCTACACCATCTTCTAACACTACTTATTTATTTGTAACTAAGTCTATAACTTTGCATACATAAAGATGATTCCAAATTTTGGATGTATGTATCTCAATGTTTGTTGGACTTCTTCAGTAAGGTGTGCAACATGCCTTTAAAATTTGTCAGCTCAGATACGTTCCTCCATCTAGGTTTCCTCTCAGTAAATGGCAACAGTGTTCTCTCAGTTCCTGAAGACATATTTTGCACTTATGTCTTTCCCCTGATCCATTCTCTCAAATACGTAATCACCAAGCTCTGCTGATGCTCTCATTAAAAACTCCTGAATATTCCAAGTGTATCTTTTCTATTGCCAATTCCACAATGTAAGGGCAATAATGATCTCTAGCTACACATCATATTACAATCTCTAGTCTTGTACCATTACAATCCATTCTAGTCTATAGCCAGTACAATCTTTCTAAGGTAAACCTGATTAACAATGTTATGATGACTCTCAGTGCCCTCACAGACTCTTGTAACAAGACCTGCCAAAACAAAATATACAATGGAAAAACAATCTCTTGGGTAACAATTGGTGCTGGGAAAACTGGTCAACCACTTCTAAAAGAATGAAACTAGAACACTTTCTAACACCATACACAAAAATAAACTCAAAATGGATTAAAGATCTCAACGTAAGACCAGAAACTATAAAACTCCTAAAGGAAAACATAGGCAAAACACTCTAACATAGATCAAAGCAAGGTCCTCTATAACCCACCTCCCAGAGTAATGGAAACAAAAGCAAAAATAAACAAATGGGACCTAAAGAAACTTAAAAGTTTTTGCACAACCAAGGAAACTATAAGCAAGCTGAAAAGACAGCCTTCAGAGTAGGAGAAAATAATAGCAAACAAAGCAACTGACAATCTCAAAAGTATACAAACACCTCATGCAGTTCAATACCAGAAAAATAAATGGCCCAATCAAAAAGTGGGCCAAAGAACTAACAGACATTTCTCCAAAGATGACATACAGATGGCTAACAAACATATAAAAGATGTTCAACATCACTCATTATCAGAGAAATGCAAATTAAAACCACAAACAGGCGGTCAGAATGGCTGCTATCAAAAAGTCAACAAACAATAAATGCTGCAGAGTGTGTGGAGAAAAGTGTGTGTCCTTCTTACACTGTTAGTGGGAATGCAAACTAGTACAGCCACTGTGGAGAACAGTGTGGAGATTCTTTAAAAAACTGTCAACAAATCTGCCATATGACCCAGCAATCCTACTGCTGAGCATACACACCAAGGAAACCAGAATTGAAAGAGGTATGTGTACTCCAATGTTCACTGCAGCGCTGTTTACAATAGCTAGGACATGAAGCAACTAGATGTCCACTGGCAAATGGATAAGAAAGTTGTGGTACATATACACAATGGAATATTACTCAGCTTTTAAAAAGAATGCATTTGGATCAGTTCTAATAGGTGGATGAAACTGGAGTCTATTATACAGAGTGAAGTAAGATAGAAAGAAAAACACCAATATAGTATATTAATACATATATGTGGAATTTAGAAAGACAGTAACAACAACCCTGTATGCGTTGACAGCAAAAGAGACAAAGATATAAAAACCAAGCTTTGGACTCTGTGGGAGAAGGCAAGGGTGGGACGATATGAGAGAATAGCACTGAAACCTGTATATTACCATATGTGATACAGATGAGCAGCCCAAGTTTGATGCATGGAACAAGGCACTCAAAGCCAGTGCACTGAGACAACCCAGAGGGGTGGGATGAGAAGGGAGATGGGAAAGGGGTTCAGGATGTGGGACACATGTACATCCATTGCCGATTCATGTCAATGTATAGCAAAAACCACTACAACGCTGTCAAGTAAGTCTCCAATTAAAATGATTTTTTTAAAAAGACCTGCCAAAAGAATAGAGGTCTGTTATTTACTCATGTCTTTCACTGTATCAAGACCCCTGAGAAAAAATTTCATATTGTCTAATGATCTGTTATGTCACACAAAATCTTTGCATTTACTCTGCACTCTGTTTACAAATTTTCTGTATCATTTTCTCCAGCAACTCATTTCTTACTCTATAAATGTAGATTAGATACCTGCTCAAATGTGCACCTTATATTTTCTTTGTGTATCATAATACTTTGTATACTATTAACATTCTTTATTCATTGCTGGACTAAACCACAGTGAAGAAAGGTTTACAGTGTTTTAACAGAAAACCAAAAAACTAAAAAAAAAAAAAAAGCTTTCTCATAAGTTGGTATTATGACATCTTTTTGGTAAAATTTCATTTGAATCAAGATGAAACTATCAATCTATCTATGTGGCAATGAAAATGGCAACTATAATATGGACCAATGATCAGTGGTTTCTGAACAAGCAATATCTAAAGTGGAAACAAAACAGACTTTTAGTGAGTTCTTAAATCTGGTATTTTGCATTTAAAAAACAGTACTAGAAAATGGAATTTCATTTATGCTTGTTTGTGCTGTAATTTCCTTCCTTCTCAACTATAAGATCTAACAATCTTAGTTACTGATAGACACCGCAAACTAAAATAAACTGTGTAAGATAGTAAGAGAAAAGAGAATTAAAAGAATAATATTCTTCCTATTAAAGGATCACAAATTAAGAGTTGAGTAACAAGTCATAACAGGTAACACTAAAGAAGAAAGCCTGGTTATAAAACTTAACTTTTAGGACAGAAGTTAACTGTGATTAAAAAGAAGTTACTCAAAATGCTCTGGTAATTACTTGAATCAATTCCTCATAAACAGCATATACAAGAATATACATTATTAACACTACAAAATTAACTAGACTACATCTCAAAAATGTAATAAAAAATGTGTAATTCTAAGCTGCTGGTGCACCAATGTCTAAGTCATTAAAGTTTTCTAACTGGAACAATAACAAATTTACTCTCTTTAAAACAGTCTCTTCAATAGAGGTGCTGGGAAAACTAGACAGCTACATGTAGAAGCATGATAGCAGAACATTCTCTAAAACCATTACACAAAAATAAACTCAAAATGATTTAAGGCCTAGATATAAGACCAAATGCTACAAAACCAAAGGAATACAAAGGTAGAAAACGACACAAATCATACCAACATGTTTTTGGTAAAAAACATTCCTAAAAGAAATGAAACAAAAGCAAAAACAAATGAGGGAACATAATTAAACACATAACAAAGGAAATCACCCACCAAACAAAAAGACAACCTACTGAATGGGAGAAAACTTAACAAATGATATGACCAGTAAGGGGTTCATACAACTCAATATACTTCATTCAACTCAACATTGAAAAAAACAACCCAATTAAAAAATGGGCTGGGACATCCCTGGTGATTCAGTGGTTAAGGATCTACATCACTAGGCAGGGAATGCAGTGGGGAACTAAGACTCCCACATGCTGTGGAGCAACTAAGCCTGTGAGACACAACTTCTGGTCCTGTTCATTACAACTACAGACTGTGTGTGCTACAATGAAAGGTCCCATCTGACACAAATAGGATACCACAATTAAAACTCAACTAAGTGAAACAGAATAAATAAATAAAAACCTTCTGTACTATCACTGGGAATGTAATGTGATGCAGCCACTATGGAGAACACCACCGGAGGTTCTTAAAAACTTTGACAAAGAGAACGACCATATTATCCAGCAATCCCACTCCTGGGCATCTACACAGAGAAAAGTATAATTGGAAAAGACGGGTCAAGTTCACTGAAGCACTATTTACAGTTGCTAGGACATGGAAACAACCAAACTGTCTGTGGATAGATGGATAAAGAAGACGTGGTATATCTCTACAATGAAACACTTCTCAGCTATAAAAGAGAATGAAATAAAATAATGTCTTCTATAACAATAAATATATCAACGTGGAGAGCATTATGCTAAATGAAATAAGCCAGAGAAAGACAAACAGTGCATGACCTCACTCATTTTGGAATCCAAGAGAAACTAGTGAATGTAACAAAAAGAATCTGATTCACAGATATAAAGAATAAACTAGTGCTTATCACTGCAGAGACAGAAAGGGGGAGAGGCAATATAGGGTTAGGAAAGTAAGAGGGATAACCTATTGTATAAGAATATACTGTATAGAATATAGCCAATATTTTATATTAATTATAAATGAAGTATAACCTTTAAAAATTGTGAATTACTTATACCCACATTAACAAACTGAAAAATAAAAACCATATGATTATCTCAATAGATGCAAAGAAAGCCTTTCACAAAATTCAACATCCATTTATGATAAAAAAAAAAAAAAAACTTCCAGAAAGCAGGAACAGTAGGAACATACCTCAACATAATAAGAGTTATATAGGACAATCACAATAAAGCTTCTCCTCAATGGTGAAAAATTGAAAGNAAAAAAAAAAAAAAGCTTTCTCATAAGTTGGTATTATGACATCTTTTTGGTAAAATTTCATTTGAATCAAGATGAAACTATCAATCTATCTATGTGGCAATGAAAATGGCAACTATAATATGGACCAATGATCAGTGGTTTCTGAACAAGCAATATCTAAAGTGGAAACAAAACAGACTTTTAGTGAGTTCTTAAATCTGGTATTTTGCATTTAAAAAACAGTACTAGAAAATGGAATTTCATTTATGCTTGTTTGTGCTGTAATTTCCTTCCTTCTCAACTATAAGATCTAACAATCTTAGTTACTGATAGACACCGCAAACTAAAATAAACTGTGTAAGATAGTAAGAGAAAAGAGAATTAAAAGAATAATATTCTTCCTATTAAAGGATCACAAATTAAGAGTTGAGTAACAAGTCATAACAGGTAACACTAAAGAAGAAAGCCTGGTTATAAAACTTAACTTTTAGGACAGAAGTTAACTGTGATTAAAAAGAAGTTACTCAAAATGCTCTGGTAATTACTTGAATCAATTCCTCATAAACAGCATATACAAGAATATACATTATTAACACTACAAAATTAACTAGACTACATCTCAAAAATGTAATAAAAAATGTGTAATTCTAAGCTGCTGGTGCACCAATGTCTAAGTCATTAAAGTTTTCTAACTGGAACAATAACAAATTTACTCTCTTTAAAACAGTCTCTTCAATAGAGGTGCTGGGAAAACTAGACAGCTACATGTAGAAGCATGATAGCAGAACATTCTCTAAAACCATTACACAAAAATAAACTCAAAATGATTTAAGGCCTAGATATAAGACCAAATGCTACAAAACCAAAGGAATACAAAGGTAGAAAACGACACAAATCATACCAACATGTTTTTGGTAAAAAACATTCCTAAAAGAAATGAAACAAAAGCAAAAACAAATGAGGGAACATAATTAAACACATAACAAAGGAAATCACCCACCAAACAAAAAGACAACCTACTGAATGGGAGAAAACTTAACAAATGATATGACCAGTAAGGGGTTCATACAACTCAATATACTTCATTCAACTCAACATTGAAAAAAACAACCCAATTAAAAAATGGGCTGGGACATCCCTGGTGATTCAGTGGTTAAGGATCTACATCACTAGGCAGGGAATGCAGTGGGGAACTAAGACTCCCACATGCTGTGGAGCAACTAAGCCTGTGAGACACAACTTCTGGTCCTGTTCATTACAACTACAGACTGTGTGTGCTACAATGAAAGGTCCCATCTGACACAAATAGGATACCACAATTAAAACTCAACTAAGTGAAACAGAATAAATAAATAAAAACCTTCTGTACTATCACTGGGAATGTAATGTGATGCAGCCACTATGGAGAACACCACCGGAGGTTCTTAAAAACTTTGACAAAGAGAACGACCATATTATCCAGCAATCCCACTCCTGGGCATCTACACAGAGAAAAGTATAATTGGAAAAGACGGGTCAAGTTCACTGAAGCACTATTTACAGTTGCTAGGACATGGAAACAACCAAACTGTCTGTGGATAGATGGATAAAGAAGACGTGGTATATCTCTACAATGAAACACTTCTCAGCTATAAAAGAGAATGAAATAAAATAATGTCTTCTATAACAATAAATATATCAACGTGGAGAGCATTATGCTAAATGAAATAAGCCAGAGAAAGACAAACAGTGCATGACCTCACTCATTTTGGAATCCAAGAGAAACTAGTGAATGTAACAAAAAGAATCTGATTCACAGATATAAAGAATAAACTAGTGCTTATCACTGCAGAGACAGAAAGGGGGAGAGGCAATATAGGGTTAGGAAAGTAAGAGGGATAACCTATTGTATAAGAATATACTGTATAGAATATAGCCAATATTTTATATTAATTATAAATGAAGTATAACCTTTAAAAATTGTGAATTACTTATACCCACATTAACAAACTGAAAAATAAAAACCATATGATTATCTCAATAGATGCAAAGAAAGCCTTTCACAAAATTCAACATCCATTTATGATAAAAAAAAAAAAAAAACTTCCAGAAAGCAGGAACAGTAGGAACATACCTCAACATAATAAGAGTTATATAGGACAATCACAATAAAGCTTCTCCTCAATGGTGAAAAATTGAAAGCATTTTCCTTAAAGTTACGGACAAGACAAGGGTATCCACTCTCATCACTACTCTTCAACACAGTTTTGGAAGTTTTAGCCACAGCAATCAGAGAAGAAAAAGAAAGAAAAGTAATCCAGATTGGAAAAGAAGAAGTAAAACTCTCACTGTTGGCAGAAAACATGATCCTCTACATAGAAAACCCTAAAGACACCATGAGAAAATTACTAGAGCTAACCAATGAATATAATGAAGGTGCAGGATATAAAATTAATACACAGAAATCCCTTGCATTTCTATACACTAACAATGGGAAAACAGAAAGAGAAATTAAGGAAACAATTCCACTCACCATTGCAGCGAAAATGATCAAATGCTTAAGAATTATCTACCTGAACAAACAAAAGACCTATATATAGAAAACTATAAAACAATGAAGAAATCAGAAAGTACACAAATAGATGGAGATACATATCGTGTTCATGGACTGGAAGAATCAAAATACTGAAAACGAGTATACCACCCTAAGCAATCTATAGATTGAGTGCAATCCCTATCAAGCTACCAACAGTATTTTTCATAGAACTAGAACAAATAATTTCACGACTTGTATGGAAATACAAAAAAACTCAAATAGGCAAAGCAATCTTGAGAAAGAAGAATGGAACTGGAGGAATCAACAATCAACCTGCCTGACTTCAGTCTCTACTACAAAGCCACAGTCATCAAGACAGTATGGTACTGGCACAAAGACAGAAATATAGATCCATGGAACAAAATAGAAAGCCCATAAATAAATCCACATACCTATGGACACCTTATCTTTGACAAAGGAGGCAAGAATATACAATGGAGAAAAGACAGTCTCTTGAACAAGTGGTGCTGGGAAAACTGGTCAACCACTTGCAAAAGGATGAAACTAGAACACTTTCTAACACCACCAACAAGAATAAACTCAAATGGATTAAAGATCTAAATGTAAGACCAGAAACAATAAAACTCCTAGAGGGAAACATAGGCAAAACACTCTCCAACATAAACCACAGCAGGATCCTCTATGACCCTCCTCCCAGAATACTGGAAATAAAAGCAAAAATAAAGAAATGGGGCCTAATTAAAATGAAAAGCTTCCTCACAACAAAGGAAACTATAAGCAAGGTGAAAAGACAGCCTTCAGAATGGGAGGAAATAACAGCAAATTGAGCAATGGACAAAGAATTAATCTCAAAAATATACAAGCAACTCCCGGAGCTCAATTCCAGAAAAATAAAAGACCCAATTAGAAAGAGGGCCAAAGAACTAAACAGACATTTCTCCAAAGAAGACATACAGATGGCTAACAAACACATGAAAAGATGTTGAATATTACTCAGTATCAGAGAAATGCAAATCAAAACCACAATGAGGTACCATCTCATGCCAATCAGAATGGTTGCTATCCAAAAGTCTACAAGTAATAATTGCTGGAGAGGGTGTGGAGAAAAGGGAACCCTCTTACACTGTTGGTGGGAATGCAAACTAGTACAGACACTATAAAGAACAGTGTGGAGATTCCTTAAAAAACTGGAAATAGAACTGCCATATGACCCAGCAATCAAACTGCTGGGCATATACAGTGAGGAAACCAGAACTGAAAGAGACAGATGTACCCCAATGTTCATCGCAGCACTGTTTATAATAGCCAGGACATGGAAGCAACTTAGATGTCCATCAGCAGATGAATGGATAAGGAAGCTGTGGTACATATACACAATAGAATATTAATCAGCCATTAAAAAGAATATATTTGAATCAGTTCTAATGAGGTGGATGAAACTGGAGCCTATTACACAGAGTGAAATAAGCCAGAAGGAAAAACACCAATACAGTATACAAATGCATATATATGGAATTTAGAAAGAAGGTAACAATAACCCTGTATGCAAGACAGCAAAACAGACACAGATGTATAGAACAGTCTCTTGGACTCTGTGGGAGAAGGAGAGGGTGGGATGATATAAGAGAATGTCATTGAAACATGTATATTATCATATGTGAAACAGACTGCCAGTCCAGGTTCAATGCCTGATACACAGCGCTCAGGTTGGTGGACTAGGATAACCCAGAAGGATGGGATGGGAACGGAGGTGGGAGGGGGGTTCAGGATGAGGAACACATGTACATCCATGGCGGATTCATTTCAATGTATGACAAAACCAATATTGTAAAGTAAAAATAAAAAACATTGTGAATTACTCCCCTTACGCCTGTAACTTATACTCAATTATACTTCAGTAAAAATTGGTTCTGTTTCCTCTCTTAGTAAACAATAACCTAAGACAATAATGAAAATGTCACAAAAATTTATGTATTCTTGGCTCAGCATATCCTCAAAACTGATTCACTGCTGCCGTGCAAAGTCCCCATCAAAAGAGTTTTCCAGTCTCCTAGACAGCCAGATAAGAAAATCTATTGGAATAATAATAGATTATAACAGTGTGTTAATTTCTGCTGTGAACAATGTGAATCAGCTGATGTATACCTATATCCTCTCCCTCCCACACTCTTTAGGTAACCACGAAAAATAAGTGAATTGGTGTTAGGGAAAAAGTTCAGTTCACTTCAGTCACTCAGTCATGTCCGACTCTCTGTGACCCCCATGGACTGCAGCACGCCAGGCCTCCCTGTCCAACACCAACTCCTGCAGTTTTAGTCAAACTCGTGTCCACGGAGTCAGTGATGCCATCCAACCATCTCATCTTCTGTCATTTCCTTCTCCCCCCAGTTCAATCTTTCCCAGCATCAGGGTCTTTTCCAATCAATCTCTGAAAAGTTCCTCTTTCAGTGACCTATCTTTTTGCCTTTTTGTACCATTCATAGGACTCTCAAGGCAAGAATACTGCAGTACTTCGGCCACAACACACAGGTGTGGATGTGACTGGTGATAGATGCAAGGTTCAGTGCTGTAAAGAGAAATATCACACAGGAACCTGGAATGGTAGGTCCATGAATCCAGGCAAATTGGAAGAGATCAAACAGGAGATGGCAAGAGTGAACGTCAACGTTTTAGAAATGAGCAAACTAAGATGGACTGGAGTGGGTGAATTTAACTCAGGTGACCACTGTATCTACTACTGTGGGCAAGAATCCCTTAGAAGAGACGGAGTAGCCATCACAGTCAACAAAAAGAGTCCGAAATGCAGTACTTGGATGAAGTCTCAAAAATGATAGAATGATCTTTGTTCATTTCCAAGGCAAACCATTCAATACCACCGTTTTCCAAGTTTATGCCTTGACCAGTAACACTGAAGAAGCTGAAGCTGAACGGTTCTATGAAGACCTACAAGACCTTCTAGAATTAACACCCCCCAAAGATGTCCTTTCTATTATAGGGGACTGGAATGCAAAAGTAGGAAGTCAAGAAACACCTGGAGGAACAGGCAAGTTTGGCGTTGGGGAATACAGAATGAAGCAGCGCAAAGGCTAAAAGACTTCTGCCAAGGGAACACACTGGTCATAGCAAACACCCTCTCCCAACAACACACGAGAAGATTCTACACATGGACAGCACCAGATAGTCAACAGAGAAATCAGATTGATTATATTCTTTGCAGCCAAAGATGGAGAAGCTCTATACAGTCAACAAAAACAAGACCGGGAGCTGACTATGGCTCAGATCATGAACGCCTTATTGCCAAATTTAGACTTAAATTGAAGAAAGTAGGGAAAACCACTAGACCATTCAGGAAAAAAAGTAGGCTACTCTAAAAAGGATATATTGAAAATGATAGTTACTAACTGGTATTGATTTAAACTGAAGAACTTTTAAGTAAACAACTATATACACTGTCATGGATTTTAATTTGTTTTTAACCAAAACATGTGCACAAAAGGCCAACTTCTTTGGGAAGTGATTCTTAAATCTGAAAGGTACAACTACTTGCAATCCTTCAGAAAATACAGATTTCTTTTCCTAGTCCTAGGAATTCCGATGCAGATAGCATGAGATGTGGTTTGGGAATGAGTAGTTTTTTAAAGCCAGATTTAAGATAAAACATGAACATAATCTATGACCTTAAGGACTACTGAAATGGTAAGTGCATAAATTACCTTAGAACACAACCTGAGAAATGCCACTAAAAAGTTATACATGGGCTTCCCAGATTGCTCAGTGGTAAAGAGTCCTCCTCGTAATGCAGGAGACACAGGTTCAATTTCTGCTCTGGAAGAATCCCACGCACCACAGAGCAGCTAAGCCCATACACCACAACTATTGAGCCTGTGCTTTAGAGCCCAGGAACTACAACTACTGAGCCTATACGCTGAAACTACTGAAGCCTGTGCACCCTAAATCCCCTGTTCCACAACAACAGAAGCCACCACAATGAGAAGCCTGCATACCACAACTAGATAATAGCCTCTGCTCACAGCAGCTAGAGAAAGCCCATGCAGCAAAGAAAACCCAGTACAGCAAAAACTAAAGAACCAAATGTTAAGGAAAAAAAATTATACAAAAAAATCTGCAAAGGATTTCAAGGATAAACCTAGAATACTGCTTGTATTTTAGATAAGATTAGTTCTCAAGACTGAAATAAATAATTTCATCATTTACTATGTAAATACAAAATAACACATTAAAAAGAATCATGAAATTCTTACCTAAGTTGGCATACATGACAAACAGATTGAAATACTGCTGTAAATGACGACCATGTTCAGACACTTCCCTTCTCAGGAGATTTAACACTGCTCTTAGTAGATGATCACTCAAACTCAAATTGTCACATGCCTGTGAAGCATAATTTACTGTTTCATCAGCAACAAGATACACAACAGTATACTTCTATTTGCATTAACAGGGTAGGTTCACAGATGATTAAAAGGGTATGTTTACAGAAGTATCACATACAAATTTATTAAATACATTTGCTTTTTTAGAGAGGAAGAGCTGGAGAGATTTTGTATCAGATGTTTTATATGTTGTTTTAAGTGTTAGAGAATAATAAAATAAAAACCACGTGTAGCTTTATGCTAAAAATGTACTCAACAAAAAACTAAGCCTTTATAAAATTAACATTAACTGAAAACTTAATACAGAGCCTCAAATAACTGAATAAAAGAAAATTTCCTTATATTTTAAAATGCCCAATAACCATACCTTACTGGGGGACAATTTTAATGAACCCAATAATGTGTATGATTTCAGTACATATCACAAACAATGCATGTTTATTAATTTCAACTGGAAGAAAATATAATTTACACTTAAGTATTTCATAATTAAAGCAAACCTTTCAATTACCTGACTAGAAGGTCCTGGAGATGTGAAAGATGAAGGACAAGGCCCATCTTGCAAAGAAAAATGTGCAACAAATACTATAAGTTTTGCAAATACACCCCTCACTTCAGCACTAGGGCACTCCAGAAGGTATTCAGAGAAACGATTTGAAACACTGAAAAGCACGTTATGAGCAAACCAAAAACGTACGTTCTTGCTGTGACGGAGTAGAATGCACAATGCATCATACCTGAAAAAGGAAAATAAATGAATTTTCAACATGGGGCCCCATTCTGATTACTACAATAAACAGGTTTCTATGAACCAAATAAAGAGGAAAGATCTCTATAATTAATAATCTTAGGGGAAGAGAGAGAGGGCATGCCATGCAGCTTGTGGGATCTTAGTTCTCTGACTAGAGACTGAATCCTGGCACTTGGCAATGCAAACACAGAGTCCTAATCACTGGACTGTCAAGGAATACCCAGTCACAGTAGGTTTTAATACAAATACCAGCCCTTTGACTTTTCTAGTCCCACAGTCACAAAAGGAATTTAGTGAGAACTGTGTATGCAGGGGAATACAAATCTATTTGATAATCTCTTTTTGACCTGCTGGTATCTCCTTAACATTTTCTAATCTGAGATGCTATGAACAGTTATCATCTCAAGGTATTATAGTGTCTTCCATACCTTTATAAATATATACAATCATTTAAAATTCCTCTACCTATTTAAACATAAGCCAGAATCCATATAGCAAAGACTTAACAAGCATTTTAAATACACAGTTTCTCTCAACACTGCTACCAAGACTTTTATCTTATATTTGAAATTTGAAATGATTCCCACAGACAGGAGAAAATAAAGCAATCTAATCAGGAAATAAAGCAATCTTATCATAAACTTTACCAATTGTAAGTACAAAGTAAATAAAATGAAAGCTATTACCAATCACTGGCAGGGCCACGGACTATTTTCTTTGTGTGAAATCCAGTGGTAAAGAGGAAACTAGCTGCAAGCTGAATGCTAATCATAGTAATTTCTTCAGCTTCTGGCAATAAGTGGTCTTGTCCTTCAGTAAAAAGCACATTAACAATCAAACACAATTTTTGCCTAAAAGTGCTTAAATAAATGCTCTATTTGTTTTTAGCTAAAAGTAATCTTCAGCACTTATCTCGGCACTTAACCAATCTACATTTCAAACTAATGCTTAATCAAAACTCTCCTAAGTTCAAGTTTTTCTGTCTCCAGATACTGACTGCCACTATTCAAAAGTATGGGTAACCTAATTAACTGGCACTGAATATGCTGATGCATTTAAACTAAAATGAGTCTAAATAATTTTATGAAAAAAACTTACCTGGAGCAGGGCTTAAGTAAATACCATTACATGTAAGCAATTTTTTCACAAACTGAAAATATTCTAAACTGTACTGCATTCGGTTATGCATGAATTGCATTTTGTTTTCGCACACTTCTCTCAATGACTGGTGACATAATCTGATGGGGTTTTGTGATAGTTAGCTCTGATATGTATCTTATCATTTCATCTTCTTGGTCTATTGTGTCCGTTCGTTCATAGAACAGTATATAAGCATTCCACCACCTTTTCTGCCTTCTGTATGACATGTGTTTCATCATATGATCAAATACTTCTCCCATGTACTCTCCACCAAAACACTGATTTTTCATTTCTTCATCATCACCCATTTTACACTCTGTTACATTTCCATCATCATATCCCAGCGATTTCTCTCACCATCTTTGCCATTCCTCTGAATGAAAAGAAAGTGAAAGTAAGTAGCTCTGTTGTGTCCAACTCTTTGTGACCCCCATGTACTGTAGCCTGCCAGGCTCCTACATCCATGGGATATTCCAGGCAAGAACACTGGAATGGATTGCCATTTCCTTCTCCAGGAGATCTTCCCAACCCAGGGATTGAACCTAGGTCTCCCACAAGGTAGGCAGATAAGTTACCATCTCAGCCACCAGGGAAGATACTTAGGAATAAATCTATCTAAAGAAACAAAAGACTTTTATATAGAAAACTATAAAACACTGATGAAAGAAATCAAAGATGACACAAATAGATGGAGACATATACTGTGTTCATGGATTGAAGGAATCAATATAATGAAAATGACTGTACTACCCAAAGCATTCTATACATTCAGTGCAATCCCTATCAATGGTTTTTCTACCAATGGTTTTTACTACCAATGGTTTTTCAGAGAAGTAGGACAAATAATTTCACAATTTGTATGGAAATGCAAAAAATCTTGAATACCCAAAGCAATCTTGAGAAAGAAGAATGAACTGGAGAAATCAACCTGCCTGACTTCAGGCTCTACTACAAAGCCACAGTCATCCAGACAATATGGTACTGGCACAAAGACAGAAATATAGATCAATGGAACAAAATAGGAAGCCTAGAGATAAATCCACACACCTATGGATGCCTTATCTTCGAGAAGGGAGGCAAAAATACGATGGAAAAGACAATCTCTTTAACAAGTGGTGCTGGGGAAATGGGTCAACTACCTGAAAATAAAAGGAAACGAGAACAACTTTCTAATACCATTCACAAAAATAAACTCAAAATGGANTACAAAGCAAATAATAAAACAAATAACTTTATAGTAGTATAATTTAAAACTTTAAGATCAGCTAAATTTACAAATGATAATAAACATTATTCAGTATCACTTACTTTTTCAAAATATTTATAGCAAACCAAAAGATATAATCACTTATCTGTTGCAAAGTGATACCAAAAAAAAAAAAAAAGGCACAGACAAAACTAATGACTACCACTGTCACTGCTAACTGATCATGTTACACTACTTAACTTTACTTCTATGTTAATAAGTAGAATCTGCTATAAGCAAACAAGGGAAATAATATAAGTAACAATATACTAATATATACAGAGTACAGTCCCAGATGACATACTACCATGCTGCATTTAATTCACCGCATCTTCTGGAAAACTGCTACCAAATTCCTTTCTTTAAAATACATGGATTAAGAGCAGCTTGTGGAAGAGGAAAATGCCCTAGCAAAAACTGTATCAAAGATAATAGGGATGGCTTTAGAGGCCACAATTTTAATGCTGTTAAAATTCAAACAATGCAAGTAACTTGGAGATGAGAGGGTACAGTGAGTCCAGAAAAATGTTAACTATTTTAAAAATAGTATGTATTTTCAAAAACATGTAATAATTCCATCCCACAGGCTGTTTAGGTGGCCACAAATAAAATTAGTTGGTGGGATTTTACAATCAGGCCTGATCTTTAAAACTGCAAGCTGTTCTAAAAATGTGATAAAACCAAATAAAATTAACACAGTTGTTCTAAAGTTGAAAAATAAGCCTGAGTATGAAAGGGGAAAAATATTTTGTTAGCAACTCTTCGGTTTTGAGGAATTCAATGCTTATGGGATTCAGGAAAGAAATGAAAAGTTACTGACCTTTGTAAGCTACAAGAAAAAAATTATTTTCGTAATCTATATGAAACAGTGATGTTAACTTGTCATGACTTCTAAAATTATTCACCCAATTTAAAGCGCTTTTCTCAATTTATTATTGCTTTCTTTCATATCATTTCCCTAACAAATCTTTCTTAATCAGTTATCACGTTGACTACTATTATATACCACAGCATAGGTAAACTTTGAGGTTAAAAACAGCTTTGATGTTTCCCATCTCCCATAAGTTAAATGTAACCATATTGACTTAAAAATAAGCAAAACATACCTTTTTATCACATTTTTCACAACGATAAGCATTTGCACCTTCCAATAAATCACCTTTGATATACTGTTCCAAAGAATCGAGAAGGTTTTGGTGATTTCTAATGTCTACATTCAGAGTAGTAAAAGATTCTTCACACTCATATCTGAAGAAATCATTTAAGAAACATTAAAAGGATTTATTCTGTTGCTTATTTTCAGAAAAAAGCTGCTAAAGACACAGATCTGTCATTTTTTTAGATACAGAAGTAGGCGGGGGTGGTATTGATGGTGAAGCAGGAGACTGAAGAGATGAACACAGTTCAATTTACTAGGTAGAATATGATCTAAAGCCATGTTTTTCTGACCTCACTGCATAAGTTCTTTCCATTTTTTTTATACTGCTACCTGTGTTAAGTAGTACTGATTTACAGGAAGGAAAAGGTAAATATTCATCAGGTTTAGAAAAAAAGGCTACTTAGGAACTGAATTTTTAAATGTTCCTCTATTTATGTAATGTAAAATAGTAACTAATGTTTAAGACACTTAGAGGCCAAGTTCCAGCCTAAAGTATGATACAAGTTCAAGTATCCAATGTACTTTTACAACTACAGCACTGTAAAAAATTTACAGTGTGGGTTAAGTAACGTGGTAAGAGTCAGCAACCCACACTGTGAAGATTTTCTACAAAAGCAGCTTTCAGAAACTTCTAATGATATACTAATAAATTCTGAAAATAGATTCTCAACCAATAAATCAATTGATCCAACGCATCTATCAAAAGTGCCTGGGAATTCCCTATTGGTCCAGTGGTTAAGACCCTGTGCTTTCACTGTCAAGGGCCTGGGTTTAATCCTTGGCCAGGAAATAAGACTCCACCAGCTATGGGGATGGCAAAAAAAACAAACAAAAAAAGCCTACTATGTGTAAACCATAGAAGATACTATGATTTAGACAATCCATATTTAGAAGCTAATAGTACAGAAAGACAAAACAATGGAAGTACACTACAAAAGTACTTATTACACATGTTCATAGTGTGATAGAAACCTGTCCGTGGAAGAGAAAAATGATCTTAGGGGATAAACAGACTTTATCTACAGTTTTGTACACTCAGAAAAACCCATGTTCTATCATACTAGAAAGATTTGGGATGCTTACATACTCTTAAAACATCTAAAATATAAAAACTATAAAAAAAAAAAAACTAGTCTTGTCAGAAATGTGTACTGCATTTGCACGATACATGTATCAGAGAAAAAGAATTTACAAGTATTCTGAAAAATGTGTAAAAAAAATGGAGGACTGATATGTGACAAACAGCTAGATTTTTACTGGTCCCCTAATGTGAAGTATCCTTCTTAATAATCCAAATTGGCCATGCTAGGTGAACAAATCTCTCTCCATAATCCAAATGAATGGCACTGTAAAAAGAATTTCTCATTTATGTGATTTTACCTTTATTTTCTCAGTTTCAAAAATATCTGCTTTATTCACTCACACCAAACTAATTATAGTAAACAATAATTTTAGAAATACTATCATTTTGTTTGTGTGAGAAAGGATATCATATCTGTATAATATGAATGTGTAATAAAACGCCCACAACAGGCATAAATGAGTGTTCATCATTCGACTTTCTGAATTATTATTAACAGAGGTTATTTTCATTAGGAACCTATAGTAAGTTAATCTCTCCTAAACTGCTACAAAACACAGAAAAATACCTTGTCAATATCTGCTACTGATGTGATGTGCAAATATATCTAAGGTATCTTAAGAATGGTAAGAATCAACAGTAATTTAAAATTGCTACATGAACTACTACTCTAGACCCACTATTAACCTCTAAATTTACTGTATTTTTAATTACTTACTTATTTTAAAAGTTTTGTTGGGTAACTAAACAAATTCCAAACAGCCAGGGATGCATGCTGGAGATTAACTACCAATAGTTAATGAGTAATTACTATATGCCAGGTGCCATTTGCAAAAGTTCAATTAAAAAAAATTTTTTGCCATGCTATCTGGCTTGAGGGATCTTAGCTCCCTGACAGGGACTCATCCTGTAACCCGCTGTAGTGAGAGCAAAGTCTTCGCTACACTGGGCTACCAGGGAAATTCACTAAAGTTACTGTAATTCAATTATTATTTTCACTATAACCACCATGTAAGTATCCTTATAGTAACTACAGATTTATGAAAAAATGTCATTTATTTCCTCAGATATGACAAAATAATGTAAGAGAAAGGTAACGATACTGAGTAACCCTGAAAACAAAGCACCCACACAACAGTTGGGTATACCATAAACATTTAAGTTGGTACTCTGCTTCCATACGTAAACACTGGTGGAAATTTTATATATATGGATAGTACTGAAAAAAGAAAGGCCAATATAAAGTTCATGTTAAAAATGTTAACTAGTACTTACCTATGTGGGCAGCCCTGGCAAATTTTCTGATCAGCAAAGGAACCTCCCAGGACATGACTTAGCATAGCTGGATGTCCTAAAGCTTTTAAAGCTTCATCTAAACTATCCACCAAAGAATTAAAAAACTCTAAGGCATCATGTTGTTCACGAAGATTAACAGGCTCACCCCAAAGTCTAAGAGAAAAATAGAATAAAACAAAAGGTATTCTCTATTTCCAGACTGTTTTTTTTTTTTCTAAACAGCAAAAATGACAATGACATTGGAAATGTGAGTTGAGGCTTCATCCCTTTATATAGGAAGTAGGAATAAACCAGTACATTTTTATGTATTGCATGGCAATGTAAAAGAATCTCATAGTATAACTGTTATTACAGCAGCAAGCACTTAGAATGGTATCTGCTTTATGAAACAGTATAATCATACATTCTCAATTCAAGAGACCATTAACATGAAAAGGAAAAGTCTCATGTTATATGGAATTTATGTGGAATATAAGTTATATGGAATTTGTAATGACTACTTTGTTATTTAAATCTACGTAAATTTTGGGTGCTATACTGCAAAGTCCATAGCCATTTATTCCTAAAGTGACTGTTCTAAATGAAAATACAAAGATTTACTGTGTTCTACAGTGAATATGTTTTCTGTAAGATGAATGCATTTAAAACCTAAGCAAACCAATTCAGAGAAAACAAAGTAACAGTTGTGTGTACACAAAATGAGAACTCCTGTTATGAAAAGCCAAGCTATCCTGGAAAACCTAAAACATCTAATTTAACATTTAAAGAATAACCTACATAAAAGAGCTTCCCAGGTGGCGCTTGTAGTATAGGCCTACCTGCCAACACAGGAATAGAAAGAGAAGCAAGTTCAATACCTGGATTGGGAAGATCCCCTAGACAAAGGCATGCAACCCACCCCAATATTCTTGCCTGGAAAAATCGGATGGACAGAGGAGCCTGGTCAGTTATAGTTCACAGGCTCTCAAAGAGCTAGACATGACTAAAGTGACTTAGCTTGCATGCACACACACACATAAAAGAGAAACATACTAATTTTTACCAGCTAGTACACACTCACACAAATGTAGAACAGAAACATACTTATTTTTACCAAAGACAAGGCAAATTAAACCTGTAAAGTAGGTTTATGTGTGTGGTGTGCTTTTGGAATTTAAAAAAACTGGCTGCTAATTTTAAAATAATTTTAAATTTATATACAGTAACATCCAATCTTTTAGAAGCAAACTATATGATCTTTAACAAACACAGGCAATCATTTAACAATTATGAATACCACCACTAAGATAGTCAGTCAGTTCAGTCACTCAGTTGTGTCCAACTATGCAACCCCATGAATTGCAGGACACCAGGCCTCCCTGTCCATCACTAACTCCTGGAGTTCACTAAAACTCATGTGCATTGTGAGTTGGTGATGCCATCCAGCCATCTCATCTTCTGTTGTCCCCTTCTCCTCCTGCCCCTAATCCCCCCCAGCATCACGGTCTTTTCCAATGAGTCCACTCTTCGCATCAGGTGGCCAAAGTATTGGAATTTCAGCCTCAGTATCAGTCCTTCCAATGAACACCCAGGACTGGTCTCCTTCAGAATGGACTGGTTGGATCTTCTTGCAGTCCAAGGGACTCTCAAGAGTCTTCTCCAACTAAACAATACCAATTCTCACACCAAATTTCTCAATGCGACTACGTCAGCAGTCAGACTTCTGGATTCTTTTTCCTTTGAAATCAACTTTTTAAAGCTTTACAAGAATCTAATGAAATTACTGCTTTTTGAAGTTACTTGAATTTTTCTTTTAACTTTCTTCATATTAGTGATTATGGTTTACCTTTTTCTATCATTTTTTTAAAATTAATTTTACTTTGAGATAACTGGAGAATTATCTATTTGACTAATTTACATTCATACCAGCAACAGGTGACCCAGACTCTCTGCATCCTAGCCAGCAAAGAATGCCTTCATCCTCTTACTTTTCTTGGCTGTGCCATGCAGTTTGGGGGTTTCCAGTCCCTTAACCAGGGACTGAACCCAGGTCCCTGACAATTAGAGCTCAAATCCTAACCATTAGATGGCCAGGGAATTCCTTCCCATTCCTTTACCTTTAATTTACAACATTAAGTTTATTTTGAAATATTTATTTCTCATTGTACTGGGTCTTCATTGCCACACACAGGCTTTCTTGAGTTGCCAGGAGCAGGGGATACTTTCCAGTTGCAGAGTGCCGGCTTCTCTCATTGAAGCCCAGGCTCTAGGGTGCTTAAGTATCTGCAGTTGTGATGAACAGCACTAGAAGTTCTAGTTAGATCAATTAAGCAAGCGTAAGAAATAAAACATCCAAACTGGAAAATTCAAAAGATTCAACCAAAAAACTTAGAATTTAGTTAATTTAGCAAAGCTGCAGGATTATGAAACCAACACTGGGACTTCCTGGGTGGTCCAGCGGTTAAGATTCCACCTTGCAATGATAATTCAAACCCTGGTGGGAAAACTAAGGCCACACATGCCATGGGGCAACAAAGTCCATATGCTACAACTACAAAAGCTTGGGTACCATAACTAGACTGGAGCCTGTGTACTATAATGCTGCTGCTGCTGCTGCTAAGTCGCTTCAGCCGTGTCCGACTCTGTGCGACCCCATAGACAGCAGCCCACCAGGTTCCCCTGTCTCTGGGATTCTCCAGGCAAGAACACCGGAGTGGGTTGCCATTTCCTTCTCCAATGCATGAAAGTGAAAAGTGAAAGAGAAGCTGCTCAGTCATGTCTGAACCTCAGCGACCCCTTGCACTGCAGCCTTCCAGGCTCCTCCGTCCATGGGATTTTCCAGGCAAGATTACTGGAGTAGGGTGCCATTGCCTTCTCCGGTGTACTATAATCAAAGACCTCAAATGCCACAACTAATATCTGACATAGCCATAAGTAGTTTTAAAATCCTTAAAATGATTACCTAAAAATCAGTATAAAGAATTATTATTAATGTATATAGAATCTCAACTTTAGGAAGGTGAAAAAAGATAGTGGTACACAAATGTGAATGGACATAACTGGTGTCACTGAAATATATACTAGAAGACATTTAAAATGATAATATTAATGTTTTACAAATTTTACCACAATAAACAGTAAATTAGGGTCAAAAGAATTTCATTAAAATTAAAAATTTTTGTGCATCAAAAGACACTAATAAAAAAGGAAAAAGACAATGTGGGGGGAATTTTATAGGTAATTTATCTAAAAACCTAGGATGTGACTATATAAAGAACTCAAGAATAACAGAAAGACAGTGTGTACCAGAATATGAAGTACCCTAAAAAAAAAAAAAAACTGTCAAAAATAAAAAGATGCTCAATGTTATTGGAGAAATGCAAATTGAAACATAAATGATATATCAATTCACATGCACAGAGAAGGAATCATTAAAAACACGAAAACCAAAACCAAAACAACACAAACTCCCTATATATATTGGTATGAATGTTTAAATATGTGCACTCCTCAGTCTGTTGGTGGAAAATTAAAATGGTACAAAGGATGAGGAAGAGTCCGATGGTTCCTCAAAAAGGTAAACAGAGAATTACCACATGATTCACCAAATATGCATCTTAGATATATACTAAAGGAAATAAAAACTTATGTAAATACAAAAACTTATAGGATATGACTGTTCACAGAACTACTGTCCACAACAGGGAAAAATAGAAACCATCCAAAGATCCATCCACTAATGAATGAGTAAAAGAATATGGATTATCCATAAAAATGGATCATCATTTAGCTAGGAAATGAAGTTCCAATACATGCTAAAACAATGGTATATGTTAAAATATGCTTAGAAAGAAACTAGTCCCCAAATGCCATACTGTGATTGAATATATATATATATTCAAAACAGGCAAATTGATATAAAAAATGGTGGGTTTTAAGAAGGGGAAATGAGCAATGCTTCTTTAACAGGCATGAGGATTTCTTTTTGGGTGATAAGAATATTATGGAACAAGACAGCTCAATAATAACACTAGTAATAGTACATTTTCAACGTGTTAAGTGCCACTGAACTTTCAAATGGTTGTTACAAAGGTTAATTTTATGTTAATCAAACTTTGCCAGAAAAGAAAAAAACACACTGAGAACATAGTGTGTGTCTAGACTGTAGGTAGTACAAAGTGCTTTTTAAACTGTAAGCTTTCTACCATTATATGGTGGCAATAACTGTAAAGGCAAAAATCAGAAACATCATATTTAAGTACACATTACAATTTAGAACATTAAAGTACAAACATTTTAAACAAGTCTGTATTACAATGAAAAAAAATACGTATCTATATATCTAGCTAAACCTATAGGTAGAAATACACAGATACATACATCCATGTAATACAGTGTTGCTATCTAACTATAATCCTGCACATATACAAATAATGGAATGACACATTTTAAGATGAAAACTCATCATACAGTAATCTAAAAGAATAAAAACAGAAATGTTAACCAGAACAGTAACAAAATCTTCAATCAAAGAGAATAAGATTTAAAAAAAAATTTGTACAGTAACATGTAGAGAAGATAAGACATATTTGCCAGGTGAGAGAACTGAAAGAGGAAATGTGCATATTTGCTAGGAAATATTATAAAGGCAAATAATTCTTTAGACCTAGGTTCAGAGTTTTAATCTGGACTCTTAATCTGACTCTTTAAACAGGCATGAGGATTTCCTTTTGGAGGAGAATACGTAAAAGTTATACTGAAAGATAATAGGGGTACTACAAATTCATGAGTTTTAAAAAAACCCTATATCCTAATATATATATATATATATATATATATATAAAATACTGTCCTGACTGAAACACAAGGTGACCCAGAAGTTATATGAGTCCTCTGCTTACCCACATCCAACCACTTAGGAGGTCCTGTGCTGAAATAAGTCTTAACACCTGTAAAGGACTATACCCTTCCTCTATTCAGATATTAGTGCTATTTAGTTACAGCCATAGCTGGGCACGATACAAAGCCTTGATGAAACTAATGAAAAAGAAACCAGATCAAAATGTAATTGAGTTTTTAAAATAAAAGAGTAGAATACATTTTATTGGTCACTTGAGTAGGATGCTAAGAAACTACACGATTACTGTATAAACATAAGAAAAAATGAAACCATTATCTGTCCCAGTTCTGATGTAGATATTATTTTAGGGTCATTTAACTGATGAAGGACACTTTTCTTTATGCTGAGTGGTTCTTTCATATCATAAACATAAAGATATACAGCCTATATCTTCACCAAGAAAATAAAATCATGTTTGAAGTAGGACTGTCCATTCACAAACAGGCAATAATATACGTGAATCATCTGAAGCCTTGTAATCCTAGTTAAGAATAGCTCATGAGTGAAGTCAACTTGATTGCCTACATACCATCGCTGAGCTAAGAATGGCTTTATATATACTAAATGGTTGGTAAAAAATCCATAATATTTCATAAAAGCTGAAAATAATATGAATTTGAGATTTCAGTGTCCATAAAAAAGGAGTTTAACAGAGCCACATCTTACTCATTTATGTATTGTTTACAGTTGCTTTCTTGTTATAACAGTAGAATTGAATAGGTATGACAGACCATTATGACCTGGAAATCTAAAAAATTCAGGGGCAAAAAAACAACCAAAAAAAACACCTAAAAAAAGAAAAGAAAACAATAAACCAAAGTCAGAACCAAAATGCAATTAATAAAATTCACACTGGGCAAAGTTCCTAGATTCTTTATTCTTAAGTGCAAACAAACAAAAAAACAAACAATACACAAACAACAACACAAAAAAAACAAACAAAAACCAAAGTAACCCCCACCCCTACTCTTAGTATACTGAGATTTTAATACAACTAAAATCATCATTCACCCGTAATTTACCTGAACTGTTTCCAAAATCCTCTGGGGACATAGTATTGTAGCCGGGAAGCAGCTAAATGACCAAAGATAATCTGAAGGTGTCTCAGAACACCAATATTGTACTCTTTCCTATCTTCTGTTTTATTTAATGCTGGTTTGTCTTCAAATTGATGAGAGTATCCAAATACATCATCTCGGGGATCAACATTACTCTGAAGGTCAAAAAATATCACTGATGACCTAATTTAACTTTAAAAGTATAGTGAAATAAGTTGAGACAAATACAAATAAATGAGTAATGGTTTGTATTATTTTATACTGAGTATCTAAAGCACATTAACATTCATTTTGTTATATTAGTGCTTGTCCCCCAAACTCACAGATGGACTAACATTTAAAAAAAAAAAAAAAACCACACATTAAAAACCATAATATCCACCAGAGATAGTATAAGAGACAAAAATTTGAGTAGAACAGAATGTAATAGGTGAGTGCTTTATATAAAAAATTTTGGGGATATATGTTATATAGTCTTTCTAAGATTCAGTTTTTTCTTGTGAGATAATGTTCTTCACAGATTATATGAGATAAATTATGTGATATGGTCTGAATTATTAATACTTAATACAGTAATTAAGAGTACCTTTGGCCAAAACAGAGACAGAGTTCTAAAGGTCTTTATCATTCTACAAAGAATTAAGTTGTTTTACAGATAGCTAAGTATGTTTTTATACTCTTTGCTCCAAGTTTGAACCTTAGAGAAGTAAATACCCAGTTTCTGCCCTTGAAAAGCTCACAGCCTAGGAAAAGAAACCAGTAAGCAGGTAGCTAACCATTCTGCAAGACTGAGACACATAAAGTACAGGGATCAAGTAGCAAAGGTAGATATCTCATTTGACATTCTACTATTTTTTCTGCCTTATTTTCTTCTTGGGTATAGGACTAGCTATCTCTTATGCTCGACTTGGCATCCTAGCAGTAACATGGGCTATAGAACTAGATATTTAAAATTCCAATTTTCTTTCAAAGAGTGGTCATTAAGCAAGTATTGGTCTGTGCACCCCATATGGTGATTCTAAGAAATGTAAACCTAAGCAGATTCTAATGATTAACTAGATCTGAGAAAGGTAACTTAAGTTATATGTTTCAGAATATCTCTAAGTGATGGACCATTACTTGAGAGCCAAGCTATTCTTGGCAAGAAAAGGCTAGAAACACAGGAATGAGGAAAAGAGCATTCATTACATTTAGAATATTGTAGAAGCTTATTTAAAGGAAAAAGTGAAAGACTTAAAAAACAAAAAAACCCACTGTTTCTACATAAATATCACCAAAACTCCTTTACTTATGTACTTATGAGCTGTATCTTAGTTTCTTTTATTCTGATCAGCCACTAAAACCTAACTTTTCTATTACTTCATTCTGTATTGGATACTCTCCATATGTAGCCTTATTATCTATTTCTGTTACCTAATCCTTAGCTTGATTTAAAGTAGCAGACCAATTTGTTTCTTTGTGAGAAAAAGCTGTTATCTGACAAAAATATTTAAACTATCTTAAGAATAATCAGATTATAAAACGGTTAAGTGAAATCATTAAATGAAATAATGTATTTTTAAAAGTTACAGGATGAAAACATAAAACATAATCTCATTATTTTAAATGAAGATATCAATCACTTTACAATTTATACTTACCAAGGCCCACAGACATGATTACATTAACTGCTGCTTTAAAAAAAACAAACAGAAAACGTGTAATAAAGATTATCAACGGCAGCTTAAAGTCTACTACATAAATGAGCACTATAATGTGCCAAAGACAGTAGATCAGATATTCTTGTTCTATCAAATGAAGTTTAAAATAGTCCTAGGTGTAACAGTCCAAGAAAGAAAAACAGTATCTAGTATGAAGACGTTAACAACAAAGGAGAAAAACTTTAATTAAAACTTACTTCACTGTCCTGCTTCTCATCACCAAACATATCATCATCTATATCACTACCTGTGCCTTCAATTGCAAGAATACTATTCCTGATGGAAGGAATCATGTATAACTGCTGGATCACAGAATTCATATAACAAGTAGCACCAGCATTTTTGAGTCCCACAAAGCCTTTTGGTGGGCGGGGTCCAACAGGTGGTAGATATTCCCATTCAGTAAGTGCTTCACAAGCTAAAAGAAAAAGAAAATAAAAGATGCTCATAATATGAAAATAATGATTCTGTCCACTGGTAGCTTTGTTGCACTACAAATTAAAATGAGCAAGAATTCCATTACCATTGTAACAAAAGTATATTAAGAGACTACATGATTTTAGTAATGTGCCACTCTACAGTGCTGAATTGCCTTCAAGATCTTAAATTGAGAAATATTACAATTTCATATCAAGAATAGTAATTACAAAAATTTAAAAAACAGGCAATAAAAAGTACTACAATTTTCAACACTCCTGGTGGGACTTTAAAATAAAAATGATAAAGCCACCATGTAAAAAGTCTGGCAGCTCTCTATGGAGTTACAAATGATTCTGTAATTTTACTCCAAGATGTCTATTCAAAAGAAATGAAAATACATATCCACATAAAATATGCATATGGATGTTCATAGCAGCACTTTTCATAACAGTCAAAAACTGGATTAAAAGTATCTACATGTCACCAACTGATAGATGGCTAACTTACTGTATGTATATAACAACAAAAAGGAACACAGGCTGACATATACTACTGTGCTCAAGAAATGAAGCAAGTCATAAGTAATTATGTATTTTACAACATATAAGGAAAACAATTAGTACTGCCTAAGTCTGTGGTGGGAGGGACAGAGAAGCTGAAGATGAGGAATGACTGCAGAAGGTCATAAAAATTCTTTGGGGGATAATGGGAAAATGTCATGAAATTAGATTAGGTGATAGTTGCAAAACACTAAAAATAGATGAAAAAAAATCAATGCAACTAAATTATATTCCAGTACAGTCATTCAAAACAACAAAAACCATGTGACTTTAAACATACATATATTTAAATTTTCAGTTTTAATTTCCTATTTTATAACTAAATTATAACGTAATTAATTACGTTAGTGAC
>SJYA01003487.1:255931-273002 GCA_006410615.1 Neotragus moschatus
GGTGGGAGGTGGGGGTGTGGTTCAAGATTGGGAACTCATGTACACCTGAGATGGAAAAAAATAAAAAAAATTTTTTTAATGGAAAAAAAAAAAAAAGAAAGAAAACAAATTGTGATAGTGATGAAAAGGGGATACACAGTACAATAACGTGGAACCGAAAATTGTGGAGCAAGTGAAATGAATTACCACCAACCAAACCAAAGACTGGTCTTCAGCAAAAAGTGATGTTGTGTATACAATGAGATTGGAAAGGAGTCTTCTATTATAAGCTCCTTTCAGAAAAAAATCAAATGATTAATTTCAACAAGTACTGCTTCCAGTCAGACCAACTGGAAGCAGCACTCAATGAAAAGTGTCCTGAATTAGTGAACAAAAAATGTATAATCTTTCATCAGGATAATAGACTGTATGTTTCTTTGATCATCAGGCAAAATCTTTTATAGCTTGACTGGGAAGTTCTCATTCATCCACTGTAATCACCAGATAGTGCATCTTTGGATTTCCATTTATTTCAGTCTTTACAAATCTCTTAATGGAGAAAATTTCAATTCCCTGGAAGACTGGAAAAGGCCCCTGGAAGAGTTCTTTGTTGAAAAAGTTAAAGCAGTTTGAGGAAGAGGAGTTTATGGAGGTGCCTGAAAAATGGCAGAAGTTAGTGGAACAGAACGATGAATACATTGTTTGATACAGTTCTTCATGAAAATGAAAAATACACCTTATTTTTACTTTTAAAAAAGAGAATATTTTGGCTGACTCAACACTTAAAAATTACTGTAAACTTTACAGAAATAAAAGTTTTTCTAAAGTAAATAATTAACAAAAAAGGTCAAGATACCTTAGAGACAAGGCAGTATAGAAATCACACATATTTGCTAACAACATTCAAAAGTTCAAGATAACTACTTACCACTAAAATGTAGAACTTACTTTAACAAGATTAGCACCTCCTTTTTCACAACCAATATGATACTTTTTCTCAGGTGTTTGAAAGGCCAGTAACTCTTTTGTTACCCCAAGGTGGCCTTCCAAGATAGGTTCTTCAACACCTGTTTCACCTCTACTTTTAACATTATCCTGTCAAAGGAATAATATAACAGATCTGACTTAAAGAAAAGAAGGACAAAAAAGATCAATATAAAAGAGAATTGGAAGAGAAGGGTATCTCAGATAATAATGCTGCCAAACCTTTTCATTCAAGTAATTTCTTATTTCGCCCATACAACTGTATCTTATATAGTAAATAAAAAGCAGTATTGCCCAACAGGACAGACAGAGTCTTGAGATATTTCTGGTTTTCCGGGATGAAACAGGAATTACTAAAAAACTATCTACTGATTAGAAGCCAGGAATACAGCTCATTATATTACAATACATAACACAGCTCCTCAAAACAAGAATACTTCATCCAAAATTTTAATGGTAACAAGGTGCAGAAGCTAGAAAAGTTTTCAGAGAATGCTAATCTAGAGGAAAAACACTTAACAAATTTCAGAAATATATTCTCATAGAACTCTGTATATATAAAAAGTAGGAAATGATGAAAAGTATTAGACATTTTTTATTTAAAAATTTTTAACTTTTATTAACTATGATGATAAAAAGTAGCAAATGATAAAATGTATTAATCAGACATTTTTTATTTAAAAAATTTTAAAGAACTTTTATTAATTATGATAATTTGGAGAAAAAAATTTTTAATAACAAATTGGAAGAAAGTCAATATCAGCACTCTAAGCCCCATCTATGAAGTAAAACATTTATATAAATATATCTGTATGTTGCTTCTATCAGTCATGAGTTATTATCAATGAAAGTATATATTTTGTTTTATTACCTTGCAGGGTTTCTCTCTTTTTTAGGCTTAACATTACTCAAAACTATAAACCCTTCTTTAAAAAGAAAAACGATTTAACAGTAAGTAATAAACTGAACAGGCTTCCCAGGTGGCTCAGGCTCATCTGCCTGCAATGCATGAGCCGTGCACTCAGTCCCTGGGTTGGGAAGATCCCCTGGAGGAAGAAATGGTAATTGAATCCCATTTTCTGGCCCAGAAATCCCAAGGACAGAGGAGCCTGGAGCGCTACACAGTCCATGGGGTCTCAAAAGTCAGTCATAACTTAGCAACTAAACAACAACAGTAAATGCAACAACTTACCCTAATTCTTTTGAGCGAGTCAATTTCATTGTTGAGAAGAACTTCAGCATTGGGCACATTAATATTATTGTTGAAAGCATAATTTAGAAGGTGCCGAAGAAGAGTGAAATAGTCACCTGAATGTTTACCTCTTTCTCTTGCGGTGCTCTGAAATATAGCAATTGAAACAACATGAATTAACAAGTCCATGCTCAAAATTAATTTTAACTTTTTAAAAAAAGCCCAGAGAACTTGTAAGTTAAGGGGCAAAATCTAGTATTAATGGCATAAAAAAGATCTCTGATTTCTATTTTTCAAATAAGATTGAGTATTTTTCCCTTAAGTATTTATAAAAAGCAAATAAAAACCAATGTATAACCAGTAAAGGAAATAACAAAGAAGATTCATTATTTGATTTATTAAACATAATTTTTAAAAAAGTCTAAAACCACAATTTCCTTAATGTTCCTTAAAGAATAAATCATACTAATAAGTCTATTAAAAAATGTCTTACCCCCAAAATGGTAAAGAGCAAAGTAATGAAGAAAAGCAGAGGTCTGTGTCCCATGCAACATCTGGTGCACATTAAAAAAAACTGTTCCTGTGCCAACTGGCGAACAATTCTGAAATAAAAAGTCTATTTAATGTGTTGCTCTCATGAATAAAATTGACACTAATTATTTCAACACTGGTTTATCATTAACAAGGAAAATAAATTAATAGTAAAATTACCCGATAATTCACCATTAGCACTAAAAAAACAAAAGTTTTTTTTTTTTTTCATGAAGTAAAACTTCACATTACACCCAAATAGGCTGGAAATTATTAAGTTAAAATTTCTCTTTTTCACTTTTACTTTTATTTTTTATTATTCTCGTGTTTTACATTTTAAATTAATTTTTATCAGACTCCAGTTGCTTTCAATGTTGTTAGTGTCTGCTGTACTGCATAATGGATAACTAATATATCTTAATATGTGACTTTCAGAATCTTTGTAAAGAACAAACAAATGAAACAACATGTCTAAATTTATAGAGTATCTTTCAAAGCTCTCTTGAAACAACACATATATCCTAACACATATAAAATACCATGTTCAGTTCAAATCAGTCGCTCAGTCCTGTCCCACTCTTTTGAGNAGTTTTTTTTTTTTTTCATGAAGTAAAACTTCACATTACACCCAAATAGGCTGGAAATTATTAAGTTAAAATTTCTCTTTTTCACTTTTACTTTTATTTTTTATTATTCTCGTGTTTTACATTTTAAATTAATTTTTATCAGACTCCAGTTGCTTTCAATGTTGTTAGTGTCTGCTGTACTGCATAATGGATAACTAATATATCTTAATATGTGACTTTCAGAATCTTTGTAAAGAACAAACAAATGAAACAACATGTCTAAATTTATAGAGTATCTTTCAAAGCTCTCTTGAAACAACACATATATCCTAACACATATAAAATACCATGTTCAGTTCAAATCAGTCGCTCAGTCCTGTCCCACTCTTTTGAGACCCCATGAATCGCAGCACGCCAGGTCTCCCTATCCATCACCAACTCCCAGAGTTCACTCAGACTCACGCCCATCGAGTCAGTGATGCCATCCAGCCATCTCCTCCTCTGTTGTCCCCTTCTCCTCCTGCCCCATATTCCTCCCTGTAGCTTAGTCACCAAGTCATGTCTGACTCTGTGACGCCATGGACATCTTTTCAATGAACAGTGCTTTCAGGCAAACAACCTGGTAATTGTGAGACTACAAGCACTGTCAAACTGTGGAGAAAAACAAATGTGGGGACCTATCCCATGCTTTTCCACCTGCAATGCAGGATACCAGAGTTCAATTCCTGGGCTGGGAAGATCCCTTAGAGAAGGGAAGAGCTAACCACTCCAGTATTTTTGCCTGGAGAATCCCACAGAAGAGAATCCCACAGAAGAGCCTAGCAGGCTATAGTCCATGGGGTAGCAAAGAGTCAGATGCAACTGACTGACTTTCACCTTCACTCTATGTCTTACTAAATGACAAACTCTGGGAGAGAGGCCCAGTAATTTACACTTTAAATATCAATCCCAAAGATTCTGATAGAATTTTGAGGACCATTAAAACACTATATTGTATAACATCAATATTAATCTATTTGAGAAGTATTAACTCAAACTTACCCGAATAAACCAAATCTACAAATAACACCAGGTCACAGACAGCTGAGTAAAACTGGTAATGCTTAAAACTACAGTCTGTTTTGCTCTGAGAATGTGTTCAAATGGCACAGCCTTCTCTTACTAGTGTAAATAATAAATCCCCTTTCTTTACTAGCATAAATAATAAACCCAATTATGTTTATTTCACAGAATAGTAATCACTCTAAATTTTGACCAAAGCAGGTTCTTTCACGCTTTGTTGACAAGAGTCCTGACATCAGAACAGAGCCAAACACATGCTGGATGTTAGTGAGTGAACATTATAATGTGGATAAATACCATATTTCTGTAACTGCTAGCTGCTAAAGCTCTGAAATAAATTTATGTTTATTTCCTACTATAGGTGGGTGAGTGCTTTACCACTGAGCCACCAGGGAACAGGACTGCCCACTAATCCTACTTAACAATTTAAGTGCAAAACTTCTGCAAACACCGACATAATCCTGAAGAAACCACTCTGGTTTGTGTCTGGAGAACTGCTGTGTTAGGAGAAGCAATGTCAAAAGTCCAGTTCTCCTCTTCCTCCCTTCGTTATTCTAGAAAGTTGTATGATGTTTCTTTCACTCACTGACACTATCACAGGAGTATAAACAAATAGAGGAAGAAAAATAACAAGTGGTTCAAATTAAGTGTATCTGAAGTCAGGTTACTGGCCTGACTTCAATTCATATAAACTTGCCCCAATATAAGCTGAGGCAATTTCTGAAGCTTTAAAAGTCCCTTTGATTTACAAAAAACAGAAACAGAAGTTAAAAAACTTCCAAACAGTACTTAAAATGTTGCACATGTACGGATTTCCTCACAATTTTCTGCACAGGTGACTAAATACTTTTAACAAATTTTCAAAAGTGTTTCACAATGCATTGCTCAAGCTCACTAAAAAAACAGGTACAGAAGAGGACATGAAAAACTGGAAAACTCTGTACATTGCTGGTAAGCCTACACTGTAACTCCTGGTGGAGCCAGAGGAAGCTAAAGGATTATTACATGACCTAAGAGATCCACTCCAAATTACAAACTCAGAAAAACTGAAAATGGGAACTCAAATCAGTTTCTATTTCACAATAGTCACTGCAGCACTATTCAAAACAGCCAAAAACAGAAACAACTGAAGTGTTCACCAAAAGGTGAACACAAAAACAAAAATACAGTATCAATATAGAATGAAATATTATTCAGCATTAAAAATAAAGAAAATTCCTTAACATGCTATATGTTTGAACCTTGAGATTATGCTAAGTCAAACAAGTGAAA
Organism: Neotragus moschatus; assembly: GCA_006410615.1. NCBI lineage: Eukaryota > Metazoa > Chordata > Mammalia > Artiodactyla > Bovidae > Neotragus > Neotragus moschatus. The sequence continues at coordinate 261,518 of SJYA01003487.1, forward strand.
ACTCAAAAGGATCAATAATATGTAATTCCATATACAATATGTCAATTCCATTGACCTGACAATAGGTCAATACAAAGACACAGAATGCAAATTAGAAATAAACAGGGGTAGAGAGATTTGGGAATGTGAGTTAAGTACTGTTTAAAAAATATGTTTGGGATAGTGAAAAATTCAGGAATTAGTGGTAATTGTCCAACACTGTAAATACTCTTAATGTTATTATTATTCACATAAAAGTTGTTAAAATTTCTAATTTTTAGTTATAATTAGTTTGTATTCAGTAGCTCAAGTGTCCAATTCTTTGTAAGCCCATGGGTTATAGCCTGCGAGGCTCTTCTGTCCATGAGATTTCCCAGACAAGAATACTGAAATAGGTAGACATTTCCTCCCCCAAGGGATCTTCCCAACCCAGGGATCAAACCTGCATCTCCTTTATCTCCCACACTCCCCACAGAATCTTCACCATTGAGCTACCAGAGATGTAACTATATGTTAATACTTTACTGCAACTGAAAAACTATGAAATAAAAAAATCAACATGGGCATTTTCCAGAGATGAAAACATATTCAGCTTACATGAAATACATAAAAAAAAGTTTCCAAAATATCAAAATGCTACAAAAACAAGAAAAATGCTTCCTTATTTGACTTCTGAGATTCTGATCAAAATTAACTCATGTCTGCTTAAAGAATAAGGTCAGTCTTCTTTCAAATCAACAAAAACAATCACTTACTTGCTGGGACAATGCAATAATAAGTCAATGATAAATGTCTGCCAAGCTTTTTCTTTATTAAGTGCATCCAGGGCTGTTGGAACTAGAGCAAAACATAAAGTCATCACTTCCAATGCTTCACAGCAAACCTGTTCATCTTCCACGTCTGGCTTATGGCTTGGACTGCTGGTCTGTAAAATGATGAGGAGTAAACTACTTACACTGAAGAAAACTTTCAAAATCTTCTAGTTAGTATTTAAAACTATACCCACTAAAGACCATTTGTCCTTTACCTGTAGCTTTTGAGACTTTTTAGAATATATCCCAAAATGGATTAAAGGAACATGTTTAAGAAAAGCTAACTACTGCTTCCTTGTCCTTCTGGATATGAGTGGTGTATTTCTGCACTTATCATGATGTCTTTCTAAAGAGTAACTCTGTCACTGTACTTGGAATGTTGATTAGTTTTATTTTATAGCTTTATCTACAATGCCATTTTATTAAAGAAGCAATTAGCTTACAAAATTTTGAGGAAGGTTATAGAAAACTTTCCTAATGTAAAATATACTTGCCTCTAGCTGCTAAGTCACTTTAGTCGTGTCCAATTCCGTGTGACCCCATAGACGGCAGCCCACCAGGCTCCTCTGTCCCTGGGATTCTCCAGACAAGAACACTGGAGTGGGTTGCCATTTCCTTCTCCAATGCATGAAAGTGAAAGTGAAGTTGCTCAGTAGTGCCCGACTACTGAGCGACCCCATAGACTGCAGCCTACCAGGCTCCTCCATCCATGAGATTTTCCAGGCAAGATTACTGGAGTGGGTGCCATTGCCTTCTCCGTATTTGCCTGTAGTTAATAATTTTATATCTGTTTCCACTTATCAAAAAATAAAATATAATATATGCCTAAAATAGACCAGTCATTTAAATATACAAAAAGAGGAAACTTACAATTCCAATATCCACTCTCTCCTCTGAACTATATATAAATGACTACTTCAGACAAGTAAGTAGAAAATCTAGGAGCAAAACAGTCTCATTTCTGCAAATCATTTGTTTTATCAAATGAGGAAGAGGGAAAATATTGAAACAGTAAAAATTGTTGCTACCTGAATGCTATAAAATAATCAAGTAAAATATCTGAATGTCATGATTCCACACAGTCATAGAAAGCACCATACTGGAAAAAGCAAATTCTTTACAGCTTGACTGAATGAGTAAATGAAGTTGCTCAGTCATGTCCGACTCTTTGAGACCCTGTGGACTGTAGCCTACCAGGCTCCTCCATCCCGCCGGGATTTTCCAGGCAAGAGTACTGGAGTAGATTGCCATTTCCTTCTCCAAGGGATCTTCCCGACCCAGAAATCAAACCTGTGTCTCCCACATTGCAGGCAGACACTTTACCAAATGTTATGGTTCCACAAAGTCATAGAAAGCACAATATAGGAAAAAGCAAATTCTTTACAGCTTAACTATATTCAACTCAATTAGATGTTAGAAAAAAAAAAAAAAATTTAGAAGAAACTTGCCTTACAGTCAGATCCAAAAGTAGTTTATTTTCAAAATAAAAATTTTCATATTCTCATCCTAATTACAGAATTTTATTTTAAACCATTAGATACACAAGTGACTTTGTCTTCAAAGAGGGCAGACAAGATGAAAATTTAGTCATGTGCAAAATTAACATTCATATTAAGGAATACATTTCCATACTGACTCTTACCATCTCGTAAATTTTAGTAATTTCTTCATTTGGGCTAAATACTAGCTCTAATGTCCCACATCCTGATGCCCAGGTGATTTTCTGTATAGCTCTAATAACACAAATATCAGGCATGTATCTTGAAGCCTGAAAGAAAACAAATAATCAGTAACGCTGACACCAGTAGAGTGAAACAATCAGAAAACAAAAATTTCTCTTCAGAAAACAAAAATTTCTTTATTGTGAAAGTAGTAGGATAAAAAGCTCTATGTAAGCAACTATGCTTCCTTCTTCTGACAGTCTATGTTTTCTTTAAGGTCCAAAGTAGATAAAGTCTGGCAGACGCATATTATTACATATAACATGAATAAACATTCACAAGGATTATATTTACTATCCTGTGATAAACCATCAGTTCAATTCAGTCGCTCAGTCGTGTCCGACTCTCTGCAACCCCATGAATCGCAGCACACCAGGCCTCCCTGTCCATCACCAGCTCCTGGAGTTCACTCAGACTCACGCCCATCGAGTCAGTGATGCCATCCAGCCATCTCATCCTCGGTCGTCCCCTTCTCCTCCTGCCTCCAATNTTTCCTATTTGGAACCAGTCTGTTGTTCCATGTCCAGTTCTAACTGTTGCTTCCTGACCTGCAAATAGAGTTCTCAAGAGGCAGGTCAGGTGGCCTGGTATTACCATCTCTCTCCGAATTTTCCACAGTTTATTGTGATCCACACAGTCGAAGGCTTTGGCATAGTCAATACAGCAGAAATAGATGTTTCTCTGGAACTCTTCTTGCTTTTTCTATGATCCAGAGGATGTTGGCAATTTGATCTCTGGTTCCTCTGCCTTTTCTAAAACCAGCTTGAACATCTGGAAGTTCATGGTTCACATATTGCTGAAGCCTGGCTTGGAGAATTTTGAGCATTANCATAGTCAATACAGCAGAAATAGATGTTTCTCTGGAACTCTTCTTGCTTTTTCTATGATCCAGAGGATGTTGGCAATTTGATCTCTGGTTCCTCTGCCTTTTCTAAAACCAGCTTGAACATCTGGAAGTTCATGGTTCACATATTGCTGAAGCCTGGCTTGGAGAATTTTGAGCATTACTTTATTAGCATGTGAGATGAGTGCAATTGTGCGGCAGTTTGAGCATTCTTTGGCATTGCTTTGGGAAAAGAAATGTGAAAAAGAATACACACGCACACACACCCATGCACAACTGAATCACTTTGCTATTTGGCAAAAATTAACACAACACTGCAGATCAACTATCCTTCAATAATGTTCAAGAAATTAAAAAATGAGTAAATAAAAAAGTTTTGGTCTCATTTTTCTATATCTTCAATTGAAGTCTGAGTATGCATGTTGATGAAGCAAAAATATGCTTCTCAGCTATAGTGACAATATCGGTTCAGGTTAAGATCTAATCTAGCTGAAACACTGTTCCCAAGACTTATACAAATACAGAAACCAAATTACCCAGCCATTCCAATCCTGTAAGTTTACCCAGAAATCAGAAAACATGCCTAGGAAGCACTTGTGACATTCATTTCAATAGTAAAGAAAACTAGGAATAACACAAGTGTTCATTAGCAGAACACACAGAATGACAATACAATGTGGTTTTACTCAAAATGAATTTACTACTGACAAATAATTTCACAATCAAGCTGATTAAAATAACCCAGACACAAGAGTATATTATATGATTCATGTAAATTTTTAAAACATGACAATTGTACAGTGACAAAAAGCAACAATAAATGTCTAGCTTCATAAGAAAGAACTGTTGGGACTAATGGAAATATTCTGTTTCTAGACTGCATAATTAAACATTATGTCAAAACTCGGTGTATGTTTTATTTTGATCTAGTTTATTCAATATAAATTATAGCTCAAAAACCCTATTCAAGGGTTTTTTTTAGAGTACTTTCTAAAGTATTACTATTCATACATATTAAGTTTTACTCCATTTTAGCTAATGTAAGAGACTCTAACGTGAAAAATTTCAGAGTATTCAACCTCAAACTGCGGTAATACTTATGAGTTAAGTAGAAACTGTGTCAAGAACAACAAAAAAGTAAGCCATCTAAGATCCCAGAATTTTCAAAGTTTGATACTAACCTCTTCAGATATTTGTTGAGCAAGACGTATTGATACATTTCTAAGAATACACTCAGATGATGGGTTAGGAATGCTCTGAAGAGCATTTTGTAGCACAACTGCTTGATCATGAGTAACTTGGTTTATCTGAAAAACAGAATTAACCTTTTCACTTGGAGTAAAAACTTGTACATAACTAAACTTCAAAAATTTGTACACACAAAAATTCATCCATACACTCCTTATCCATCATCTCTATCATCCTTTCACTTATCTTCAGTAGAATATATGGTCTTCAGTACAAAAACTATTTCAGATTGTCAACCAGTAACTCCTACAGTTGGCTGCCTTTTAAAGTCACAACTTTCCTCTGCAAATTCCAATTTCATATGAATTCAATAATGTTTCTACAACTGCATTCTCTTTCACTTGCATAAGATACTGACAGGGTTCTGAACAAATCTACTTGCCTCCAGTTAAATCCTTTGCTAGCCCTCCTACTCAGCAAATGACCACATTTGCCATGATATGACTAAAAAAAGTGGGGGTACCAGATAAAGAGACTTTTGATTTCTTACGACCTAAACTCTAAATTCATTTCTCTCGCTTCCTTACCTTTCAGTCTTTAAAATTTTTTTTATGTTTTGTTCAAAAGTATTTTCTCTCTCTCTGTTTTAAACTTCATCACCCAAGAAACATGAGTAAGTCTGTACAACTTAATCTTCCCTTCTGTTGGGAAGTTCCCTTCCCCAACTGTATCAACCTTCTACAGTTAAGTTTTGTTATGCAAATCTTTCCAAAAATAGATATTTAAGAAATCAAGAGTTTGTGGAGGTGTTGCCATAGTCTCCTAGGTACACAATGAAAATTTACAGCTCTTTAAGGCTTCCAGCTCTTCTCTATTAATTGCAAATCAAAGAAGTTTAACCTTCTGTTTAATTTACTGTTATTTATATTATCATTATAATTATCATGCACATATTATTTAAAGATCTACTTGCTAGGAGCTACTGAATGAGATTTCAAATAAAAATTGCATGAAGCAGAGTTTTAGTACAATTTCAGAATCCACTGCATCTTCAGTCAGTTAAACTCTTGGGTCATTTTGAATATTAGAGCCAAGCTACTTTATCTGCTTAGAGTGTTTCACTTAAAAATAAGAGAGATATACCATGATGGGGAACACGTGTACACCCGTGGCAGATGCATGCCAATGTATGGCAAAACCAATACAGCAGTGTAAAGTAAAATAAAATTAAAAAAAAAAAAAAATTTTTTTTAAAGAGAGAAATAAAAGACTGAATATACTGATTAAATGAGATGAAGTATAATAACTAACATTAAAAGACTTAATGTATTTAGATGATTATAAATTTCAAATAAACTAGCCTAAACTCATACATGAATCATGTTAACTTCTGTTAACTTTCATCATACTGTACCTTAAGCTATATAAGACATATAATAGAGGCATAATTGTTTACTCAATGAATGAAACCATGTTTCCAAAACGTTAATTCAATCTTACCAATTACTAGGGTTTATTTTTAAGTCAAAATCTTATGGCACTTTTACACTGACAAACTGTTCTTGTTAATTAGGATCACCATTGATATGCTGATTTCTAGTTCAACTCATTAAACTGAGAGGTGGATTAAGCAAGTTTTGTAAGACAAAAATAATTATTTCCTTTCACTTAGCATATTGACAGAACTATATATTCTCTTTAAAAAAACAAGGTCTCAAATTGTTCACTGAAGAAGAATTAAGGTAAACAAAAAATTTTAAAAGTACAAATGTGAAAAAAACACTATGAAGTTTTACTTAAGAGTATAAATTCTTAAATCCATGAAAAAAATACATGGAATTAGTTTTATCAGTTACAGTATTCATCAAACTGTAACTCACTTCTATATTATATGTGGTCCTATAATAAACATTTTTTAAATACTAATTTTTCACTTAGCTCCTTATTTGAATGTGCGAAACTTGAAATGCGCCTTCCCAAGTGGAGTAGGAGACATAAGAGATATGGGTTAGATCCCCTGGGTCAGGAAGATCCACTGGAGAAGGGCACGGAAATCCACTCCAGTATTTCTGCCTGGAGAATCCCATAGACGGAGGAGTCTGGTGGGCTACCGTTCATGGGGCCACAAAGCATTGGACGTGACTTAAGTGACTTAGCAGCACACATGTACCTTTGGATCTTTATAACATTTTCTAAATAGTAAGTCTTATGGAAAAAGACAAGACATGTCTTTTATCTACTTTAGTAAGCCCCCACAGTAGGATCATGACCAAAACCTATAAGTTTTTATGTAAATATACGCAAAAGGAACAGTATAAAGCAATCTAACTTACAGTGAAAAGACGGCAATGAAACTTTTTTTAAATTTACTTACACAAATTTTAACCTTTTAAATGAAACTTTCAAAATTATATAAAAACAGCAAGAATATAAAAAATCAAGTGCCAACTACGCAGCTTCAATAATTATAAACAAAAAGCCAATCTTGCTGCCCACATCTCCCCAAGATTATCTGAGAAAATTCTAGACATTCTATTTCAAAAGAAATGACTCAGCATATGACTCCTATTTTTTAAAAATCTTGTGTTTATTTTAACTACTTATTATTATTTTTTTAGCTGCCCTGTGCAGCTTGAAAAATCTTAGTGCCCTAACGTGGGGCTGAATCTGAGCCCTGAAATGAAAGTGCTGAGTCCTTAACACTGGAAAACGAGGTAATTCCTAATAACGTCTTTTAAACAAAATCTGAAATACTAATATCCCATCTAAATAATAAAAAACTTCAACATCAAAAATCTAGTGATTATTTAAATTTCCGTGGTTAAGAACTCATTTCTAAAGAAAAATATCTATCTCTAAGCCACTTTTTCTTGAGCAATTTAATCAAGTCATCACTTGTAATGTGAATAAACTCAAGACAAAAGATGACATTTTCAACCTCTGTACCAAATCTCATGTCTTGATTTGCTTTAAGGATGGTACCAGCATAAAGAGTCTTTGGCAGTCATTGTGGTTAAGTTGGTTGGTGAGAAGAGAGACGGGCAATTTGCAAAATAAATCTTTTCTTTTATAACCACTTGTCTGTATAGCTACAAGGTAACAAAAGATCAGTGTGAAGTTTTTATGAGACCTAAAGGAAAAGTCAAAACAATACTTAAGGGTAATGAAATATCCTCTTTGGTTAGTGTAATTGGTACATATCATTCACATCTTGGGACTGGCAGTCCAATGGTCAGGGTACTATGCCTGCAATGCAGGAGGCACAGGTTTGATCCCTGGTCTAGGAACTAAGATCCCAAATGTTGTACCTCACAGCCAAAATAAAATTTACATTTCAGTATAAATAAAACAATAGATTGAACTGAGCTTGCATTCTATACTTGACTCACTGAAGGGTTTAATTTTAAAAATTAAATCCTAAACACAAAGCATTTCAAAAAATTATTACCGGTGTTATGGGATCTGCACCATCTACAACCGGCTGACAAGCTTCTGCTACAGCTCTAACATGGCCATAGCCTACTGCAGTTAACAAGAGTTTGGCTATTTTAAGACCACTGAAGTATGCAGCCCTTCGTGTTTCCATATCTGTATTTGGCAGAAAGTTATTTTTTGTTAGCATACTCAGCACAAGGGATAAGCCACCACTTTTCAAGAAGTGAACCTGAAAGTCACAAGAATCATCTGCCAGAGGTGTATCAGCAGGCATTAACAAGGCATAAATGACCTGAAAAAAAGAAGGGGTAGGGAGGGAAAGAAATTGTATTAAATATGTTTTAAATAATTTGTAATTTCTATTTCCCTTATTATTGCTAAGAAATTCATAACCATTCCAAAAAATTACAAATGATGATATCACTACATGATGAAAAACTCTAATTTTAAAAAGGAAAAAAACCAACCTCTGTTAGATACAGGACTCGGGAAGCAGAAGAACCAAATAAAAGGGAATCAAGAGATGGTCCAAGGTTATTTTCTCCAAGTTTTGCCTGATCCAAACAAACAGCTCTTAGTTTTTCTACTATTGTGCTATCTGTAAAGAAAACAGACATAGACTAAAGTAAAATATAATTATGCTGTTAATATTTCATATTCAATATACTAGAGTATTAAACGGAAACATCTATAAGTTCAACAAAGTTGAACTGTAAATTCAAATGTTATAAGACATAACCAGATCTGGACTGGTTAATGATCAACCAGGTCTCTCTATCACCTCAATATATGATGTGAACAGCTGCTATAGAGAGACCTCAAATGAAAATCTCCTTCATCCACTGGAAAAAGGGGAAAAAAAAAAAAAAAAAAACACACACAACACTGAAAAGGAATTAGTTCTGCTTGAAATATAAACAATGTAAGCTCCCCTCACCAAGGTCTGAATTACTTGTCTCAGTATATTACACAAAAACATTTAGCTTCAATGGGAGGTGTACACTGAAAAGAAAATGACAAAGAAACTATTTTCTAACTTAAGCGGCAATAAGAAAAGCTATTTATTTTCTTTTGTCATATACAAAGATATGAAGCTTAAAAACAACATACACAATGAAAGATACACTAAAAAGACAGTGCCCTCTTTGAAAAAAGCTTAGCAGCATATCTGCATGACCTCAGATTAGGACAAGTGACAAGAGGAAAAAAACAGATAAACTGGACTACATGAAAGGACACTATTTAGACAGTGAAAATAATATAGACTTTAAATTATATGATTTAATAAAGGACTTTTATCAGAATATATCAAAACATTTATGAAACAATAATAAAAGACAAACAATCCAAATAAAAATAAGCAAAGGTTTTGAACAGACATTTCCCCAAAGATATCCCAACTGTTAGTAAGTAAATTATTAGGTATCAAGGAAATACAAATCAGAATCACATAAAGATACCACTTCACATGTTGGTGAAAATGTGGACAAACTGGAACCCTCATATCTTATTCTGGGAATGGAAAATATACCATATATTTTACCACAAGAAAACCAAAACAAAACTAAGCAAATGATTTTGAATAAGTGACTGGGGGTGGGGGGGGGCACATAATGACATATGTGCACACATATTAACAATGCTGCTCAGCAGTTCAGGGAAAGGCTATGTCAAGTTTGCAGTGATAAAAAAAACTGAGTACTTAATAAAAATATGTTAAACTGAGAATACTAATACAATCAGAATAAAATCGAATAAAACAATTACATAATAATATTTAGGAGGAAAAGTCTTAAAAAGCTTGTGGAAAGAATAAAACAGCTTGCCAAAATGGAAGATGTTTAAAACCTAGGTCATTCATTCACTCCATTGCTCATCAGCAAGTAGTTTGTGGAAAACACACGAATTTATCAATATACTATTAAGCAGTAGTGTCAATGGTGAACTTCATTTACTTTCATGGACTTAACAATCTTTATAAACTTCTACTGGAAATATAATATGGGTAGTCTAATTTGCCCTATCATATAGCAGTTCAGTCTTTAAGCAAGACAGTAATGTTTTTACTGTTTTACTAGTAAAGTGATACTGTTAAGCTCAGGGTAAAAAATAAAAATTTTTTGAAAAAAACAAATATTCCCAAACATTGTAAACAAAACCGCAGACTGGTTTAGAAATTTAGTTTATGCTGCAGACCTGATGTTTCTTAATGAATTTAACCTACAACTACAAAAGAGTGCTAAAAATATTGCAGTAAAGTCATTAAGATATCAACTATGTGTTCACCTTCCACACATGTAGGTTTTAGCATTCAAGTGTTTTAAGAAATGTGATTCAACAATACAAAAATAGAAAACAAAATGAAAAACAACCTAAGACTTCATTGTTAAGACTCAAAGCTTCTACAGCTGATACGTAGTCAAGGAGTTAATAAGATCCAACATGGACACTGCATGGCTAAAAATGCAAGCAAAATAAAAGCCCTTGCTGCTGCTAAGTCGCTTTAGTCGTGTCCGACTCTTTGCAACCCCATAGACAGCAGCCCATGAGGCTCCCCTGGCCCTGGGATTCTCCTACATGGTTCCAAAAAGCAAAATGTGAATTGACCATGCAATTAGTACTACACTAAAACCAAGCAAATTAAGTGCTGTGTAAACATATTATTCCATAGTCTACCACTACTTCAAAGACCCTCAGTCTCTATCGTTTGAACACTGCCTCAAATCTCACCTCACATCTTTCTTTGCTGTTTGTGTTGGGCATAGTTTGTTTCTGTGAAAAAACGGCTCTCAAGTAATTAACTTATCAAGCAAACTGTCAGAGGCTAAGAAGCACAAAGTGCTGCCAACAAGAAAATCAAAAATTTAGCTCTTTTGATCTAAGGGCTATAAAGTTGTTACAAACAAACTGAGCATTCACACAATAAAGCAGAAAGAAGTTGAAATCTCTGTTAGCACTGCACCTACGGTGGCTAATCTGGTCTATTTCACGGTTATCTTCTTGCAACCACTGGCAAAACATTAAGGATGTGGCTAGATATGTTAGATCTGACCAAAGGAAAACTAAACACAAAAGAGAATTTAGCACTCCAGAAGAACTAAGCAGGTTCTGAGAAACAAGAGGATACAGTTCAAGGCTAGTAAGGAACATCAGGTAATCTATGCAAGGCACTACAGAAGAATTTAAGCATCATGTGATAATAGGCATGGATGATGCTGACAAGAGTATCATCATTTGCAGAAGGGGTTAAGGAATTCATGGAAGAAAATGGCTACATTCAGAGCAAGTTTTTTTGTGATGAAACAACTTTGTTTCAAAAAAAACATGTTCAACTGAACTTCTAGTCTGCAAAATACCAAGCTAAAGTTCAAGGCCTGGAAAGATCACATAGATGTGTATAAGAGACAGCTATCCAGAAAAGTCAGCTCAGGTCACAGGCCAGCCACCACCAGTGTGCTCCAACTTCAGCCCCAATCTCAATCCCCAGACCCAGCTCGCAAACGCCG
>SJYA01003487.1:273134-303243 GCA_006410615.1 Neotragus moschatus
ATGTCTAAGGCTAGCAATCCCACTGTGGGGCATATACACGGAAGAAACCAGAATTGAGAGAGACACATGTACCCCAATGTTCATCGCAGCACTGTTTACAATAGCTAGAACATGGAAGCAACCTAGATGTCTATTGGCAGAAGAATGGATAAGACAACTGTGGTAAATATACACAATGAAATATTACTCAGTTATTAAAAAGAATGCATTTGAATCAGTTCTAACGAGGGGGATGAAACTGGAGCCTATCATCCAGAATCAAGTAAGTCAGAAAGAAAAACACCAACACAGTATATTAACACATACATATAGACTCTGGAAAGATGGTTAACAATGATTCTATGACTCTGGAAAGATGGTTAACAATGATTCTATATGCGAGACAGCAGAAGAAACAGATACAAAGAAAAGAATTTTGGACTCTGTGGGAGAAGGCAACGGTGGGATGACCTGAGAGAATAGCACTGAAACATGTATATTACCATATGTGAAACAGGTCCAGGTTTGATGCATGTGACAGGGTGTTCAGGGCTGATGCACTGGGACAACCCTGAGGGATGGGATGGGGAGAGAGGCCGGACTGGGGTTCAGGATAGGGAATACATATATACCCAAAACTGCTTCATGTCAATGTATGATAAAAAACATCACAATATTGTAAAGTAATTCACTTCCAATTAAAGTTTTTTAAAATTATTTAATTAAAAAAAAAAAAAGAGGGCCTGGGGCTTAGCTACCTTGTCCTCAAAATGACTTCACAAGTGCTTCACTATCAAGGTGAAGAAATATATCGTGAGGAGGAGCCATCCTTCATTGTCCTCCTAATAGACAATGTTTACAACCACGCCTAATCTAATCTCTCTGCATCATGTGAAAATGGTGTTCCTGACTCCTAACTCTACGTCACTGCTGCAACCAACAGACTGAGCAATTTATCAAATGTATCAAGGTGATTTATACTTTTCAAGAGATTCATGCCACCCTTCAGGCTAAATTTCCCTGCAACACCATAAATGTAAAAAGCTTCAACTGCAGATGCAACTGTGCTTACTAAGTTGCAGACTACTGACACTTTACAGCCCAAGACAATCAGTGGACGTCAGAAATCATGACGTCAGAAATCATGGGATGAAGAAAGTCAATTATTTCAGGGGCTTCCTCACTCAGAATGCAGGAGTCAAGAACCTCTTGCAACAACAAAGTCCCACTCTGAACCACAGGGGCCTTTATTCAATGTCCCGTGATAAACAATAATGGAAACTAATAATAATAAAAAAGAATATCTTGAATGTTCCAATGCATCAATAAGTTGGGAGGTTCTTCCTAGGATGACACAGGATAACTCTGGGGAACAGATTAAAGAGCACAGACAAATTTCTACCAATAAGCCAAGTTCAATTGCTCAGTCCTGTCCAACTCCTTGCAACCCCATGGACTATATAGCATGCCAGAAAGGATTTTCTGTCCATCACCAACTCTTGGAGCTTACTCAATCTCATGGCCATCAAGTCAGTGATGGTCATTCAAACATTTCATACCACCTTCAATCTCTGCCAGCATCAGGGGCTTTTCCAATCAGGTTCTTCCCATCAGGTGTCCAAAGTATTGGAGTTTCAGCTTCAGTCCTTCCAATAAATATTCAGGATTGACTTAAGATTGACTGGATTGATCTTGTAGTCCAAGGGATTCTCAACAGTCTTCTCCAACACCACAGTTCAAAAGTATCAAATTCTTCAGCACTCAGCTCTCTTTAAAGTCCAACTCTCATATCCATACATGACTACCAGAAAAACCATAGCTTTGACTAGATGAAGTTTGTTGGCAAAGTAGTATCCCTGCTTTTTAATATGCTATCTAGGTTGGTCATAACTTTTCTTCCAAGGAACAAGCATCTTTTAATTTCATGGCGGCAGCCACCATCTGCAGTGATTTTGTATCCCCCCAAAATAAGTCTGTCACTGTTTCCATTGTTTCTCCATCTACTTGCCACGAAGTGACTCGACCAGGTGCCAGGATCTTCACTGTTTGAATGCTGAGTTTTAAGTCAACTTTTTCACTCTCCTCTTTGACTTTCATCAAGAGTCTCCTTTTCTTTGCTTTCTGTCTTAAGCATGTATCTGAAGTTATTGATATTTCTCCCAGCAATCTTGATTCCAGCTTGTGCTTTATCCAGTCCAGTATTTCTCATGATGTACTCTGCATATAAGTTAAACAAGCACTGTGAGAATACACAGCCTTAACGTACTCCTTNGGCAGCCACCATCTGCAGTGATTTTGTATCCCCCCAAAATAAGTCTGTCACTGTTTCCATTGTTTCTCCATCTACTTGCCACGAAGTGACTCGACCAGGTGCCAGGATCTTCACTGTTTGAATGCTGAGTTTTAAGTCAACTTTTTCACTCTCCTCTTTGACTTTCATCAAGAGTCTCCTTTTCTTTGCTTTCTGTCTTAAGCATGTATCTGAAGTTATTGATATTTCTCCCAGCAATCTTGATTCCAGCTTGTGCTTTATCCAGTCCAGTATTTCTCATGATGTACTCTGCATATAAGTTAAACAAGCACTGTGAGAATACACAGCCTTAACGTACTCCTTTCCCAATTTGGAACCAGTCTATTGTTCCATGTCTGGTTCTAGCTGTCACTTCTTGACCTGCATACAGATTTCTCAGAAGGCAGGTAAGGTGGTCTGGTATTTCCATTTCTACAGTTTGTTGTGATCACATAGTCAAAGGCTTTGGTATAATCAATAAAGAAGCAGACGTTTTTCTGTAACTCTTTTTTGAAGATCCAGAGGATGTTGGCAATTTATCTATGGTTTCTCTGTGTCTTCTGAATCTAACTTGAACCTCTGGAAGTTCTTGGTTCACGTACTGTTAAAGCCTGGCTTGGAGAATTTTGAGCATTACTTTGCTAGTGTGTGAGATGGATGCAACTGTGCAATAGTTTGAACATTCTTTGGCATTGCCTTTCTTTGGAACTGGAATGAAAATTAACCTTTCTCAGTCCTGTGACCACTGCTGAGTTTTCCAAATTAGCTGGCATATTCTGTGTATGGCCTTAACAGTGTCATCTTTTAGTATTTCAAATGGCACAAATGGAATTCCACCACCTCCACTAGCTTTGTGCATGGTGATGCTTCCTAAGGCCCACTTGACTTTGCATTCCATGATCTGGTTCTAGTTGAGTGATCACACCCTCGTGGCTATCTGGGTCATGAAGATCTTTATTCTATAGTTCTGTGTATTCCTGCCACCTCTTCTTAATATCTTCTGCTTCTATTAGATCCACATCATTACTCTCCTTTATTGTGCTCATCTCTGCATGAAATGTCCCTTGGTATCTCTAATTTTCTAATTGGAGATCTCTTGTTTCTACCAAAAAGGAAGTCAAAAATCTGCTAACATCTTCTACAGATGATAATGATAATGAGGCAGAAGATTTAGCAGAAACAGAACCATTAGTCTGGACACTTGAAAAATGCAGCAGGTTTTCAGCAGGCAACAACAGTTTATCCTACCTTGCTTTATTTTACTTGCTGCATAGTTCAGTCTTAAGCACTGGACCACAAGGGAAATCCCAGGCACCAACTGTTTAAAAAAATACAGTCCTCAAATACAATCCTTCCCTAGAGGTTAAGGAAGCCTCTGTATCACCCAAAGTATAACAATATGACTTACAACTACTGTTAATTTGTTTGATGACCCAAATAAAGATGAAAACAGCTTCTTATGTCAATGTTTGTGACTAAAGCACCTATAGTTATGTAGCCTCAACCTTCTACTCTTAAAGATTCTTGTCTTTAACTGTTGCTGATCCTGACAATAGTGTATCTGATCTTCTTCAAAATCTCAGAGTCTAGAATCTGAACCCAGTCCTTCCAATATATGATCCTTTAATATGTATCAGTGATTGGAGTTACCCTGGTGTTGAACCCCTTAACTACAGTGTCATACATCTTACTCCTCACAACATCAGGTCTGCAGGCACATACTGTCATGAACACTGTCATCATTATCATTACAAGAGATTTAAAAAAGAAAAAAATTTTGAGAATGTTAACATAGCATGTTTGTATCAAAACGGTGGTAGATGGTCCAAGTTTGTAATTTTCTTATACTTAGATTTTCTATACTTTTGCTTTAAATACTGTTTTATTCAGTTAGTTTTCTTTCAGCTCACTAATAGCAATTTACAAGTATAAGAAAGGTTATTGTTACGGTCTAAAAGGGGCTCACTGTGTATTATTTTAAAACGGCCCATTGTGGTAACCTGACAAAAAATAGATGAAATCACAGTAGCCACAGTGCCCTAGTGGGCACCCTGTTTTTTCCTTAAAGCAATAGCCTATTTTTCTCTGCTGGTGCCAGTTTATCAACACTACATGACCAACCATGAGACACCTCCAACAGGCGAAGGATAAACTACTTTCAGGGCACAATTTCCCATTGACAGGATATAAGATGGAGAAGGAAATGGCAACCCAATCCAGTATTCTTACAGGAAGATCTCATGGCAGGCTACAGTTCATGGGGTCACAAAGGGTCAGACACGACTGAAGAGACAGAAAACACACACACAGAGTCACAAAGAGTCGGACACAACAGAAGCGATGGAAAACACACACACACACAGTGTAAGAAGGGTTGGCTGTAAAGGGTGACACACAAACACACACACATGATATAAGAAGAGTTGGCTGTAGGGTAAGCACTGGTTTCTCACTAAAGTCAAGTCACTTTTTCTTCTCCTGTAACAAATCTTTCTTTGCCTGAATGACCAGCTCACTCTCTTTTTCTCCGCGCTCGCCTTACAGTTAGTTACGTTACTGCCTCTGTTTACTATGCAGTTAGACCTACTATCTGTAACAAACGATCACAAACTTTTCTTGTCATTATTCACTAAACAAAACAAGATAACAACCATTGACAGCTTGTTAGGTATTATAAGTAAGGTAGAGATGATTTAAATTACAACAGATATATTTTTCAAACTCAAATTACAGTTCATGCTGCCAACTTCACTTTCACTTCTCACTTTCATGCATTGGAGAATGAAATGGCAACCCACTCCAGTGTTCTTCCCTGGAGAATCCCAGGGACTGGGGAGCCTGGTGGGCTACTGTCTATGGGGTAGCAAAGAGTCGGACACCACTGAAGCAACTTAGCAGCACCAGCAGTAGCTGCATTTCAAACCCTGAAGTAAGTGCATAGGAAGCTCCATTATTTCAAAGTGCAATGAACAATGCAACTGAAAAGCTTCCAATCTAGCCTAAAATTCAAATGACTAAACTGCAGCACAATGATATAATAAAAATCAAATATTAAGAGAAAAATTAAGGAAATATAAATGACTTTTATATACGATCATGGAACAATGACCAGCAGTACCTATTTGTGTGAAAACCGTGCTAAAGATAAAACCACGTGTATTTTAGAGACAAGCAAATGAACATTTGCAATTTATCTGATAAAATGGAACACAGACTTTGAACTTCAACAAAATATTATAATGTCCTAAAAAGTTCTATGACTCTCATTAGTAGACCCATATCATAACAACTGCACTATGTGATTTTTAGCTTGAACTGTGCTAATAAAAATTTCTGTGATAATTTGTTTCCCTTTATTTAAGTATCTATACGGTATCCTTGATTTTATCTACTGGTCCACAAAACCTAACATATTTGCTATCCAGTCTTTAACTTTCAAAAGAAAACTGTAATTAGCCAAAACATGAAAATGGATTCAGTAAATTCCACAGGACCTACTGATGCAGAAAACATTTTCAAAACCATAAATAAAACAATGCCAAAAACATTAAAAATTTCCAAATCTCTCATGTGTGAAGTAGGTAGTTAAATCATCTGACTGACCAAGTCTACTAAGCAGTCAGCACCAACGAGAATAAAACAACTCTTCTTGGCTATTAACTTTCTGCTTTACATTTTTAATTTTCTATTAGACAACAGACTATCCTTATTTGAAATAAAACACAATATCACTTTGGAGAATAACAAAATTTCAGAATATAAAAAATCTGAATATAAATACATAAAATATCAGAATGTTTAAAAATTCATATAAAGACAAGCCGTCAGTTCTCAACTAAAAGGCAAAAGAAATAACTTCACAGAAAAAAAACTGACATAATACTGGCNAAAATTACTGAAGGGAATGTGGAAAATGTAATAAATCTAATAATAAACAGAAGAGAAAATCTAGCAAATAATAGGGAGTGAGTTGAAAAAAATATTTTTTTAACTATATGCCCTTAAATATTTTTAAATGGTTCACAGAAAATTCCTCATCAGCAATGGTATGAATGATACATGATCAACACTATAGACTATACCACAAGATATATATTTAAAAAACAGTATTATTTATTAATTACTTGTCAGCATTAGCAACAGTGTGTGGAGAGAAGTAGGGAGATACTTTTCTTACCCATTGGCATAAGTTTCATAAGTATTCTGGCTCCATCTCTAAGAGGTGGTATATTCAGATTGCTACCTAAGTCAGCAACTTGCCAAAGGAAAGAGATGTACCTGGGATGTTGTGACATTATCTGGAATACAGAATATGAAAAGTATATACCTATAAATTAGGTCAAAAAATGTTATTCAAAATTAACCTAAAATTAACTTTTCCTAAATAAATTTTCTACTCTTATCATCTTTTGCATACGCCATCTTTACTATCGGAAACTGCTAGCCTTCCTTATCGTCTCAATTTTACAAATCCACTGATTCTTCATAATGAAAAAGCAATCATTTATTAAATAAGCCTTCAAAGCTTCTTTGAATTCTTTACAGTTCTCAAAGCTATTTATAGAAAAGACACTTCACCCTTCAGGGGTAACTACTACAGACTAAATTCCTAATCTAACTGTTGCAAGGAGTCAAATTGCTCTTACACGGAAGTGGTACTATCCCAGGAATAATTCTTATGAAAGAGGGGCAGACAAAGAGTAAGAAAAGATTGTTCCTTCAGATGTAATATTACTAAGAATCTGAAAATAATAGCAGATTATATGTTTCTGTAAAAATTATTCAAAGCAAAGGCTAATATTTTGTAGAATATATGTTTAGCATTATACAACTGTAATCAATTCTTTCCAAAAATTTCTATATCCATGAGGAAATTTTATTTTAAAAGCTAATGCCAAAAAATTTAACATGAAGTAAATATTTAACTGTATATTTATTAGACATTTGCCCAATCTAAAATACATGTTAAGAAAAACATGTTAAGAAAGCAGCCATTCTACACATTTCTCTGTATTATCAAAGAAGAGTATAATGTTTTGCATACAATATCTACTCACCACCCCAGGCAAACAACTTTCCACTTCTTGTTTAGGGCCATCACTGTAATGATTACTATGGTTCCCAGGAGATCCAGTTGAGGAATCAGAAGAACTATCAGGGCTGGAAGGCATATTGCAACTTACTTGTGTAAGTTTGGCTGTAATTATCTGAAAAATGACAGCATATATAAGTACAAAAGAAAACAGAAAATACCTGCACAAAATATAAACTATATGTTATGAAGCTAAAAAAAATATTTCCTGCTTCAACTTTAGACAAACAATTAAAAAGTTAAAATAAATAGTTAGTAGTTACCTACTCTGCAACACTACTGTCAAGACATCCGAATTACATAAGGTTATAACCCAAACACCTAACCAGGAAGACTACACAGCAATTAGATGCTAAATATTTACAAACAAGTGAAAAATAGCATCCATGTTTAATTTGGGGACAATTATTTGAAAATTATATGTACTTACAAATTTGTCTTTTATGTTTAGCTGTCCAATTAGCTTTCTGTCATCTTCAGAATCTATTAATTCACCACCCACAAAGAGTTCAATTTTTGTATGGGCTACATTTGCCTTAATACGATTGAGAATACATCGTCGTACTGAACCGATTGTATCATTTGTATGAGACCATACATCCAAGTCATCAACCTGTCTGCCTTGGTTTGGAAATCGAACTATAAAAGAGAGATGTTTACCACGGAAAGCTCTGGGGAAATAAAAAGGGAAAACATCATCGTATTCAGCAGATTTTCNCTGAACCAACAGTATCATTTGTATGAGACCATATATCCAAATCATCAACCTGTCTGCCATGGTTTGGAAACCGAACTATGAGAGAGAGATGTTTACCACGGAATGCTCTGTGGGGGAAAAAAAAACAGTAATATTTAGTAGAAAAAAACACAGTAATATTTAGGAGATGGGCAAGACAAAATTTGAGAATTTAACATTTCCTTAGTAAGAGGAAGCCAGACTGATACTGCTTTTAGAATGCAGAAAACAACAAATTTATGTTTCTTTAAATATTAACCCTGTAACTAATCTTGAAAGTACAATGTGATTATCCTTCATTGCTATTAACCTTTGTCTCTATGGCTGCAGAAAAAGATATCTACTTAAACTATAATACAGACACAAATAACACATCAGTTAATTTTAAGCTATAAAAGCTCATTTCACCAGGAATATTTTTAAACGTGGAAGAGATACGCTTCAGCTTGAAAGTGTAAACCAAAACATTAAAACGGAGGTTTCCACTAATTTTAACTGTTAAAAATTCACTCCAAAATAGTATATTCTCTTCCCACAGGTAAGATACAAAATAAAAATCACATTAAAGTAGCTATTTTAAATTTTTCACTCAAAAAATTTTCAGTTTTAAGAAATCTAACAATACTTATCCTACAAACTTCCCTAAAACTAGAAATGCCATTTAAAACATTATTAAATAATTTAGTATGTTTATTTAATTTATAACATATCATTTATATCCTATAATTTGTAATATATTAATTCATAATTATACTGAAATGATTTAGTGAATTATTTTATGAGTTTCTAAATTTAGGAAAGTTTGGTAAAGATGATTTAAAAATATTCTTTGTTACATTTACATAAGCAGCTTTAAACATTTTTCTTTTTGGTCTGGCTGTGCAGAATATGGAATATTCGTTTCCCAACAAAGGTGTGAAACAGAGCTCAGTGCACTGCAAGTAGAAGTTTAACCACTGGATTGCCAGTGATGCCTCTAAAAAACTTTATTATTAACACTATAAAAAACAAACAAACAAACATCAACTGCCAAAACCAAGGCCACACTTAACAGATGATAATAGCCTGGAAAACAGCACCTCTCCAAAATATAACTTACAATATTCTACTTAAAAAAGAAAGGGTCTATAAGATCCAAATAATGTTTTTAGAAGGCAGGACACTGACCACCAGAAATAAATTTTTTGTTTGTAGTCTTTTTAATCTATATGTCCTTACTTTCCCAATTAGCTGGCTAATGAATATAAATAACTTCAAATTAACACCAAAAGATCAGTATTTTACAAACCTTGACATAGGTAGAATTGTTCTTTCCTCATGATAATCACTATCACACTCATTTATGTATTCCCTTAAAACAGTCAATACCCGAACCATTCGAACAGCTTCCTGTCTTGCACAGTTCATGCTGTCTTTGTCACCATCCAAAACATACAATGTATCATATGAAGCTTTCAAACGATCAAAGCAAGACTGAATAAAGTCTTCATGGATAACCACCTACAAATCATGAGCCAAATAAAGACATTAAACTGCTTCAAAATTTAAAACCAAATGATATTAATCCAATTAAAGACAATAAAATTTCAGCCTTTAGGTAATTCCTAATCACATCATGTATTAATCAGCAATAAAACACAAAAGAAAGCTGATAATAAACAAGTATAAACCAACTATGAAAAAAATTTGGACTGAATATCAAAGCAAGTATTTTGATTGTCTCAGCAAACAATAATAAATCATCATAGTCAAAATTTTCCTAGCCAGCTGAAGATAATTATCAAGAGCTGGCATTTTGTAAGGGACAAATGCGCATTAAGTACTTACATTTAAAAGACTCTACTAACACAAAGTTACTTTTCAATTTAACTGTAACGGAAGTTTTTATGCATCTCAATCCTCACCTGATTGACCTGTAATCTGGGCCCAAGATTTGTATATATTTCTTTAAGGAGATCTATAGCTCTGCTGGCAATATCATCATTACTCTGAATTACAACCTAGATTCAAAAATTGAAGCAATTAGTAACATTCAAGATATATTTTCATTTGGTACTTAAATTCAAATGCTATCAGTTTTTTAAAAGTATATAATCTAAAACTAAATTGTTTTTGATATGCAAGCCAAATTAAGTAGAATATTAATAATATAAACAAATTTTCTCAAGTAATTTGCTTTAAAATGAAAAGTGTATACTTTAATCATTATTATATAATTTTGCAATTTGGCAGCCAGGCTATGAGATTTTTAAGGAGCAA
Organism: Neotragus moschatus; assembly: GCA_006410615.1. Classification (NCBI taxonomy): domain Eukaryota; kingdom Metazoa; phylum Chordata; class Mammalia; order Artiodactyla; family Bovidae; genus Neotragus; species Neotragus moschatus. Next base: position 283,491 of record SJYA01003487.1, read on the forward strand.
CTCAAAGAAGCTAAAAATTTTCCATGACAAATCATATAACACAGAAAACAATTCTGTCAACTCCAGAAACTTTTGAACATCTTTGTCATTTATCTAACGGTATTAGAGCTGTCTCTTATACACATCTCTCCAAAATAGTATATTCTCTTCCCACAGGTAAGATACAAAATAAAAATCACATTAAAGTAGCTATTTTAAATTTTTCACTCAAAAAATTTTCAGTTTTAAGAAATCTAACAATACTTATCCTACAAACTTCCCTAAAACTAGAAATGCCATTTAAAACATTATTAAATAATTTAGTATGTTTATTTAATTTATAACATATCATTTATATCCTATAATTTGNGGGGCTGACCCTTTGAGAGGTTCAGAGAGGCAAAAGGAAAGGAATAGAGGGAGACTGAGCCAAAAACCCACTGATTTTAATGAAAGACCAAACACTTTATTTTGCCCAGGGATGAGAAATGAAACAAAAAAACCCCACATACAAAACACGATATAAGCTGAAGTATAATAGCTTAGATTTTGAGATGGTAATTAAGATTTAATTATCAAGATGGAAAAACCCTAAGTACAATATACCATTTTCTCCTAGGTATTTAACTGTATCACAAATCAAACAATATCATAAAGGTACTAACGACTTCTTTCAACAGTTCTCTTTTCTGTCCTTTATTTGTTTTTCGCATTAAATGTACAACAAGCCCCAAGATACAATTACTATTAAGAAACGTAGCCAATGATCTTTTCAAAGGGAATGTGAAAGATGTGTTGGTAGGCAATGGTTACTCTACTTGCACACATCTCAAATAATTCCAAACACAAAGATGCACTGGTGGTGACAGCAGAGATGGGGGTGAGAGGTAAAGGGGAAGGAATATGAACTCAAAAATACTGGCAAATAAAAATGACATAACAAGAACTTAAGGGTGAACAACTCCCACCCAGCACCTCCCTACTACCCCCCTCAATTCCTAGCACAAACACCAAAGAAGATAAATATATATAAATTAAAAGCAAAATTATGATTCCTCAATTACATTTTATAGGAGCCACCTCATGTATAATGTTTGTAAACAGGGGGTTTCCTACTCCTTTACTTACTCTCCAAAGGTAGTCTAATCCTATTAGTTCCAAATCATCCATCATATAGGCTCTTCTTTTTGTTACTAGTTTCCCTTCTCGACAATTAACAGCTTTGAAGAATCGTTCAAAACATTTCATTCCATTTTCAGTTAACAAGAAAGGATCAAGTTGAAGTACATTACTTTCAAAGAATTCCTTATTAATATCAGGATCTAAGTCTGGTTCATCCCCCATTAACTTGGAATACCACCTGAAACAGGCTTCACGATCACAAACATAAACTGCATTCTCTGCTAAGCATTTCCATATTTGTTTTGCCTGAGGCGCACAAAGCCACAACTGGCCATCCTTTAATAAAAACCTTGGAAAAAATATAAGAAATCAGTAATTAGTTTATAAAATTTTACCTTCAAATACAGTTTACTGCAAAGTATTTTAAATAATTCATTTAGCATAACCACATTTTAATTACAGTTTCAAAAGGCATCTTTTCAAAAACACTTATTTTTTAACCACATCTCTGGCAGTTATTATTTAAAACATCTATTTATTGGCCAACTACAAAGCTCCAGGAACTACATGATATGATTTCATCTAAATATAGAAGCTTATTCCTTATTATCAAAAAGCTCAGACTTTGAAACTGCATCCTAATTTAGCCTATATGGTTTCAGTGCAAAAGGAGATATTACACATAAGGACTTTCAGCTAACTGCTGTTGCTAAGTCGTTTCAGTCATGTCCGACTCTGTGCAACCCCATAGATGGCAGCCCACCAAGCTCCTTGTCTCTGGGATTCTCCAGGCAAAACGCTAGAGTGGACTGCCATTTCCTTCTCCAATGCGTGGAAGTGAAAAGTGAAAGTAAAGTGATTCAGTCATGTCCGACTCTTAGTGACCCCTAAATGTTATAAAAAAGAAAACTCAAAGCTTTTTAATTTCTTAAAATATTATACTCAATACCTGCACACAATAAACAAAACTACCTACGTAATTCAACCCTACTTCTAGGTCAGTAATCATTAGTGTGTTTGTGACAATTCAAGATGTCCTCTGATGCTTTTCGGTTGTATGACTGTTAGTTTCCATTAAACGACGGTGAAACTGATAATTCTCAGACCGTGTCTCTTGTCATTTGAGACTCTTAGTATCTTTTAGAACGTCTCTACTTACTATGTCTTACTTCTCTAAATGACAGTGAAAGAAAACAGAATCTGAATTTAAACTGAATAGTTTACATATCATTCTTAGTTAACAAATGATGGCTACGATGGCTTCATATTCAACACAACATGGTGATTCGTTTTAATGTTGGTGGGTTTCTTCTTTTGTGTCTTAATCAGGTCTTCAAAATATCAGTAATTCTAGGTCTGAGTATGAAGGTATCCTTAAATTTTTAACGCTACCTATTCCTCTTAAAACACCTTTCTGTTCCAGTAAACCTAAGGGATACAGTACACAAACATCAATAATTTTAGCGCAATACAAGAGACAATCTTGAAGTGGCAATTTTTTTCCTTGGATGTTGCCAGGGGGTGGGGGTGACAGTGGGTTGAGAATCACTTTAAATAAATATTATCAGATCTGATGACTACAATTTTTCCTAAGACGGAATAGGTTATCATTCGCATCTGGGGAGATGAGTTCAATCCAACAGATTATAATATTCTTAGAAGCAGTGAAATGAAGTATTTCCAGCCACACTGGGAGACAAGAAATATCAGAGTCATCAGTGACTTTTGGTCTCCACAAATGTGAAAGTCAGCAGAACGTCCACAGGATTGAGGGAAAAGAAACTCTTGGAAGGCAGAAAGAAAATTTTGTGCTCCAGTGTAAAGGAGCAGTGACCCCACAAGAGACTGAGCCAGACTTGCCCCATGGCATAAGGGAATCTCCTAAAGAAGCATAGCTCAACAGTGGACAGCAGGGTCAGGGGCATTAGCAGGCAACAGTCCTCAGGGATGCAGCATGTAGGCCTAAGTCCTTGGGGAGGAGACCTCCTTTACAACTACCATAGAGCCCACAGCCTAATACAGAAACTGCAAACTCCAGGACTGGACTGTCTCAGGCCAAACTATAGCACAGCCCTACCCATAAGCAGAAAACCGGATTACATTTTACTGAGCTACTCAGTCCCTCATTTTACTGAGCTACAACCAGTCCCTCCCATCAGAAAGCTTATACAAGCTTTTTATCTTAGGTATCAGAAGGCAGACAAAAGAATAAACAATAAAAATCTCCATTACCAGAACAAAAACCATAATAACAGAAAGCTAACCAAAAGACTCACACAGATCAAAGTCCTGTGTGAAAGATAATGAGTGTTACTCAGTCATGCCTGACTCTTTACAACCCCATGGGCTATACAGTCCATGGAATTCTCCAGGCCAGAATACTGGAGTGAGTAGCCTTTGCCTGATCCAGGAGATCTTCCCAACCCAGGGATCAAATCCAGGTCTTCCACATTACAGGCAGTTTCTTTACCAGCTGAGCCACCATGGAAGCCCTCCTACATTGCAAGCAGTCTCTCTACCAATTGTTCAGTTCAGTTCAGTTCAGTCACTGTCATGTCTGACTCTGCAACCCCACTATGGACTGCAGGCAGCCAGGCCCCCTGTCTATCACCAACTCCCAGAGCTTACTCAAACTCATGTCCAAAAAATTGGTGATGCCATCCAACTATGTCATCCTCTGTCGTCCCCTTCTCCTTCCGCCTTCAATCTTGCCCAGCATCAGGGTCTTTTCAAATGAGTCAGCTCTTTGCATCAGGTGGCCAAAACACTGGAGTTTCAGAACATCCATCCTTCCAATGAACACTCTGGATCGACCTCCTTTAGGATGGACTGGTTGGATCTCCTTGTAGTCCAAGGGACTCTCAAGAGTCTTCTCCAACACCACAGTTCAAAAGCATCAATTCTTTGGTGTTCAGCTTTCTTTTTAGTCCAACTCTCACATACACACACAACCACTGAAAAAACCATAGCCTTGACAAGATGGACCTCTGTTGACAAAGTAATGTCTCTGCTTTTTAATATGCTGTCTAGGTTGGTCCTTCCAAGGAGTAAGCAGCTTTTAATTTGATGGGTGCAAAAACCATCTGCAGTGACTTTGGAGCCCGAAAAAATAAAGTCTGACACTGTTTCTCCATCTGTTTGCCATGAAATGATGGGACCAGATGCCCTTTGTTTTCTGAATGTTGAGCTTTAAGCAACTTTTTCACCCTCCTCTTTCACTTTCATCAAGAGGCTTTGTAGTTCTTCTTTACTTTCTGCCAAAAGGTGGCGTCATCTGCATATCTGACGTTATTGATATTTCTCTCGGCAATCTTGATTCCAGCTTATGCTTCTTCCAACCCAGCATTTCTCATGATGTACTCTGCATATAAGTTAAATAAGCATGGTGACAATATACAGCCTTGATGTACTCCTTTTCCTATTTGGCACCAGTCTGTTGTTCCATGTCCAGTTCTAAGTGTTGCTTCCTGACCCGCAGACAGATTTCTCAAGAGGCAGGTCAGGTGCCTGGTATTCCCATCTCTTTCAGAATTTTCCACAGTTTATTGTGATCCACACAGTCAAAGGCTTTGGCATAGTCAATACAACAGAAATAGATGTTTTTCAGGAACTTTCACTTTTTTGATGATTTGGCAGATGCTGGCAATTTGAACTCTGGTTCCTCTGCCTTTTCTAAACCCAGCTTGAACATTTTAAAATTCATAGTTCACATACTATTAAAGCCTGGCTTGGAGAATTCTGAGCATTACTTTACTAGCATGTGAGATGAGTGCAACTGTGCAGTAGTTTGAGCATTCTTTGGCATTGCTTTTCTTTGGGATTGGAATGAAAACTGATCTTTCCAGTCCTGTGGCCACTGCTGAGTTTTCCAAATTTGCTGGCATACTGAGTCCAGAAGTTTCACAGCATCATCTTTTAGAACCTGAAATAGCTCGACTGGAATTTCATCACCTCCATTAGCCTTGTTCGTAGTGATGCTTCCTCTGCCCTACTTCACTTTGCATTCTAGATGGGATGTCTGGCTCTAGGTGAGTGATCTACCAGCTGGGCCACCAGTAAAAGTCTTGTGTAACTCAATGTTAACTATGACTCATCAAATTCAGGACCACTCAAGACAGATGAGTCATGATGGAGAGTTCTAAAAAACTATGATCTACTGGAGAAGACAATGGCAAACCATTTCAGTATTCTTTCCTTGGGAACCAAAAAACAGTATGAAAAGGCAAAAAGATGAAAACGGGAAGATGAGCACTCCCCCAAGTTGGTAGGTCTCCAATATGGTATTGGACAAGAGTACAAAACAGCTCCAGAAAGAACGAAGATCTCCAATATGCTACTGGACAGGAGTTGAGAAGAAATAGCTCCAGAAAGAATGAAGAGGCTGAGCCAAAGCAGAAATGAGACCCACTTGTGGGTGCATCTGGTGGTGAAAGTAAAGTCCAATGCTGTAAAAAAACAATACTGCATAGGAACCTGGATTGTTAGCTCCATGAATCAAGGTGAATTTGATGTGGTGAAAAAACGAGATTTCAATAGTGAAGGCTGACATTTTAGGAAACAGTGAATTAAAATGGATGGGAATGGGTGAATTTAATTCAGATAACCATATGTTTACTACTATGGGCAAGAATCCCTTAGAAGGAATGGAATAGCTCTCCGTCATTAAGAGTCTGAAATGTAGTACTTGGGTGCAATCTCAAAATTGACAGAATGATCTTGCTTTGTTTCCAAGGCAAACCATTCAACATCACAGTAACCCAAGTCTATGCCCCAACTAACCAATGCTGATGAAGCTGAAGGTCATCAGCTTTATTAAGACCTACATGACCTCCTAGAACTAACACGAAAAAAAAGATGTCCTTTTCATCATAAGACACCTGGAGTTAACAAGCAAGTTTGGCCTTTGAATACAAAATGAAGCTGGGAAAAGGCTAAAAGTTTTCTCAAGAGAATGCACTGCTCACAGTAAATACCAGACACCACCAGATGGTCAATTTCAAAATCAGACTGATTATATTCTTCACAGTCAAAGGTGGGGAAGTTCTACACAATCAGCAAAAACAAAAGATGGAGCTGACTATGGTTCAGATCATCAGCTCCTTACTGCAAAATTCAGGCTCCAACTGAAGAAAGCAGGGGAAACCACTAGGCCATTCAGGTATGACCTAAATCAAATCTCTTATGATTATATAGTACGGGTGACAAATAGATTTAAGGGGTTAGATCTGGTAGACAGAGAGCCTGAAGAACTACTGACAGAGGTTTGTAATATCACACAGGACTTGGTGATCATATCATCCTCCCAAAAGAGAAATGCAACAAGGCAAAGTAGTTGTCTGAGGAGGTCTTACAAATAGCTAAGAAAAGAAAAGAAGTGAAAGGAAAAGGAAAGCAGGAAAGATATACCCAAATGAATTCAGAGTTCAGAGAACAGTAAGGAGAGATTAAAAAAAACTTGAAGGATATCTCAAAATCCTTCAAGCTAGGCTTCAACAGTACGTGAATCAAGAACTTCCAAATGGATAAGATTGATTTAGAAAAGACAGAGGAACTAGATATCAAATTACCAACATCTACTGGATGACAGGAAAAGTAAAGGAACTCCTGAAAAACATCTAATTCTGCTTCAATGACTAAGCTAAAGCCTTCAACTTTGTGGATCACAACAAGCTGTGGAGAATTCTTAAAGACATGGGAATAACAGACCACCTTACCTGCACCCTGAGAAACCTGTATGCAGGTTAAGAAGCAACAGGTAGAACCAGATATGAAACAAAGGATTAGTTCAAAATTGGGAAAGAAGTATGATAAGTATGTGTTTTATCACCCTGTTTATTTAACTTATATACAGAGTATGTCATGTGAAATGCCAGACCGGATGAAGCAGAAATTGCAACTGAGATTGCTGACAGTATCAACAACCTCATATATGCAGATACCCCCATGCTAACGGCAGAAAGCAAAGAGGAACTAAAGAGATTCCTGATGAATGTCAAAGAGGAGCGTGAAGAGGCTGACTTAAAACTCAACATTCAAAAAGCTAGTAAGACCATGGCTTCTGGTCCTATCACTTCATAGCAAACAGGTGAGAAAAAACTGGGAACAGTGATAAGACTTCATCTTCTTGGGCTCCAAAATCACTGTGGATGGTGACTGAAGCCATGAAATTAAGACACTTGCTCCTTGGAAGAAAAGCTATGACAAACCTAGAGACTGAACATATTAAAAAGCAGAGACATCACTTTGCCAACAGAAATCTAGATAATCAAAGTTACGGTTTTTCCAGCAGTGATGCATGGATGTGAGTGCAGGACCCTAAAAGAGGCTGCAGAATTGATGCTTTTGAACTGTGGTGCTGAAGACTCCTGAGAGACCCTAGGACTGGAAGGAGATCCAACCAGTCCATCCTAAGAGAATCAACCTTTAGTGTTCCTTGGAAGAATTGACAACTGAAACTGAAACCGGTACTTTGGCTACCTGATGATAAGAGCCAACTTCCTAGAAAAGACCCTGATGCTGGGAAAGAGTAAAGGCAGGATGTAAAAGGGACAACAGAAGATGAGATGGTTGGATGACTGCACTTAACACCAACAGATGTGAATTTGAGCAATCTCTAGCAGAAGGTGAAGGCCAGGGAAGCCCAGTGTGCTGCAGTCCTTTGGGTTGCAAAGATTTGGACATGACTGAGTGAATGAACTACAAATTTGAATGAGGGTTCCCAAAAGGAAACACAATGTCTACAATATATCAAAAGCAGCCATCTGCCATACTTGCCACCCCTTAATGCAACAAGAGATAGGATTTGGCCCCAGATAGCTGAGCTGTGTATGAAAGGAATGAACTAAATGAGTTCAGAGGTTTGCATAGGTTGATATCTGGTTTTCCTTACTACTTAGCAATAATCATTGATGTTCAGACTGCCCACACACTTTACTGCAAACATATAAAGCCTTACCCCACCTCAGGCTTCCTCAGAGCAGTTTTCTCAGGGCTACTTAGAGCTACAGAGTCCTTAACCTCTCCACCAAAAAAGTAACTACTTTCAGATTATGATTAATTTTTCAGTCAGCAGTAGCTATAGACTGACCTAGAAAGTAGGTATGCAAATAGAAATATTTTCCCATAAATAACTACATGGTTTGGCAAAAGAAATATAGCATGTAACATTATAAATCTAAAGAGAAAACTACCAAGAGTAAATATATATTAAAATAAAAAATACAAGCTTTTATGAAAAGCCAAGAACCTGTGTATACATAGTATTAAAAGCCAAACATTACTGAGCAAATTTAATATTAGCTTTGGCTTAAAAAACAGGCTACTTTTCCTTATTCCCATCTTAAATAATGTTATTATATACAAGCTTACTTCACCTTTACCAGTTACAATTAGTATAAACAAAGCACACACATATACCAACCACCCTGTTCTTGTTACTGCCCATGACAGCATTGATGAAAATATTCCCTGGCTGATTGTTTTCCTTTCCAACAGGTCAAAGTATGATAATATATGAAGAATAAAATCTAATTAATAACATAAATAAGCACCACTCTGAAATTTAAAATGAATTTTCTTCAAAATCCAGTAAAAGGATAAAGTTAAAGCTAAGCCACTAAATAACAGTTATTTAGTAATGAACACATAGGAAATGTTACATTATCTATTATTGGCCATGGTTCTTATGTGGGAAAATATTCAGAGAGTGAAATAGCTACCTAAAAAAAAAGACTCAGCTGTGAAGAATACTATCATTGCATTCCTTATATGTGCCTTATAAGAAAACATCACTAATCGTATAAAACTAACCTAAGGAAGTTAAGCCGTTCTTGAACTTCTTGAACATGACTGTATCTACTTCCAAGCCTCACAGTTTGTGGGTCATAGTCTTCATGGTCTGCAAATTAACAAAAATTTTGTATTATACATGCATATCTGTATCACTGTTGACTTTAATCAAGAGTTAAGAATCCAGTAATCACTTATTAATAGGCAATAGGTTTCAGATATATTTAAATATATCTGTTTTCCCCACAAAAATAAACTGCTGCTTTTTACACAGCCAAAAGGAAAGTGTGATCTGTTCAATGTGATATCAAAAATAATTTTCCAGCACAGTAGTCCTCTACTTTTCATATATATTAAAGCAATTCTGTGAGAAAATTCAATGACTTTATCCCCTTAACGTTCCTGTTATATAACAACTGTAACTGTCATATGTGTGTGTATGTGTTAGTTGCTCATATCCAATTCTTTTGAACCCCAGAGACTGCAGCCCACCAGGCCCCCGTTTATGGGATTCTCCAGGCAAGAACACTAGAGTGGGTTGCCATCTCATTCTTCAAAAGAACTACAGAAAGAAAGAAAGTGTAGTCACTCAGTCGTGTCCAGTTCTTTGCAACCCTATGGACTGTAGCTAACCAGGCTCCCACATCCATGGAATTTTCCAGGCAAGAGTACTGGAGTGGGTTACCATTTCCTTCTCCATATTTTAGCATACACATCATCAATAAGAGAATTAACCAAAGAAACAGTTGTTAACTGCATCTGATAAAGTTAACAATTATTTAATCATCACACTATGAATGCCTAGAATATTAGATAAAATAAAACAAATAAAAATAAATCTAGTCTCTCATTCTGACCACCAATATATATGTTAGTAAGAAGGTTTAGTGTAGGCTGAAAATTCTTGGCTTCTTAAATACAGAACTGTTAAGTACTTACACTATATACTATGGGAAAAATTCTCATTATCTGTCCATAAAAAATCAAAGGAAAAAAACCAAAACACACATTTTCCTAAAAATACTAGTGTTTTTGTGTGTAAGATGCTTCCTCAAAAAAGGGTAGAACCCAACTAAACCATGAGTTTTATAAGCCTGTCTTAGGAATTACTCATCAGTTTGTTTAACCCAGTATTAAGCCAAATAAAAATCACAAATGAAGTAAGACTGAATAAACCCTCTGCCTGAAAATGACCTAACTGATCTGAATGGAACAGAGAACAGTGGAAATAATAAATGCCTCAGACAGTGCTGTCAACCACTCAGGAATCAAACGTACTTATTTTAAAATTCACAAGTACTGGTATTTCTCAATTATGCATCTCTTGGAACTTATTATTACTTCAAAAATTTTATTTATTTTTGGCTACACTGGGTCTTCACTGATGTGTGCAAGCTTTCTCTAGTTGTGGTTAAGTGGAGGCTACTCTCTAGTTGCAGTGAGTGGGTTTCTCATTGCGGTGTCTTCTCCTGTTGCAGACCTCAGACTCAACGGTGCATAAGCTTCAGTAGTTGTGGCATTCCAGCTTTGCTGCTCCATGGCATGTGGGATCTTCCCACACCAGGGATCAAACCCATGTCTCCTCACTGACAGGCATTTGCTCAACCACTGGACCAGGGAAGTCTAATGGTCAGTAATAAAGGCAAAGAATTCTAATTGTTTGAGCTAACTTTGGAGCTGAAAAAGGCAACCAAGATCACCAAAACATCAACAGTTTACATATCAGAAAAACCTGATTCAGAAGTAAAATAGTGACTTGTTATAGAAGAACAAAGGGACTGTTTAGAGGTATACTTGGGACTAGTCAAAGTCAAAGTCACTCAGTTGTGTCCAACTCTTTGCAATCCCATGGACTACACAGTCCATGGAATTCTCCAGGCCAGAACACTGGAGTGGGTAGCTTTTCCTTTCTCCTCCAGGGGACCTTCACAACCCAGAGATCAAACCCAAGTCTCCCACATTGCAGGTGGATTCTTTACCAGGGAAGCCCAAGATACTTGAGTGCGTAGCCTATCCCTTCTCCAGTGGACTTTCCCTACCAGGAATTGAACCAGGGTCTCCTGCATTGCAGTAGGATTCTTTACCAACTAAGCTATCAGGGGAGCCCGGATTTGGGAAAGAAGGCCACATATAAAGACTGCTTTGCACTTCTAGATACATGAACATCAACCAACAGTTATAAAATCTTAGTAGCCCCATCAACTCATCAAATGCTGGGACATCAAGGGTCCAACCTTCAAAACTGTAAAAAATTATTCTCTATTATATACACGTGGTTTTTTTGGTATTCAGAGAGCACTGATCATGAAGTATGCAACTTAACTCTATACCACCACTTCAGCTGCTTTTCATCCTTTAGAGACTTCTATCTGAAAACTTCTTTGTGTGTGCTTACTTGGCAGGATTGAGGCAGGAGGAAGCAGAGGGGGTCACACAAATACACACAGGAGTAGAAAGTATGGTGTAACTTTGCTTTTTTAAAAATATAATTCCAAGTGTCAAATAATACAATTATTTTCTGCCCACATGATTCCAATTGTTTATAATCTACTCGCTTTATCAGGACCTTCTTTTTTATACTTTTGAATCACTTTTTGAACCATCTAAAGGGACTCCCTAAAATTAGGTTTATTTCCTGATAACAAGCACATTGCCATAGTACTTACCTGATTTTAAGATTAATTAAAGACTATTATCTAACTATTGCATATATTCAAATTTCATTAACTGTCTCAGTAACATTCTTTATTGTTTTCCTTTTCCCAGTCCAGAATCAAAGCTAGGGTCACATACCTAATGTGGCTGTTTTCTTAGATTCCTTTGTTCTTTATAGTCTGTTATTTTTTTCCACCTAGACCATTTTCAAGAATAAAGCCATCTGTCTAAAGCTATTCAATTTGTGTTTGCTCCATTTTCTTTAGTTGGATACAGATTACTTATATTTGCCAAAAATTCCACAGAAACAACATTATCTTTTTCTGTAGCTCCTTAAACATAAGTCAAGATGTCAATTTATACCGTTAATAATATTAAGGTGTTTCTACCAAGTTGCTCCAATAAACACTTACAACTTTTCTCTCTGTAATAAATACTTTGTGGGAGAATAGTTTGATACTGTGTCAGTATTCTAATCCTCAATAAACTAACTTACTCATTTAATTATTGACAATGTTTTCCTACATTTATAAGCTGACATTTATATATCATTGTGAACCAATGGACCCATACATTGAAAATTCAGGCTATCACCCACAATATCATTATTTTAATTTGAGAAGTGACTCATTTTGGACTCTGCAATATGATTCTCTAAAAACACTTATCCTGTTGAAGAATTATCCATTCTTTCCTGTGGTAGTCCTAGAAACAGTTATTTCTCTAAAGAAATACCTTCATAAGAACATACAAATATTCAACAGTACTTAATCTAGTTCTGCTTTATTGACTATGCCAAAGCCTTTGACTGTGTGGATCACAGTAAACTGTGGAAAATTTTGAAAGAGATGGGAATCCAAGACCACGTGATCTGCCTCTTGAGAACCCTATTTTCAGGTCAGGAAGCAACACTTAGAACTGGACATGGAACAGCAGACTGGTTCCAAACAGGAAAAGGAGTACGTCAAGGCTGTATATTGTCACCCTGCTTATGTAACTTATATGCAGAATACATCATGAGAAATGTTGGATTGAAAGAAACACAAACTGGAATCAAGATTGGCGGGAGAAATATCAATAACCTCGGATATGCAGATGACACCACCCTTATGGCAGAAAGTGAAGAGAAACTAAAAAGCCTCTTGATGAAAGTGAAAGAGTAGAGTCAAAAAGTTGGCTTACAGCTCAACATTCAGAAAACGAAGATCATGGCATCCGGTCCCATAACTTCATGGGAAACAGATGGGGAAATGGTGGAAACAGTGTCAGACTTTATTTTTCTGGGCTCCAAAATCACTGCACATGGTGATTGCAGCCATGAATTAGAAGATGCTTACTCCTTGGAAGGGAAGTTATGACTAACCTAGATAGCATATTCAAAAGCAGAGACATTACTCTGTCAACAGAGGTCCATCTTGTCAAGGCTATGGTTTTCCCTGTGGTCATGTATGGATGTGAGAGTTGGACTGTGAAGAAGGCTGAGTGCCGAAGAACTGATGCTTTGAACTGTGGTGTTGGAGAAGACTCTTGAGAGTCCCTTGGACTGCAAGGAGATCCAACCAGTCCGTTCTAAAGGAAACCAGTCCTGGGATTTCTTTGGAAGGAATGATGCTAATGCTGAAACTCCAGTACTTTGGCCACCTCATGTGAAGAGCTCACTCACTGGAAAAGACTCTGATGTTGGGAGGGATTGGAGGCAGGAGGAGAAGAGAACGACAGAGGATGAGATGGCTGGATGGCATCACTGACTTGATGTGCATGAGTCTGAGTGAACTCTGGGAGTTGGTGACGGACAGGGAGGCCTTGTGTGCTGCGATTCATGGGGTCAGAAAGAGTCAGACACGACTAAGCAACTGAACTAACTAATGCCCCACAGATAGAAATGAATAAGAATCATTAATGATCAAAAACCACAGAATATACATTTTATCAAAGCATGATTATGAAATGATTTGTAAAGAGGTTGCTTTTTTTAGTAGGTAATCTTGAAAATAGCCAATCATAATAAAAACAAAGAAAAAAAAAGAGGTAATGCAAAGTGGCAATCCTTAGAAAACAAGAGCATAATTGAATTCCACTGGTCTTATGATTAAGTGTAAATCCTATAAACTTTGCTCAGAAATGGGAAAACATGACCCATAAAATTCTCATTAAGTTCAAATCAACACAAAGGATATTTCTTCTGAGATAGTACATATTGCTGATGAACATTAGAAATTTTTCTTCAACTGTGATTCATGTACTGCTGCATAACTTCACCTAAAAAAGAGCTCATTTTTACCTTTCACATGTAAAAGTCGTAAGATCATGCCATAACAGAAATTATTTTTCCAAAACCAAAAATCCCTAGTAGATGTGGTAGTCATGGCAAATGCAAACCACTCTTGGAATCAAACTCAGAAAACATCCACGAACTGCAAAGAATCTCACAATTTCCTGTTGCATATCTTGTCATATGCTTTAGATCCATGCAGTATGCTTCTTAGAAAGGAGCTATCACAAAGGTTTGTCATGTTTTTAGTTGTACATCATAATCACAGAACTTAATAAATAATTTTGTCCCTACAGTTAAAGCTAAAGAGCACTAGTAGGAAACACAAATAGTATATTAAGGTGGAAAAGGTTAGAAGCAAATGATACATTCAATTAACTCAGAGAAACTCATTAATACAACAAAGTTTCAAAAGCTTGCTATGTGCCAGCCAAAATTCTAGTAGAACGGTGCAAAAGTAATTCAAGTTCTGAATTGCTGAACTTTGTCATTTGACACTGGAATCCACTGACAAGTTTAAAGGATGTTATACATTCTTTAAATGCATACTTCTTAAGGTTTTTTGCTAGTGACATTAATTGCTATTCATTTTTATATTTATTTTAGACTATGGAATTGATGTCAGACAAAAAAAGCATATGAGTGATTTTCTTACTGGAGTTCAAAATGGGTCATAGAGTGGTGGAGAAAACTTGTAATCTAAACAATACATTTGATGCAGGAACTGCTAATAAACATACAGTGCACATATGATTCAAGAAGTTTTGCAAAGGGCCCTAGAGCCTTGAGGATGAGGAACACAGTGGCTACCTACTGGAAGTTTACAATGACAAACTGACAGTCATCATCGAAGCTGATCCTCTTAGAACTACAGAGGAAAGTGCCAAAGAACTCAACATCAACCACTATATGGTCATTCAGCATCTGAGGCAAACTGGAAAGGTGAAAAAGCTCCATAAGCATGTGTCTCTGAGCTGACCAAAAATTCAAAAAATCAGTTTTGAAGTACCGACTTTTTTCTAAGCAGCAATAAAGAACCATATCTCAACTGGATTGTGACATGAGATGAAAAAAATGGATTTTATATGACAACCAGCTCACTAGTTGGACCAAGATCTCCAGAGCACTTTCCAAAGCCAAACTTGCACCAAAAAAGAAAAAAAAAGGTCATGGTCAATGTTTGGTTATCTACTATTGTCAGTCTGATCTGCTTAGCTTTCTGAATCTTGGCAAAACCATCATATCTGAGAAGTATGCTCAACAAACTGATGAGATGAACCTACAGCTGCAAAGGCTGCAGTTGGCAATGGTCAATAAAGTACCCAATCCTTCTCCATAGCATCGGATAGTAGGCAACAAAATTTTGCTTTATCTGCAATATTCACCTGACCTCCTGCCAACCAACTACCAATTCTTCAAGCATCTTGACAACTTTTTAAAGGGAAATGCTTCCACAAACAGCAGTAGGTAGAAAATGCTTTTCAAGTGTGTATCAAATCCTGAGGCACGGATTTTTAAGCTATAGGAATAAACTTATTTCTTGTTAGCAAAATGTGCTTACTGTAATGGCTACTATTCTGATTAATAAAGATGTGTCTGAGCCTAGTTATAATGACTTAAAATTCATGGTCTGAAACTTAATTTTCATTTGCACCAATCTTATAATAAGCATTAATTCTTATTTCCAGAATAGCCATTAAGTTGTAACTATTGTCATCCTCGTTTTACAGATATGATAAATCCTTACCACTTAACAAGTTATACAGCTATGGAGTGATGTTAGGTTTTAAATCTAGGCAGTTGATAAAACTTGTAAAGAGGCTACATATATATGATTTCAGGAAGAATGCTGACATTCTTGAGATCACGAAAGTGAGTTAACTCAAGAGCACAAGTGTAATGTGACTAAACAGTATATATAATACCAGTGAGGCTGAAATGCACACCTGTTCCACCTCACTGTACTAGCAATTTTGGCTTCAATTAATGTCACTGACATTAAAAAAACACAGTAATTCACGCAAAAATGAATAAAACTCCAGTAAAATATGTAGCTGACTGGACTTTTAGAAAAGGTCTTAACTAGCATGTCGGAGAAGGCAATGGAGTGGCACCCCACTCCAGTACTCTTGCCTGGAAAATCCCATGGACAGAGGAGCCTGGTGGGCCACTGTCCATGGGGTCGCTAAGAGTCAGACAAGACTGGCAACTTCACTTTGATTTTTCACTTTCATGCACTGGAGAAGGAAATGGCAACCCATTTCAATGTTCTTGCCTGGAGAATCCTAGGGACGGGGGAGCCTGGTGGGCTGCCATCTACGGGGTTGCACAGAGTCGGACATGACTGAAGTGACTTAGTAGCAGCAGCAGCATGTAGGAGGACTCTAACTCAAGAAAAGGTGAAGAGAACTACATGCAAATTTCTCATGTATGTTGCTGAGTTGGGGTACTTTTCCTAGAGAAAATGAACAATATAGTTTTATGCCTACAGTGTCTTTCCCATCCTAACATTCTGCTAAGAATTAAGTTTGGTATCTAATAAATACATTAAGTGGGACCATTTTAGTACCTGATTCTTTGATTGCTTTTCTAGCACAGATGAGTAAAATATGAGATAATTCAGTGTGATCATTCAGTTTATTTCAAGAGTGACTGAATTTTTCTAACAGGTTTATGTAGCTTATATGGGTGAGTATGTATTAGCAAACACTGTCTATAAACACTGTATTATTCAACTACACTCCACTCCACAAGCATTAAAGTTAGAGACATACACTGTCTATCATTCTACTCCAATGATGAGTTATTACAAATGTCCACACTTTTGTGTGAAAAACTAAATGTGTAACTGAATTTTACACATCCTAAGGCATCTTGTTAACTGAGCAGCACTTTCACTTCAACACTAAGCTAATCCTATCTTCAACAATGAACAAGGGCAAGTTTTTCTCCTTCATACTCTAATGTAAAAAACTGCACCTACAAGGTGGCTGAGGTTTTATTTAGCCTAAAAACTTGGTATTATACTATAGACGTAGAAGTTAACAGAGTACTCTGTGCTACAGCAGAGTGTTTCTGATAAATTGTGAAGTAACAAATCAACAGTAGAATTAGTGTCCAAAGCATTAAAAAGGCAGCCTCACATAGACCAAACACTGAAAAATTCTGTGAAAACCACAGAAAATTTAAATAATTATTATGAGAAACAATGATACACAGAGATCACTAATCTAGTAACATTTTAATCAAGATCTTTAAGAACTGAAAACATCAATTTAACTAAAAACAACTCTAATATATATAAACAATCAGCTGGGACAAAATGGGCAATAGGAAAATTAGTTTTTCTTGTAAAGCAATTAGAAGTGAAAGCAGTTAAGAAAGAAAAGGTTTAAAAGGAGTACACCCCAGAATATAATAAACACAACAACCTACAGATTACAACTTATAAAATTAACAACTTTATAAGTACAAGATAAAGTTCCAAAGTACAAAGGAAAGAAATCAATTTAAAGATGAGCAGGAAGACAGACAAGCACCTGTTAAAGAGCCCTGTAAAGCTTGTAAACCTATTCACTTCCATTTGTTCATCCTTTTAAAAATTTGTCATGTCTGATTAAATTAACATGAGGACAAATAAAATATAGAAAAAGGCCAGGCTGACCCCAAAAACTAATTTCATTCCATAATACATACCTCTAGCATATAGTCGTGTGCTTTCCATGTAAGTTGCAAGGTTTTCTGCTACCAAAGTAACTAAGGCATGATTGTGCTGAAGCTGACTGATTAAATCATGACGATAAAATACATGGGGACTTCGCTGAGATTGACTAAAACAAGAAGAACTTAACAGTATAATCAGGCAAATGAACACTGCTATAACTAAGTTTATAGATATTAATTTCTAACTATTATTTTAAAAGGTTAAAATATTTTATATTTGTTATAAATGTGGTCAACAGTCTCCTTTATAAATACAAAACATTAAGGAATCTGAGAGTAACTATTCCCTCAAAACATAAATATTTATCCTAATACTTTTACTTGAAAACTATCTATCAGCATTCTCCAATTACTAATCTTACATGATACTGATATCAAAGCACAACTAATTGTGCAGTTAGGTGCAAATTTACATTATCAAGGATATTAGCCATGGAGGCTCACTCTAGTACACTGAATCTGTAGCCAGATTTGTCTATGGATACCAGCAGAAAGATACCTAGTTCCCTTCTGGTTTTGCATTTTCAACAAAATCAATCAACTGTCACATCATTATACATCTACTGATCAAATGATAAGTCAGCAGAGTATAGTACTGCATGTGTAAATAATATAAAAAAGGATATGTCTGATAAAAGACAAGAGGTATGCATGAATGTGAGATCAAACATAATAAAGATACAGCCTCACAAATAAGTACTTTACATTTCGGTATTTCCTGCAGTTATTTATCTCCATAGAATTTCCTAATTTCATGTAATTATTTCACCATTAGGGGGACAAAAAAGATTAAAAATACAACTTGAAAAATATAAAAGCAGCATCGAATAAGTCTTTAAACAGAAGTCCTGTTTATATACATAATCACAAGTCTTAAGTTATAAAGGATCTTGGTAATCACAAAACTGTCTTATATACAAGAAAAATCTTTTTAAATGTTGGAGAAGCATTCTTAGATTACATAGCTGGAGTAATCACACAACTTAGTCAACACTGGAGTTCACTATCAGGAGTCCTGATTGTACTCTGAGTATTCTTGCCACTGCAATGAGCTTTCTACAAGCTAATTCTTCTCTCTTGTCATTAACTCAACATATATTGCAAGAATATAAAAGGATAAATTATTATAATAACTTTGCATCAGGTAACTTAGTATCGAGATTCAAGTATGATAACTTAGCATCATGTAATAATTTAGCATCAAGTACAAATGCAAATCCAGCCAAAATAAAGTAAAAAATATCTTTTAATAAAGACTGATCGAACAAAAAAAAAAGTAAAGAGTGATCATCTTCTATAATTTATATCACATTTAGTTTTATTTTTGAGAATTAACTATTAAAAATTCAAGAAAATGTAAAACCCTGCCACTCTAATTTGGGAAATACTATTCACTAGTAAGAAATTTAATTTTAATTTTTTATAAATACTGAGAATATATCAAAGTAGACCAGTTAAGAATATATTAAAGACTGCATGAAACACAATCATATGGAACTAAGAATGTATATAAAGCCAAGGAAGGGGAAATTGACAGAAAAAGTTAAAATGAAATAAGAAGGAAGATAAAGAAAGCCGAGCCCATAATATCTGGAATATCTGCTGGAATTGGGATAATTCTGAACTAAGTGCAGAGGCAATATCTTAATTAACACTTAATTTTGCTATATAAAACTGGATAAATTAATTGTTACTAAATATAAAGGAAAATACAATCAAGAAATCTTAACTTCATTAAGCTGTTTTCCCACTCTCATTTCTGTTAAAATCTGCTATTACTGATACACTGTTTTCAACATAATAAAAAAAATTTTTTTTTCTCTAGTAAAAGCCTTACCTTAAATTCTGAGGTGCCTCCCCAAACAAACTACAAATTTCTCTTATTTGTTTCAGCGCAGGAATTACCCATTTGTCATTTGTGCGAAGTTCTTCAATAAAACGATCTATCCACTGGATCTTTTGTGTGTCTCGATCCTTATACACACACAAAATCATGGTTTAAGGATCAATGTTCAATATAAATCTACCTCCAAATTACTTTGAGAATACAAAGTAGAAAAACTTTTGAGCTAAGTCTCATAAAAATGATGATGTAATTATAATAATATGATGAAATAAAATGTTTTCAGTATGTGTTTCATTTGAACTTATCACATGAATTCTAAACTGTAAAGAACTACTATGGAGTCAGTGTTCCATGGATCCAGATATACC
>SJYA01003487.1:312747-323871 GCA_006410615.1 Neotragus moschatus
TATATGAGTCTCTAGAACTTCTTTCTAAATCTCATTCCTATTTCCCTATATACATCAGCCCAGAGCAAAACTGCTTTAGTATTTTATTTGTCTCCACATTTGGTTCATGTCTCACTCTGCACTATAACAGATAATATTTCCCTACATTTCTGTAATTTATATTAACTTAGAATAAAATTAGGACATTCCTGGAGTCTCAGGGAATGGGAATCTACCTACCAACACAGGGAACATGGGTTCAATCTTTGGTCTGGGAAGATTCCCCACACCCAAAAGCCGCAACTACCCAAATACACACACTAAAACCCACAAGTCTGAAGGCTATGGACCTGGAGCCCATGCTCCACAACAAGAGAAGTAATCAATAGGAAGCCCATGCAAAGCAACAAAGACCCAGTGAAGCCAACAAACCAACCCACACTGGATGAAGATTAAAAACTTTTAAAAGAAAAAAGGCAAAATCAATAATTGGCAGAGGAAACTAAACCTAAAAGAAAAATAGCTATTTCTGCATTTGTGAAGAAAATTATTATAATAAAAGCTGTTAAATTATGACTGGAACCCATAACAAACTAATTCTTTCTTAGATTCCCTAATAAAATGTGTAGGTTAAGTATACTGGTCAACATAAAAGACATCTAACTAATTAAATCTAATTTGAAAATGGTACAACTTTACTATTTCAATCTCTACCTTAAAGCAATCAAAAAGATGATCAAGTTGTTCAGGAGAAAAATCCCAAGCCAACTTTGCCAGAAGGTCATGAACATTCTTTACAATGGCTTCATGTTTCCCTGCCTGGTGAAAAAAAACAAAATAACAGTATTTATTTATGACATAAATAAAATCAAAGTCATATTACACAAATCTGTACAGAAACAGGAAATAATCTCTACTGTGTCAGTCTCTATTAGCTGGTATAATATTTCTACCTGCTTACTCTAGAGATATAAATTAAATTCCAAATACTCTAAATGCTTTAAAGATACCATTTATATAAATAAATTTTATATTCAATTTCTTGATATAGGTAATAATAAGCTCCAGGAATTCACAGGAAAGTTTATAAACGACAGAATTTTTCTAAATAAAATTAAGAAAAAATAAGGCAAAACAATGAAGTCTTTCAAAATTGAAACTTAAGTGCTCAACAATGGCAAATGATCATTTCATTGGGTTCTCTTTAAAATAAGCTTTGTAATCCAGAGCTTACTAGTACTAACCAAATGAACAATCAAGAACACTTGCCATGAGGTAACTGAATTATACATTAATAATTCAGAAAACAAAAATGTATTTATCCTCATGGAAGTAATTCAGAAACCAAAAATGTATTTATCCTCATGGAAATAATTCAGAAAACAAAAATGTATTTATCCTCATGGCAAGTTTAAATGTTCCAGGATTTTCCTGGTGGTCCAGTGGTTAAGAATCCACTTATCAATTTAGATTCAATTCCTGATCCAGAAAGATCCCAATGCCATGGGGCAATTAAGCCTGTGGGGCCACAATTACTGGCACCACACGATGCAACTACTGAAGTCCGTGTGCCTGGAGCCTGTGCTCCCCAAGAAGAGAAGACACTGCAATGAGAAACCCACTCACAGCAACAAGAGAATAGCCTCCATTCTCAGAAACCAGAGAAAGTCTGCACAGCAAAGAAGACCCAGTGTAGCCAAAAAAAGAAAAAAGTTCTAATATTCCATTATAATCATAAGTTTTTCTAAGTAACATAGTAATACCACTCTTGTAACATTTTTTCTTTACATAATACAAAAAAATGTGAAATCTGTAACTTATAAACCTCAAACATAGAAGATATAATTGTTGTAAATCTATGCATTATATATAATTGTTATATAATGTACAATTACACCCTTTATGAGAGGGTGTCATAATGGGAAAAATTTACTTTTTAAATATTATTGGCTAAAAACAATTCTTTTAATTTTCAATAAAAATATTCTTGCCAAGATTTCTGTTTATATCAAGGAACTCACATACCATTACATAATGAGTACCACAAAATACTTAATTTTTAGTATCCTGCTTATAAAAAATACAACAGCATCTTAAATTCCTTACCTGTGCTGCCCAGATATTATCAAGATCTTGTAATGTAAGAGCTTTTTCTTTAATCACAAAACGAAGAATCTTCTCTAGCTTTTCTACATACTGAGGTTGATGAAGACTATCTCGCAAGACTATGGATAAGATATTGTTCTGCTGTATCCACTCCTAAATATAATACAAAATTTTATTTCAAAACAAGAAGAAGGATTTTTTTAAAAAGCAAAATAGGGAAAGGGAACTGGAAAAGGTGATAGAAAGGTATAAACTTACAGTTGTTAGATAAATAACTACTGGGGATATAATGGACAACAGTGATGATGACTAGAGTTAACACCACTGTAGAGTTTATTTTAAAGTTAAGAAATCAGATAATGTGTCTCATTAAAAGGACAAAAAAATGTTCTTTAAGCAACAGTGGATGCCAACTAAATTTGTTATAGCCACTTGATAATATGTTAAGAAAGTCATTATACAGTATACAGTTAACTTATATACAGTGCCATGTGTCAGAAGGGTGTGTTCATTACTAAAGGACAGAAACAGCAAGGACCTAACATAAGCAGAAGAGATTAAGAAAAGGTACAGTAACCCTTACAGGAGTGATGCTCTGTACCCTGAAGCTGCCAGTGTAAATAGGGCTGTATATGCCAGCCTCCCACCACCCTATGTCTCTCTATTAAGTAACTTGATTCTGGAGTAGACAAATAAAGTTGTTATCTGTTAAAAAAAAAAAAGATCGTCATGACCCAGATAACCACAATAACGTGGTCATTCACCTACAGTCAGACTTCCTAGAAACATTACTATGAACAAAGCTAGTGG
Organism: Neotragus moschatus; assembly: GCA_006410615.1. Taxonomy (NCBI): domain Eukaryota; kingdom Metazoa; phylum Chordata; class Mammalia; order Artiodactyla; family Bovidae; genus Neotragus; species Neotragus moschatus. The sequence continues at coordinate 315,643 of SJYA01003487.1, forward strand.
AGGTGATGGAATATCAGCTGAGCTATTTCAAATCCTATAAGATCATGCTGTTAAAGTGCTGCACACAATACACCAGCAAATTGGGAAAACTCAGCCGTGATCACAGGACTAGAACAGGTCAGTTTCCAATTCTAAAAACAGGCTATGCCAAGGAATGTACACACTACCACACAACTGCGCTCAATTCAACACTACCAAGATAATGCGCAAAATCCTTGAAGCTACACTTCATCAGTATGTGAACTGAGAACTTCAAGGTTTATAAGCTGGATTTCGAAAAGGAAGAAGAATCACATATCAAACTGCTAACATCCATTGAGTCCCAGAAAACAGAACGGAATTCCAAGAAAATATCTACTTTTGCTTCACTGACTTTGTTAAATCTTTTGATTGTGTGGAACACTACCAACTGGAAAATTCTTAGAGATGGGAATACCAGAACAGCCTATATATCTCCTGAGAAACCTATATGCAGGGCAAGAAGTAACAGTTACAACCAGACACGAAATAACAGATTGATTCAAAACTGGGAAAGGAGTAGGTCAAGGCTATATACTGTCACCCTGCTTATTTAACTAATATGCAGAGTACATCTTAAGAAATTCCGGGCTGGATGAAACACAAGTTCAAACCAAGATTGCTGGGAGGAATATTAACAACCTCAGATACACAGATGACACCACCCTAATGGCAAAAAGTTAAGAGTAACTCAAGAGACTCTTGATGAAGGTAAAATAAGACAGGGGAAAAGCTGGCTTAAAACAACATTCAAAAACCTACAATCATAGTATCCAGTCCCACTTCATAGCAAATAGATGGGGAAAAAATGGAAATAGTGACCAATTTTATTTTCTTGCGCTCTGAAATCACTGCGGATGGAGGCCACAGCCACAAAATTAAGACACTTGTTCCTTGGAAGAAAAGCTATGACAAACCTACACAACATATAAAAAGCAGAAACATCACTTTGCCAACAAAACAAAGGTCCATAGAAAGCCATGGTTTTTCCAGCAGGTCATGTACAGATGTGAGAGTTGGATCACACAAAAAGAGGCCTGAGTGCTGAAGAACTGATGATTTCAAACTATGGTGCTGGAGAATTTGAGAGTCTCTAGGAACAGCAAAGAGATCAAACCAGTCAATTCTAAAATAAATCAACCCTGAATACTCATTGGAAGGACTGATGCTGAACCTGAAGTTCCAATACCCTGACCACTTGATGCAAAGAGCTGTCTCACTAGAAAAGACACAGATGCTGGAAAAGACTGAAGGCAAAAGGAGAATGGGACAACTGGGATAAGACGGCTAGATGGCATCACCAACTCAATGGATATGAATTTCAGTAAACTCAGGAAAACAGTGAAGGACAGGGGAACCTGGGGTGCTGCAGTCCACGTAGTCTAAAGAGTGAAACACAACTTAGTGACTAAACGACAGCAGTAATTTAATATCACAATAACTCTACAGGATCCAATTTTAAACATAACCATTCCCAGAGATGTGCTAAATATACAATTATATCTCATTAATGTGTTTACTGTTATTTTTAATATACATTCATTAAAAACTACATAACATAAAAGCAGAAAATCTACTTTTTTCATACACAGAAAATATTCCTAAAAATACGAGAGAAAACACTTTTCAATTATCTTTGGAGAGCAGTAAATGTTGTATTTACAATCTGCCTTAGATTATTTTACAAATAAATCAAAAAGGCTACATAACAATGACAAATTACTAAAAATGTTTTTGAACACTTAAGTTTCTTCATCTCTCAAAAACTGGTAACAAGCCTACCAGACAATATTTTGAGTAGTCCGTGCTCAACATCCCAAGGCAAGCAAATTGCATATAGGAATGCTGACCCCGCCCCCAACATTGAATTTGAACCTGGTTCTAGGTTATATACTCCTCAGTATCAACGAAATGCCTTCAAATTACCTTTTATCACATTTTGATTATTTCCACAAGAAAAATGAAAATTCTTCTAAGGTAGAGGTTATTCTTTACAGATACACACATCCAATACTGGCACAGAATATATATTCAAAAAATATTACTGAGTAATTTATCATTACAACTTACTAGATCCTACTCACTTAACCCAAAAATGTATAAAAGTATCTATGGTGTATCAATGAAAATATGATGCTGAAATAGGTATTTTTAAAACAAAGTTCATAAAAATCATGCTACTTGTCAAAATTTTATTCTTTTAATTATCATCTGCTTTTTAAAACTTCTAAATTGAACTGGCAAATTATCACCACACCAATTCATTACTAGATCTAGATTCCATATCTACCAATCCCTTCTAAGTGAAGTGAAGTGAAGTCACTCAGTCGTGTTCGACTCTCTGTGACCCCATGGACTGTGGCCTACCAGGCTCCTCCCTCCATGTGATTCTCCAGGCAAGAGTAGTATAGTGGGTTGCCATTTCCTTCTCCAGGGAATCTTCCCGACCCAGGGATTGAATCCGGGTCTCCTGCATTCCAGGCAGACGCTTTAACCTCCGAGCCACCAGGGAAGCCCAATCCCTTCTAAAGATCACCTTTATTCACTTTATTTCAACTAACACATCAAACCATATACTTGCATCTTAAATTAGCCTACCACACCTAACAATGAATCATTTGCTATTACTACTATAAACAAGAGTTTTAGTATTTCAGTCAATTCAGTCACTCAGTTTTGTCCAACTCTTTGCGACCCCAAGAATCGCAGCACGCCAGGCCTCCCTATCCATCACCAACTCCCAGAGTTCACTCAGACTCACGCCCATCGAGTCAGTGATGCCATCCAGCCATCTCATCCTCAGTCGTCCCCTTCTCCTCCTGCCCCCAATCCCTCCCAGCATCAGAGTCTTTTCCAATGAGGCAACTCTTCACATGAGGTGGCCAANGACTCTTTAAGACCCCATGAATCGCAGCAGGCCAGGCCTCCCTATCCATCACCAACTCCCAGAGTTCACTCAGACTCACGCCCATCGAGTCAGTGATGCCATCCAGCCATCTCATCCTCAGTCGTCCCCTTCTCCTCCTGCCCCCAATCCCTCCCAGCATCAGAGTCTTTTCCAATGAGGCAACTCTTCACATGAGGTGGCCAAAGTACTGGAGCTTCAGCTTCAGCATCATTCCTTCCAAAGAAATCCCAGGGCTGATCTCCTTCAAAATGGACTGGTTGTATCTCCTTGCAGTCCAAGGGACTCTCAAGAGTCTTCTCCAACACCACAGCTCAAAAGCATCAATTCGCTCTTCTGATGCGGGCTGCATGGCTGGAAGTCACGGTTCCTCGTTGAGGTTCTAGCTAGGCCAGCAAACCTCGGCCCTTTGGCCGAGGGAAGGCTGCGGAGGCCTTCCCAGCATCTGTAGGGAAGCTTAGAAGTGAAGAATGTAAGTCTGAAATAGATATAGGCTGGGGGCTTTGAAAAAAGTAACATGAAAACCATCATCCAGAGATGTAAGGATCCTTGTGATAAGATTTTTATAAATGGTACAGCCTTAGTTTGAGGCTGAAAAGGACACTCCAGAAAAAGACACCAGCTGCAGTGCTGTGGCGGCTGCCCTGGGCTCGGCGTGGAACTTCTCTCGTGTGTAATAGAGATGACCTTTAGAACAGGCCTGGGTGGATGTGCTCTGTGTTTCCCCTGGCGTTTGGGTTGTGCTGAGTGGCAAGCTCTGCCGCAAGTGAACCCTGGCCCTTGGCATTTAGAGCGCAGAGTCCTAACCATTGGACCCTCCGGGGATTCCCCAAACCTGTATGTTTGACTTCAGAGGGCGTCTAAATATAAATGCCCCCCAGCACTTTGTGGGTGCTCTTTACTGGGCCCTTGCACCGTCTCCTAAAGAGAGGCAGCTGGGACCCAGTAGCTTGTATTAGATCAGTCTAGTTGGGGGACACACACAGACACACACAGACACACACACACACACACACACACACACAGTAGCCTGTATTAGATCAGTCTAGTTGGGACACACGCGCACACACACGCGCGCACACGCGCACACACACGCAGAATGGTCGATTGCTTAGAATGAGCTCCTTCAGGACTGCCTCCAATAAATTAAGGTGTAACTGAGAACACTTGCACAACCACACACAGAGTTTAGCTGACCTTGGTGCAGGGGGGGACTGCAGTGATTGTAAAATGAAACTCACATGGACATGCTCTGTTGAAGACTAAGGGGAAACAGGTGTTCAGCCTAAAAAAACATTTCTCAGTGGATTTCTACAATCTCTTTGGTTTAAAGCAAATTAAAGCATTTAAAAGATGGAAAAAAAAAAAGTATCAATTTTTCAGTGCTCAGCCTTCTTCACAGTCCAACTCTCACATCCATATTATAACCACTGGAAAAACCATAGCCTTGACTAGACGGACCTTAGTCAGCAAAGTAATACCTCTGCTTTTGAATATGCTATCTAGGTTGGTCAAAACTTTTCTTCCAAGGAGTAAGCATCTGTTAATTTCATGGCTGTAGCCACCACCTGCAGGGATTTTAGACCCCAGAAAAATAAAGTCTCACACTGTTTCCACTGTTTCCCCATATCCCATGAAGTGATGGGACCAGATGCCATAATCTTCATTTTCTGAATGTTGAGCTTTAAACCAACTTTTTCATCTCCTCTTTCACTTTCATCAAGAGGCTTTGTAGTTCCTCTTCACTTTCTGTCATAAGAGTGGTGTCATCTGCGTATCTGAGGTTACTGATATTTCTCCCATCAATCTTGACTCCAGCTTGTGCTTCTTCCAGCCCAGCGTTTCTTGTGATGTACTCTGCATGTAAGTTAAATAAGCAGGGTGACAATATACAGCCTTGATTTACTCCTTTTTCCTATTTGGAACCAGTCTGTTGTTCCATGTCCAGTTCTAACTGTTGCTTCCTGACCTGCAGACAGGTTTCTCAAGAGGCAGGTCAGATCGTCTGGTATTCCCATCTCTCTCGGTATTTTCCACAGTTTATTGTGATTCACACAGTCAAAGGCTTTGGTATAGTCAATAAAGCAGAAATAGATGTTTTTCTGGAACTCTCTTGCTTCTTCCATGACCCAGCGCATGTTGGCAATTTGATCTCTGGTTCCTCTGCCTTTCTAAAACAAGCTTGAACATCTGGAAGTTCATGGTTCACGTATTGCTGAAGCCTGGCTTGGAGAATTTTGAGCATTACTTTACTAGTGTGAGATAAGTGCAACTGTGCAGTAGTTTGAGCATTCTTTGGCATTGTCTTTCTTTGGGATTGGAATGAAAACTGACCTTTTGCAGTCCTGTGGCCACTGCTGAGTTTTCCAAATTTGTTGGCATATTAAGTGCAGCACTTTCACAGCATCATCTTTCAGGATTTGAAATAGCTCAGCTGGAATTTCATCACCTCCACTAGCTTTGTTAGTAGTGATGCTTTCTAAGTATGTCTGGCTCTAGATGAGTGATCACACCATCATGATTATCTTTGTCGTGAAGATCTTTTTTGAACAGTTCTTGTGTGTATTCTTGCCACCTCGTCTTAATATCTTCTGTTTCTGTAGGGCTGTACCATTTCTGTCCTTTATCAAACCCATTTTTGCATGAAATGTTCCCTTGGTATCTCCAATTTTCTTGAAGAGATTTCTAGTCTTTCCCATTCTGCTGTTTTCTTCTATTTCTTTATTAGTCCATAATTAAGTCAATCTCCTAATATCAGAGTTAATGTTGTTATTGTTACTTCTAACATTAACAGGTGGTAATTTTCCATAAGCAGATATTTATTCACAAAAGAAGCAAAGGGACTTACTGCCATTCTTTCAGCTGTCAGCCATTCTTCCTCTTCAGGATTCCCATGCCGATGAGTATAATATGATACACTAGAAATCACCTTGTTAATTTCATTCAAGGCATTCATCTTCCCATTAAAAGAAGAAATTTGCAACAATCTACAAGAAAAATTTGGATTGAGTATCATTGTACAAAACTAAGCAATAATTATTTACAGAGGGAAGTATCTTACCTGAGTATCATTTTCAACCTAAAAATTTCTAAATTTTTTATAGTTTCTTCTTGGTCTGGAATCCTTGAAGCTAAATTCTTCAGAGATTTAATAATCACTGAAAGGGCATCATTTTTAGTTTCGTTCTTTGCTTCTTTTTTCAGCTCTTCATCAGTTAAATTTTCTAAAAATTGTGGAACTATTTCTATAATTGGAATAAAGTACTTTTTCACTGTATGTTGATTGAGAAACTCATAGCATTGTCCAAATGGTCTGAAATAAGAAAAAAACATCATTTCTGAAATATCACAGACTTTTACAGAAACTTAAATCCAGAACTAATTTCAACACTTAAATTTTTTAACATTTTAAAATGAGAAAAAAAGAGTAGAATTTGGAAACAATTATTTTCAAGGTACTAAACTACATTTCTATAGAACAATGAATATTAATTTTTCAAAATAACTTACTTAATAAGAGCTGCAATTATTTGAACATTTAATGCTGATCCATTAATAAAACGATCATGCAAAATCTGGAACCCATTTAATATGCCAAATTTATTGATGAGATCCACTAGCCAACCCTGCAATACAAATGATTTAAGAAAAATGTTAGAAGTTACTATTAGAAATAGCTTTGTTTGAAATAAGTCATAAATAGGACATTTCAATAAAATAAATATATAGTTGTACTTTAAAAGAACACAAACTATTTCTGTTAAATGGTCACAGATATATTTCAGAGATCTGTTCTCTGTATAGCTTGAGCCAAAAGTAGCACAGGTTTAATTTACAAAGTAGTTCCTAATTCATGGCTGGTATTTATTCACATCCATAGGTCTGGTGAAGAGAAATTATGACTGCCAAAACACACTAATGAAACTGTCTGAAGCCAAAGAAAAGGAGACAGAAAAGAAAAAAGAGTAACTCTTCATACAAAAGAGATCCTCACTGCTTTAAGAAATCCTATCATCAGATGCTTGCTCAACAGAATCAAATCTACAATTAGTAAGGATATTAAATGTATGAGGTCGACATTAGTGTGACACCAAAGTTAAGCAAAGACTGTAAGGAAACTGCCCTCAATGATATACTAGCAATCAAATTTATCATCATATTAAATGTATGACATACACAAACCAGGGCAATGCAAACAAAAAATCCACAGTCATGCAGAAAGTTAATTAGACAAAATTCAACACCTCATCATGAAAAAAACACTCAACAAAGTAAAAACAAAAGGAAACTGCCTCAGCATAAGGGCCACATAAAAAGCCAGAGTAAAGATGAAACTCAATGGTGAAATACTGAAAGGTTTACCTCCAAGTTCAGGAATGAACAGGGATGTTTGTTTTCATTAAATCTGTTCAACATATCACTGAGGTCCTAGCCATAGACGTTAAGCAAGAAAAAGAAATGAGGGACATCCAAAATTGCTACGAAAACAGTGAAACTAACTCTACATAGAGACTGCATATCATTTTATAGGGATTCTGTACTGTTTTGCATTAATTTTATACTCTATTTTAATGAGCATGACAGCATACATATGCACACTAAAGATATGTCCTGCAGTTTCTAATGTTAATGTCTTCCATATATTTAAACACTAATTAAAATAAATAGAATCAAATAGCCTTTGAGACAGTAAAAGTCCATTAAGGTAATGCTTAAGCCACCAAGACATGAAAACAGACATATATAAAAGTCCCTAAGAGCCGACTTCCCTAATCAGGTCTACTGGTTCTGTGCTTCTGCCTGTTTTTCTTATCTCTGCTGCTGCTGCTGCTAAGCTGCTTCAGTCGTGTCCGACTCTGTGCGACCCCATGGACGGCAGCCCACCAGGCTGCCTGAGATTCTCCAGGTAACAACACTGGAGTGGGTTGCCATTTCCGTCTCCAATGCGTGAAAGTGAAGTCGCTCAGTCATGCCCAACTTTGCGACCCCATGGACTGCAGCCCAGCAGGCTCCTCCATCCATGGGATTTTCCAGGCAAGAGTACTGGAGGGGTTGCCACTGCCTTCTCCATTTCTTATCTTTACTGACATAAATAATTAACTCCTGTTTTTTCCCACCCTGTCTCCTTGAAATTGGTTATAATTTGGGTTAATATAAAGGAAATGATATATTCCCTATAAAATAAGAACAAATTAAAAAATTATTTACTTGACTCAAAAGTCAGATGCTCACCATAACATTTTCTAAGAAACTGAATGCATTGTTTAAAAAAAAAAGTATGAAAGCAAAATAATAAAACCCAGAAA
>SJYA01003487.1:328253-341239 GCA_006410615.1 Neotragus moschatus
AAATATGGGGGGGGGGGGGGCGGGGAGATCCTATCTTTAGAAATATGAACAATCACAAAATTCTCCATTCAATTTTGAAGGTCTTAAGGTCCTTAAAGCTTGTCCAAATGTTTCCATGAATGATTGCTCTAACTTTAATAGCTGTAAGTTCTACTGGAAAGTTTAGTCTAGTATAATCTAGAATTTTATAACTGAGAAAAGCAAAGCCATCAAGAACAATGTGAAGGTATGTATAATAGCATGCATCATGAAAAATACCATAAAATACAAACTCACCTTTTTTACTAAGATCAATAGCAGCTTCTAAAAGCACTTCTAATTCCCCTTTTGGCAAAACTGGAACCACCCAACGAGGTCTAAAAATTAATACAGAACTTTAAAATACTGCAATTGTTGAGCACTAACAAAACATCATAAATAACTTTAATGATATTTAAAATCATAAGTAAGTTTAATTTATCTGCTGTAACTGCTTTACTAGGAAAAAGTTTAAAAACTGACTATATTATATATCACCATACAATTTAAAAGAGTTTGGCAAGTTACATGTTTAGTGCTACAAATACAATTTTTTAAAGCACTATCAAAATTCAGACATAACATTAAGAGAGAATTCATTTAATAACTTTCAGATGACACAAACTAAAAATACTTATTAATTAATTATATAATCATTATTATAGTAAGTAAGAAAAAGTGTTGCTTTGTGGTTCAGGTTTACTAGTAAGAAGAAACAGTTTGACAATCTTTTTCTTTTGTGCCTTCTTCACAACAAAAGAAATGGGGAGAAAGAAATATGGCTGGTTTCTCAATTCCCATCAACAGATAATTTATCAACCCTTCCTGAAGATTATGTGAACTGTATGTTCTCCAAGACTTTATACTGTAAGTACACTTCAACATCAAAGCAATTATGCAAATACCATTGTATCCAGCTAGGTTTCTCAACTATCAAAAAAGCTTAGTCATCCAGGAATGTATCTACTACTAACTCACTACTCCTAAAGCAGGGGTTCCTCCGCTACATACAGAGGTAAGCAGTGGGTGAGAGTGAAGCTTCATTCTTACTTAAAGTCCCTCTCTATAGTGCACATTGCTGCCTGAACTCTACTTCCTACTATATCAGGAAATTCTCATAGGAACTTGAACTCTACTGTGAATTGTACATTCAAAGGATCAGGGTTGCAAGCTCTTTATGAGAACCTAATGTCTGATGATCTGAGTCTGAGCTGAGGTGGGCTGGGGAGTGGTTGCAAATACTAATTATTAGCAGAGAGATTTGACTGCACAGAGACCATGATACATCAACTGCTTGCAGACTCATCAAAACCCCACTAGCAAGTGGCAAGTGACAATTAAGCCACATGGGGTAGCAGGCTTTAAGTCAGAATCCCATACTAGTTTTAGTCCACATGTGGCCTCCCATTATTTTAGCTACCAATTCCAGCCCTGCCTCTTTCTAGGGAGATACCTGTGCACCATGCACCTGTCTCAGTTGCACTTTTCATAAGACCACAAGCTAACCTAGCCACAGTGAGTAAAAAATAAATATCTCTGGAAAGCTTCTTTGAAAGGGGTGAAGACCCAATGATGAGACAGCAGAAGACTCTAAGACTGCCAACACAGGGGAAATAGCAAGAGTCCTACTTAAATTACATGTTCATTGCAACAGGTGATTCACATTCTCCAAGCCCACTATGTATAATATGTGACAACCAACTATCCATCAAAGTAATGAGATCTTCAAAACTGCTTCACTAGATGGAGACCAAACAACCTGCATTTTAAGACAAGCTGCTAGAATTTTTCAGAAGTAAAAAAAAGGTGAACAAAGAACAAAAGCAACTACTGAAGGCCACCACTTCACTGAATGTATCTGCACTGAGAGCATCATTCTTATTGGCTAACTGCATTGCTAAAGCTTAGAAGCCCTATACTGTTGGTGAGCGGTTGATTCTGCCTGGTGCTAAAGACATTGGCCTTGAACTTTTAGAAGCTACAGTTCAAAATGTGCCAAATGTTCCTCTCTTGGCTAGCACCATAACCAGACAAACTGATGAAATAGCAGAGGACTAAGGCAAAACAGTTAGGATTAATGAGTCACTATGGTACACAATCTAGGTTGACAAGTCTTCCTTTGTTGACAACAAGACAATAGGATATGTTGTGTAGTTTTGTTGCTGGCCAACAATATAGCTTTTTTGACTATGTATCAGGAAAATGCAATGGGTCATTTTGTACTGGTATATGCACCGACAGAGCAGCTGCCATGACTAGTCTGCTTTCTGGTTTCTCTACTCGTGTCAAAGAGGTCGCTTCTGAATGTGTCTATACAGGATCATTCGTAGAGAAATGCTGAGTACCTGAAAAACGTCACTTGAACATAAAGTTACACAGGATTTGATTAAAATAAACAACTGCACTAAACTCAAACCTGTTGACACAGCTCTGTGAGGAGATCAATGCAAAGCACATAGCTCCTCTCTTATACAGAGACATGACATTGCTTTCTAAAGGCAGGTCACTAGCCAGAGTTTTTCAGCTATAAGCACCACTCCAGTGATTTCTTTTAGAAAACTGTCACCATTGGCAGCACGTTTTTGTGACACAGAATGGGTCACAAAACTTGTTCACTTGTGTGACATGTTCAATCTGCTCAATGAACTCATTCTGTCACTTCAGCTGTGCTCAAGTTGGCAGATAAAGTAGCTGTGTTAAAAACAAACTAGAATCATGGCGACAACGAGTGAACTTTGGAAGTTTTGACACGTTTCTCTCATCAGCAGAGATTTTGAGGGAGACTGAGACAGGGACTTCTTTATCCCAGCTAGTGCCTGATCTCCTATCTCAGCTTTCAAAGGAGTCTGAGTATTACTTTCCAACCACAAAAGACTCACACCTGGGAAGGAATGGACCCAAAACCCATCTGTGAAGAAGCCAGGTGAATCAATTTTGTCCATGCTAGAGGCAGATCAACAACTTGAGATCACAAATGACAGCGGCCTTTAAAGTATTTTTGAGACAACTTCAAATCTCCATACATTCCGAATTAAAGTCAAGGTGGAATATACTGAGATTGTCTACAAAAGTACTGAAAAGCCTGCCTCCATTTCCAAAATCCTTTCTTTTTCTACAGTGAGAGCAACCAAAACAAAGTATGGAGTAAACTGAACATAAGCAAAACACTTCAGGTCACTGTCTCCCATCATCCCCAGATGGTACTATGTAATTGCAGGAAAACAAGCTCAGGGTTCCCACTGATACTGCATTATGGTGAGTTGTATAATGCCGGGAGCCAGCGTGAGGAATCCCACTTGTGACAAGGTCACGCGGCAGGAGATTTTGATTGGCAAGGACGAGTCAAATCTCAGGGGTTTTCTCCCTGGCATTTCCTGGGCATGTACCCCCCTGTCCCCCCAAAACTAAGAATCTGCCTGCTTTTCCACTCTTCTGACATTCTCTGGGAAAAGTCAACTAAGGGCTTTAGTCTTCTGCATTTGATAGTGTTTCAATCCAAAAACCCCTCTGATGGCTTTCTAGCCTGCCTGCAAGACTCTTACAGCTGCGCATGTGATTGCTTGNAATCCAAAGATTAAACATTCTATTACTTAGTCAGAGGTATAAGGTAAACATGAGTACAAAGATGAGACATGAACATAAACAGCTGACTTGAGTCAATGTTGATAACTAAAGGAGAAATGACTGATTTCACACTTTTGCCCTCACAATCATACAAAGCCTTTGTTAAAAAGGTACACTCTGAAGCATATGTACAGTAGGTTTCCTGTTACTAAAAGCCTCAGTGACTTACTTTAAGTATAACTTAAAATGAAAATAGTTTTTTTATGATTACTTAACAAATTACTCAGAATATCTGTCAATGTTTACTAATTCAAAGCACCCAAAATAATACAGCCTTCATGTCCTACCTGATTCTGGAAGGAGGGCTGAGACTGTCCATCAGGAGCCTGGCCATGGCTGTCACTCCCTCCTACTGGAGAGCCACGAGTAGTGGCTGTCATACTCAAAACAGGAAAGATTTTTGCTATTTTGTCTGTTTATTTAGTTGTTGTAAGAGAAGAAATTACAGTTCACTTATAGGAGACGAAGCACCAGGATATATCAGCCTTAAATATCTCCAATTCAAGGACAGACCATTCTTGCAGAGACCATTTCACTACCTAAAAGTAGAAGGAACAAAAGGTATATTTGTTTAAAATATTTTAAAAATAAATAATGAATTATTCTAAGCTTAACATATATACTGTTAACATCACCAACCTCTACAATCAATAACAGATGGCTGTAAAAATGAGAGACAGAAGTAAAAGGTAAACTTTTATAAATATTGTTATTCAATAAATTTTCATAAAGTCTTTATATATAATATTCCAGAAAAAAATGCAAAGTTCTTAGTTAACATTTTTTACTTACAAAAGAATCTGGAGAATGATCAGCTTTTGCCTTATACATACTGCAAATATATAAACACTTAAAGGTATACTTCTCTTAAGTAAATAAAATGAAAAGCCAAGTTAACAGAGAATGTAAAGGTAGGAGAGCAAGAAAATTAATTTAAAAAACACCTGAAGTACTCATACAGATTATATAAACAAACATATACATACATATTTCCACAAGGTCACTGGAAGATCAGAATCTTTCACCTAGTATCTTTCAATACTCAGACATTCTCATTCAAATTTTATATTATATAGATCATTTTTTAAACTTGGGAGAAATTATATCATCTTTTGAGAACTACTGCTAACAAAAATTAAATCACTTTTTCTTACATCTCAAAAAAAATGAATTCTCATTTAGCTATTTAATTCTAACATTCTCTTTCTTCTAGCCTTCTTCACATGGACTTCTGATCCCACTGTGTATGCACCATATGTAAAAGGGCTTTGATCTAAGATTCAGCTCCTCAATTTCTTTCTGGATCCATTTTTCCTGGTCAAAAATATGCTTAAACCTCCCCTCCTGAAAATCACAAATATCTATTCTTTTGCACAAATTTCTTGAAAACATATAGTGTCATTCTGGTTTCTCATCATGTGGTCTGTGTTCAAAATTATTTTTAGGTCTATACACTTAAGGAAATGTTGTGGCTGGCTCTGAAAAGAAACCAGTTTGTATAAAGCTGCAATCAAAATTTTATGTATGAGTGTTTTGGGGAGGACAATAGAGATATAGCTGTTCTAGGACCAAGACCCCACTTAGCTTTCCATAACTCTTTTCAGGTTACACAGATTTTGTGATACCAAAGAAACACAAAGGTCTAAGAAATTAAGTAATTTAACCAAAGCACAGCTAAGAAGTTTGTGGAAAAGGACAGAGCATAGGTAAAGCACAGATAATAAAGTATACAATCCTAGAATTAATCCTATTTCTCTTTAACACAATACTATTTCCTGACATGGGGGAGAGGTCCTACATTTAGAAAGATGCTAATGATAACCCTGTATGTGAGACAGCAAAAGAGACACAGATATATAGAACAGGCTTTTGGACTCTGTGAGAGAGGGAAAGGGTGGGATGATTTGGGAGAATGGCATTAAAACACGTATAATATTATATATGAAATGAATCACCAGTCCAGGTTCGATGCATGATACTGGATGCTTGAGGCTAGTGCACTGGGACGACCCAGAGGGATGCTACAGGGAGGGAGGTGGGAAGGGGTTCAGGATAGGGAATACATGTATACCTGTGGTGATTCACACTGATGTATGGCAAAACCAATACAATATTATACAGTAATTAACCCCCAATTAAAATAAATTTTAAAAGTAAATTAAAAAAATTTTTTCTTCACACACTTTTGCCTTTGCATTTTCTTTGACATCTGAGGTTACCTGAACTAAAGCATCTTAAAACTGTATTACTCTGTCATTTTATATCTGCCCATATCCCTCTATCTAGAGACACATCTTAAGTAACCTAGCAAAAGGAATAAGTCATTCAATAAGTCACTGATAACAAAAGATTATCAATCAGTGCAAAGGGAAATAAAGCGGCAATGCAATCTCCCTCCCCTCAAATAAAATACCTTTCTCCCAGATCATAACTATTATGTATTGCAAAGGCTCCAGTGTTTTGTACAAGCAGCAATTAAGCACTACAAAGACACTATATCCTAAAACACTAAAGAGCATTTAGAAATTATTCAAATCACTTAAAATGAATTCAGCAATGTTAGATTTCCTTTAGATCACAGCATTTTCCCTCATATTCAAACTTCAGTATTTCAACATATTTTCAGGACTAGAAAAGTATCACTTTTCTTTAGTTAAAAGTCCATACTAGAAGAGTGACATCAGCAAGAGGGCAGCTACAGGCACTGGTTCTCCCAAGTAAGTAGTTAAATTAACAGGAATATGTAGATCAAAATACAATTCTGATACAGCTAGAAACTGGTTAATATAGAGCTTCCAGACTCAGGAGAGTTATTTAATAGAACAGAGAACTGTGAGGAGCTTAAGAGTACACTGAGTTTTATTTACACTGGTTCATTTCCCAACCCAATGTAGCTCAAAGTAAAAGAGAAATAATATCCAATTATTGGCTCAAACTGATGACTCTCTCAGGACAGAAGTAACAAAGTGGAACCTAGGTCCAGATGTCTGGCTTTCCTAGGGATTTCCAAGTACCCTGACAGAGGCATAAGAGAAAAGCACACAAAGCCAATAACATAAATGCCTAAGAAGGTCTCAGAGCTCCTCCATCTAGGTGGCCTGACTGGTGAAGGTTTTCCTCTACACAAAGGCAATCAATAAAGTCTGAAACTCTCGCTGTTTTCACCAATGAACCCTAACTCAACAACAAAAAATCATAAAGTACACCAAAAAAGAGAAATAGGCCTTATCAAAGGAACAGACAACCAAGCCTGTAGAATGTTTTTCAAATGTCTTAAAACTGCAGAATGACCTGAAAGAGAACACAGATAAACAAAACCAGAAAATACATAAAGAGAGAATGTCAACAAAGAACTCCAAAATGCACATTAGACACTCATGCCTGGATAGCTAACAATCAGAAGTCAGACTAAAAGACAATCTCAAAAGGAATAAGAGAAAAACGATTGTCACATACAAGGGCACTTATATATGATTATTAGAAATTTCCCTAGCAAAAATTTGCAGGCTACAAGAATGATGGTAACTCAAAACGCTGAGAAAAATTTTATTAAATGTTTATCTCCAAAAATTGAGATTATTATGTACTTTTTCTCCTTATGCTATGAGTTTGCTTACATTGATTTCTTCAGTCTTTGGCTGAAGCAGCAGCCTAATGCTGGACTCAACAAACATTTCCTCCTCTTCAATTTGTGTAAATTATTTCAGATGTCGCTATAAAGATATTATTTAAATATTTAACATTCAAATATATATCACTTGAATGTCTGAAAGAATTCACAATATCATTGGGTTCAGTGTTTTTCTTTGTTGGAAGATTTCTGATTACTGATAAAGTCTTCTTACTAGTTTTACGTCTATGCAATGATTTGATCCTGATTGGTTTTAATGTTTTTAGCTATTTCTCTGCATCTTCTAGTTTACTTAATTCGATGATGTATGTAACAGTACAGACTATTTTCTTACAGGCATATGTGTTACAAGTGTTATATTTCCAGTTTCATTTCTAGTTTCAGTAATTTCAGTCTTCTCTTTATTATACCTCTCCTTTGTCAATTTTACTAACTTCTTCAAAGAGCAGTTTGGTTTCGTTGATCTTCTCTGTTTTAGTTCTATTCTTTATCTCTCTACTAATCTTTACTGTTTCCTTCCTCTTGCTAACTATGGGGTAAGTTCTTTTTCTAGGACCTTAACTCATCAAGTAAGGTTGTTATTTCAGATCTTTTTAAGATATATTTTAGCAACAAGGAACGAGAATATTGATGCAAAAATCCTCACTGAAATACTCTACCAAATCAAATTCAAAAGAACATTATGGTTTAAACACTACAACCAAGGGGGATTTTTAAAACAACGTAATATTCTACACTAAAAGAGTAAAGGGAGAAATACCAGTGATTATCTCAACTGATAGAGAAAAAGGATTAGACAAAATTGAACTTCCTCTTACGATAAATAATAAAGAGAAGGAAATCCAACAGCCAAATACGAAAAATCCACAGCAAAAACCATAATACTTAAAGCTTTCTAAGATTAGGAGTAGGCAATGCTGTTTCACCAGTCCTATTTAATACAGATTTGTAACTCTGAGTCAGAGCATTTAGGAAAGGAAAAACAAAAGGCATCACAATCAAAAAAGGAAGGTAAGTTATGCCTGCCAGAAGTTACATAATCTCATACATAAATGCTGCTACTGCTGAACCATATGCATAACACTAAAGCTTCCACAATATAAAAACTATTAGACTAAATGATTTTACTTTACTAAAGTTTCAGGTACAAAAGTCAACACCCTAAAAACCAGTTCACTAAAAATAAAAAAGAATCCAAAAAGGAAATTAAGAAAATAATTATATTTGAACATTAAAAGAAAAAAACCTTAAGAATAAACTTAACCAAAGAAAAAAGGTTCCACATACCCCGAAAAACTACATTTCTGAAAGAAATCAAAGAAACTTTTAACAAATGGAAAGACAACCCATGTCACAGATTAGAGGACTTATTAATAAAGTATCCAATCTAGGTACAGCAGATAAGAATCTGCCTACCACTGCACAGGACATGGGTTTGATACCTGCCCTAGTTAGATTTCACATGTCAGCTATGGAACCACTAAGCCTGTGCACATCTTCTGAGTCTGTGCTTCACAGTCTTCGTGCTGCAACTACTGAAGCCTGTGCACCCACAGGCAATGCTCCAAAACAAGAAAAGCCACCACAATGAGATGCTCACAACCACAGGAAGAGCAGCCCCTGTCTGAGTCAACTAGAGAAAGCTTGCATGCAGCAACAGAGACTTAGTGCAGCCAAAAATAAATAAATAATTTTTTTAAAAAAGGTCAATCTAGGGACATCCTTGGTGGTCCAGTGGCAAGACTCTGTTCTCAACGCAAGGTCCCAGATTCCTTCCCTGGTCAGGGCGCTAGATCCCTCATGCCCCAACCAAGAGTTTGCAGGCTACAACTAAAATATGCTGCAACTAAGAGCCAATACAGCCAACTAAGTAAATAGGTTTAAATTGTTTTAAAAAAAATTCACATGTTAATCGGCAGAATCAATGAAATCCCAATCAATATAGCAATAACATTTTTTGTACATAAACATTCATCATAAAAATCAAATATAATCTCAAGTCAACTCAGTTAAAACAATTTTGAAAAAGAACAAAGCTGAAGGTGTCAAACTTCCTTTTTCAAAACAAATTACAGGGCTTATGGTTCAAGATGGTAGAGCAGAAGCCAAGTGCACACATCTCCTCCTGCCAAGAGCAACAAAACCACAATGAACTGTTTAACAACATGGACAGAAGGACACTGGAACCCACCACAAAAAGATACTTAATGTCCAAAGACAAAGCCACAGTGAGATAACAGGAATGGCACATTAATGGTAAATTCAAATATCATCCCACTAGGTGGGTGACCCACAAACTGGAGAGCAATAATACCAAAAAATTTCTCCCACTGTTATGAAGGTTCTGAACTCACATCAGGCTTCCCATGGGACCTGACAAAAGGACTGGGAATTCCCAGGGAATCTGACCTTTAATGCTGGTGGGATTTTGATTAAAAGACTTCCACAAGACTGGGACAACCAGAGAACTCCAACCTTGGAGGATACAAACAAAATCTTGAGTGCACCAAGACCCAGAGAAAAGGAGCAGTGACTCTACAGGAAACTGAACCAAAACCACCTGCTAGTGTTGCAAAAATTCTGGAGAAGGCCTGATCAGCAAGGGCTCACACGAGGAAGGAAGCTCCCCCTTGGCATAAACCCACTTGGAATTCATCATTAACCCTACTACAGAGCCCAGAGTACCCAGAGCTGGGTCACCTCAGGCCAAACGACTAGCAGGGAGGGAGTGCAATTTCACCCATTGGTGGATAACTGGACTGAGGCTTTAGTGAGCAAGGCCCTCCCACAAGAGCAAGACCCAGATTTTCACACCACCAGTCCCTCTCATTTAGGCATCAGTGAACTAAAATGGACCAGAATGGGAAAATTTAATTCAGATGACCAATACATCTACTATGTGGGCAGGAATCCCTTAGAAGGAATGGAAAAGTCTTCATAGCCAACAAATGAGTTTGAAATGCAGTACTAGGGTGCAATCTCAAAAATAAAACAATGATATCTATTCATTTCCAAATTAAATGTAATTCAACTCACATTCAGTATCATAGTAATCCAAGTCTATGCCCCAAGCATTAATGCTGAAGAAGCTGAACAGTTCTAGGAACACCTACAAGATTTTCTAGAACTAACACACCCCCTAAAATGTCCTTTTCATCACAGGGGACTTGAACACAAAAGTAGCAAGTCAAGAGATACCTGGAGTAACAGGCAAGTTTAGCCTTGGAGTACAAAATGAAGCAGGGCAAAGGTTAACAGAGTTAGCCAAGAGAACTCATTGACACCCTCTTCCAACACACTAAAAGAAAACTACACATGGATATCACCGTATGGTCAATATCAAAATCAAACTGGTTATATTCTTTGCAGCAGAAGATGAAGAAGCTGTATACAGTCAGCAAAAACAAGACTAGGAGCTGACTGTGGCTCAGATCATGAACTCCTTACTACCAAACTCAATAGACCAATCAAGTATGACCTACCTAAGTCAAATTCCTTATGATTATACAGTGGAAGTGACAAATAGATTCAATTGATTAGATCTGATAGATCAAGAGTGTACGAAGCACTACAGAATGAGGTTTGTGACACTGTAGAGGAGGCAGTCATCAAGATTATCCCCAAGAGAAAGAAATGCAACAATACAAAATGCTTGTCTGAGAAGTCATTACAAACAGCTGAGAGAAGAGAAGCTAAAGCCAAAGAAGAAAAGGAAAGATATATCATCTGAATGCAGAGTTCCAAAAGACAGCATTCAGAGCAAAGAGAGATCAGAAAGCTTTCTTCAGTGATCAATGCAAAGAAATAAAGGAAAATAAGAGAATGGGAAAGACTTCCTCTCCAAGAAACTGAGAGATATCAAAGGAACATTTCATGCAAAGATGGACACAATAAAGGACAGGAATAGCATGGACCTAAACAGAAGCAGAAGATATTAAAGATAGATGACAAAAATACACAGGAGAACTATACAAAAGAATATCTTAACAACCCAGATAACCCTGATGGTATGTAAGATCACTCACTCAGAGCCAAACATCCTAGAATGTGAAGTCAAGTGGGCCATAGGAAGCATCACTACAAACAGAGCTAGTGGAGATGATGGAATTCCAGTTGAGCTATTTCAGGTCCTAAAAAGTGATGCTGTTAAAGTGCTGGACTCAGTACACTAGCAAATTTGAAAACTCAGCAGGGCCACAGGACTGGAAAAGGTCAGTTTTTGTTCCAATCCCAAAGAACAGCAAGGCCAAAGAATGTTCAAACTACTGCACAACTGCATTCATTTCTCACATTAGCAAACAAATGCTCCAAACTCTCCAAGCCAGGCTTCAACAGTATGTGAGCCAAGAACTTCCAGATGTTCAAGCTGGATTTAGAAAAGGTAGAGGGATCAAAGATCAAACTGCCAACATCCTATGGGTCATCAAAAAAGCAAGAGTTCCAGAAAAACATCTACTTTTGCTTTATTGACTATATCAAAGCCTCTGACTATGTGGATCACAACAAACTGTGCAACATTTTTAAAGAGACAGGAATACCAGACCAGCTTACCTGCCTCCTGAGAAATCTGTATGAAGCAACAGTTAAAACCAGACATGGAACAACAGACTGGTTCAAACTGGAAAAGGAGTACATCAAGGCCATGTATTCTCATCCTGCTTATGTAATTTACATGCACAGTACATCATGCGAAATTCCGGGGTGGATGAAACACAAGCTTAAATTAAGAAGAGAAATGTCAATAACATATATGTAGATGACACCACCCATATGGCAGGAAGCAAAGAAGACCTAAAGAGCCTCTTGATGAAAGGGAAAGAGGAGAGTGAAAACGTTGAGTTAAAACTCAATATTCAAAAAAAGAAAATCATGGCATTCAGTCTCACCATGTCATGGGAAACAGATGGAAACAGCTGGAAACAGCGGAAACAATGGAAACAGTGAGAGGCTTTATTTTCTTGGGCTCCAAAATCACTGCAGATGGTGACTGCAGCCATCAAGTTAAAAGACACCTGCTTCTTGGAAGAAAAGCTA
This sequence comes from Neotragus moschatus, assembly GCA_006410615.1. Classification (NCBI taxonomy): domain Eukaryota; kingdom Metazoa; phylum Chordata; class Mammalia; order Artiodactyla; family Bovidae; genus Neotragus; species Neotragus moschatus. Next base: position 340,561 of record SJYA01003487.1, read on the forward strand.
TGACCAACCTAGACAGCATTTTGAAAAGCAGAGACATTACTTTGCCAACAAAGGTCCATCTAGACAAAGCTATGGTCTTTCCAGTAGTCATGCACAGATATGAGAGCTGGACTACAGAAAAGCGGAGAGCAGAAGAATTGATGCTTTTGAACTGTGGTGCTGGAAAAGACTCTTGAGAGTCCCTTAGACTGCAAGAAGATAAAACCAGTCAATCCTCAAGGAAATCAGTCCTGGATATTTATTGGAAAGACAGATTCTGAAGCTGAAACTCCAACTTTGGTCACCTGATGGGAAGAACTGACTCAACAGAAAAGACCTTGAATGCTGTGAAAGACTGAAGGCAGCAGGCAGACAACAGAGAATAAGATGGTTGTATGGTATCACCAACTCAACAGACCCGAGTTTGAGCAAGCAGGGAAGCCTGGCATGTTGCAGTCCACGAGGTCACCAAGAGCTGAACATCACCAAGCAACTGAACTGATACAACACAGTGGAATTCTATTCAGCCTAAGAAAAAGTAAATTCTGGCATATGCAGCAACATAGATAAGCCCTGAGGACACTATGTCAAATGGAGTAAGCCAATCACAAATGGATGAATAATGTAGGATTCCACTTGAACTATGTAATCAAATTCATAGAGACAGAAAGTAGAAAAGTAGTTGCAAGCAGCTGGTAGA
>SJYA01003487.1:344501-357702 GCA_006410615.1 Neotragus moschatus
GAATATCATTCATAGATAAATGGAACAGTAACCAACAAAAAGACATGGGTGAAATCTCAAATCCATGCTGTTGTAAGTGGTTTATTTAATTAGTTTGAAAAGACAACATTCTGGAACATTCTAAGTAAATTCTGGAAAACGCAGTAGTACAGAGACAGCAAAATTGACAGCGGCTGCTAAGTATTCAGTGAGAGAGAAGAAGAAATGAATGAGTAGAGAATAGCACATTTTAAGGAAATGGAACTTTCCCATATGATATAATGATGAATGCACGACATAATATATTTCTTCTAACTCACAGAGCTCTACAATACAAAGTGAAGCCTAACATAAACTATGGCCCCTTGTTAATGATGTATCAATATAGACTTATGCATTGCAACAAACATACTAAAGTAAGCTGTAAACAACAGAAGAGGGCAAATAGGAACTATTTTCTATGTAATTTTCCTGCAAAACTAAAAATCCCTTCAGTTCAGTTCAATTCAGTTGCTCAGTCCTGTCCAACTCTTTGCGACCCCATGAACTGCAGCACACCAGCCGTCCCTGTCCATCNTCTGGGAGTTGGTGATGGACAGGGAGGCCTGGCATGTTGCAATTCATGGGGTTGCAAAGAGTCAGACACTACTGAGCGACTGAACTGAACTGAATATTTCTCCCTCAATTTTATAAGAGGCAATGTAAACTGTCAATGTATTACTTTGATGAGTTAATACAGAAGAGAAAAGGAAGATAAAATAGAGTTCTGCTGAATGGTGCTATCTGTAGCATGATTAGCTGAAAAGAAGCCAGGAAAGCTTCCCATGATTCTCACTCCACTAATGTAATTTCCACAAAGCCAGCACTGAGGATTACTAAACTAATCCTTTACCGACAACAATTCAATTTAAAGCAGTTTCCACGTTTCAGACAACACCCTCTCCTTACAAGGAATGGATATACCTGTGGACACTACTACATTAGTCTCATCTAACTCTCAGCCCCTCTACCTTCTGCTCACAAGATGAGTGAGTGTGTGAAGTCCCTCAGTCGTGTCCAACTCTTTGCAATCCCATGGACTATAGCCTACAAGGCTCCTCTGTCCATGCAATTTTCCAGACAAGAGTACTGGAGTGGGTTGCCATTTCCTTCTCCACGGGATATTGAACCCAGGTCTCTCGCATTGCAGGCAGACGCTTTACCGTCTGAGCCACCAATAGCACTCAAGCTATGGGGATGCAAACTTAATAGAACTATGATTCCAAACAATTCTGCAGACGAAGGCATCTCCGTACTATAAACACCAAATAATTCTCGGGGTTGGGGACATTTTGTGAATTGCAAGACGCTTAGCAACATTTCTGTTCTCTAACCACTGAACTTGCCAACTAGTCCAAGCCAATTCCTCCCACTACCCAGATGATTATAATTGATTAAGTACTATGAGGACTTCCCTGGTGGTCCAGTGGTTAAGAATCCACCTTGTGGATGCGGGAACAGTAGTTCTATTCCTGGTCTGGAAGGATGCCACAAGCTGCAGAACAACTAAGCCCAAGTGCCACAAGAAAAGTCACCTTAATGAAAAGCCCATGCACCACAACTAGAGAGTAGTCCCCTGCTCACCACAACCAGAAAATACCCCCATGCAACAAAGACTCAGGGCAGTCAAAAAGTATAAAAGAAAACTTTTAAAAAAGTATTTCTAGACATTACTCAACACCTAACAAAAAGGCAAAATTAGCCCGAAGTGAAAACTACTGCTGTACTAAATTATGTGAAAGTGAAGCTGCTCAGTTGTGTCCAACTTTTGGGACCCTATGGACTGTAGCCTACCAGGCTTCTCTGTCCATGGGATTTTCCAGGCCAGAATACTGGAGTGGGGTGCCATTTCCATCTCCAGGAGATCAGCCCAACCCAGGTATTGAACTTGGGTCTCCCGCGTTGTAGGCAGATGCTTTACTGTCTGAGCCACTAAGGAAGTCCTAAATTACATAAGGCATTCAGATAATCAGTTATTTTTATCCTGTTTCAATCAATTCTTATATACGCTATGGATAACAAACATATCAATCGAATATAAGAGATTATTATTATTTACAGAAAGGTCTGGCAACTACCTCAAGTAAAAAGAGGAAACTACATTCAAATACAATTAATCAATCTCATATCAAAGGTGGAAACAGATACTAAACTCACAATGGGAAACCTCTCTGACAGAGAGATAAAATATTAAGGAAAAAGAGAGATATTTTAAGAAACCTGAGATGAGGACTTCCATGGTGGTTCAGAGGCTAAGATTCATTGGTCCCAATGTACACATCCTTGGTTTGATTCCTAGTCAGGGAAATAGATCCTACATGCTACAACAAAGAGTTGGCATGCCAAAACTGAAGATTCCGCATGCTGCAACAAAAAACTAACAGACTCAAATAAGTGAATATTGAAAAAAAGAGAAAGAATCAAAGGCTATTTTAGTTATATGTGAACCATTCTGCCAACCTCAGCCATGGAAGATGAAAATAGCGCTAAGAACAAGAAAAATCCTCCCCAAAAGAACAGAATGAAGTTATAAAATTATAAACCTCCAGTTTACAAGGAAACACCTGAGTTAAAATAAATGGAGCATACAAAAGAATTTTTTGGTTTTATGTGAGGCTTTTAAGAGCTGGAAACAAAGTTCTGTTAAAACTAACTTCATCATGGGTGTTTTAAGCAGTATAGTGAGAAGTTTGGGGCGGAGGAAGCAGCAGCAGTATTTGACATAGAGACAAGGATTATGAATCTTCCAGGAGGAATGAGCAGGTAGTATATACTTAAACATTAAAACCTTAAGGAAATAGAGGAAAAACAGGAAAATTTTATTAAACTGAAATACACAGCAGCTAACAAAAACTTTGATTCAAGGTAATACTCAAGTATTTACCAAAACAAAAATGATCACAGCATATGCAACCAAAACAGCAGACAATCTAAAAAGGGCATCAAGTGGAAGATTAACTATATCACAATACATCTATAAGATGGAGTATTAACAGGCCTGAATAATCCTACTTACAGATAACTTTCTAAATGACAAAGTACTAACTTGTACCTACAGTATTTTCACTTATTTTTAAAAAGTGAATGTGAAAAATTACCTAACTATACGCCTGTTTCTACATGGTGCTATCAGAGATAAGATATTCCACACAACTGTTTTGTCTTCTACTTCTCTTTTATGAGGTCCAAAACTTTTCACTCATCAATAATAAACATAACTTTAATAGACACATGCACCCCAAATATACACACTGTGCGTTAAGTGCTTAGAATAAAATGTAGGCTACACTGGAAATATACTCAAAGCCAAGAGCTCTCTGAGTATCCTTTAAGACCAAAAGCTTCAGCACCACCTGAGAACTTATCAGAAATGCACAATCTCAAGAGTACCACTCTAGGCTAAAATGAGTCACTCAGTCATGTCCAGTTCTTTGAGACTCTATGTATAGTCCATGGAATTCTCCAGGCCAGAATACTGGAATGTGTAGCCTTTCCCTTCTCCAGGGTATCTTTCCAACCCAGGTTTTCCACACTGCAGGGGTATTCTTTACCAGCTAAGCCACACAGGAAGCCCCAAAACCCTGGAGTGGGCAGCCTATCCATTCTCCAGAGGTTCTTCCCGACCCAGGAATCAAAATAGGGTCTTCCGCAGATTCTTTACAACTGAGCTGTCATCTAAAAATCTAAGGACAGCGTACAACTATGTATTTTTACAGGTAAATTTTTCTATACATTTCCTGGAACACAAAGGACTACTATTTTACATTCCTAAAAAACTACATCAAAAATGACAAAATTTCTTAACAATAAAAATATACTCTAGACTTCCCTGGTGGATCCAGTGGCTAAAATTGTGCTCTCAATACAGGTAGCCTGGGTTTGATCCCTGGTCAGGGAACTAGATCCCACACGCCATAACCAGGGCTTGTGACAGCCATACAAATAAAATACTGAAATATATATATGTATTGGGACTTCCCTGGTGGCTCAGATGGTAAAGTGTCTGCCTACAATGCAGGAGACCTGGGTTCAATCCCTGGATCAGGAAGATCTCCTGGAGAAGGAAATGGCAACCCACTCCAGTATTATGCCTGAAAAATCCCACAGACGTAGGAGCCTGGTAGGCTACAGTCCATTGGGTTGCAAAGAGTTGGCCGCAACTGAGCGACTTCACAAATAAAGTTATCCAAACATTGTTCAAAATAAACTCACCAATTAAAATATTCTGTATGTGTTGGGAACCACAGGAAAAGAGAACTTTAACTCTGCTGAATACACATCTCTGTGGCTACTTCTCAGTACTGAAAACAATTTAATAATCTTTAAAACAATATTACCAAAAAAAACTTTAATCAAACCTGAGTCTATTATGATTGTCACATTTCAATGTTTAAAGATGAAAAATACAAACCAGTGATTATAGAATACTATGACAATAATTTGTATAAAAGATGGAATCACCACTAGCTGACCTCAGAATTCAATTTTCAAATCTGTGGAAAGAACAGTATCTCAATAAAATGATGCATACTAAGTGCTAAATAGCATTAACATAATTAAAATGCAAAAGTGAAAGTCGCTCAGTCCTGTCTGACTCTTTGCGACCCCATGGACCATATACAATCCATGGAATTCTCCAGGGCAAAATACTGGAGTGGGTACCCATTTCCTTCCCCAGGGGATCTTCCCAACCCAGGAACTGAACCCAAGTCTCCTGCACTGCAGGCAGATTCTTTCAGCTGAGCCACAAGGAAAGCCCTAAAATGCAGAACACAACTTTAAAAATGACAGTTTGCGCCTCAAATGGTTAAGAATCTGCTTGCAATGCACAAGAGCCAGGTTCAATCCCCGGATCAGAAGAGCAGAAAATGGCAACCCACTCCAGTACTCTTGCCTGGAAAATCCAACGGACAGAGGTACCTAGAAGGCTACAGTCCATGGGATTGCAAAGTCAGACACTGAGTAACTAAAACACTAAAAAATTAAAACTGCAATGCTTAGAACCAGTAACAAACTGTTGACAAAATTAAGTGGGAGCGGTTGCTGGGGAGTTGGGAGCAGAGTGCAAAAATACTTACCAGGATATTTTAAAAGCTCCACAAGTGCTTTTAAGGTATCAGGGTAGAGCAAAAAATCTCTGTTAAAGCTTTCCCAAATATTGTCAGACTCTATATTCAAATAAGACTACTTAATGATAAATCAATGTTTTTAAGGACACAACTTTTAACAGAGCAAAATGGAAGGTAAAATTTTATTTCTTGAGTACTAAAGTAAGGAAATACATCAAGATTCAGAAAACATAAGGTAAAAGTAAAATGCAAAGGCAACACTCTCACAATGGCTGCCCAACAACTGTACTTAATACCACTGGAGATTTTCAGATGGCCCAGGAGTATAAATCTGCCTGTCAAGCAGGAAATGCAGCTTCAATTCCTGTGCTGGGAAGAGCCCCTGGAGAAGGAATACTGGGGAATCCCATAGACAGAAGAACATGGTGGGATACAGATACAGTCCATGAGGTCACAAAAGAGTTTTATGACTCTTATGACATGATTTAGCAACTAAACCACCATCACCACCACAATTTTTTTTTTAACAATTTAACTGTCACTGCCATTAGAATATAACTTATGCAATGCTACTGTGAAGATACACAAGACACATCAACACATCAAGTGTAGTTCAGAAATAAGCCCTTATTTATATAACCTTTTTTAATATGTCAAATGATTTTCAACAAAGGTGCCAAGACTAGGGTGAAAAAAAATATTTTGTACAACCTTCCATGAATCAACTGGATATCCACATGCAAAAGATGAATTTGGATCCCTAAATTACACAATACACAAACGTTAACAAGGACAGCAGACCAAGACACAAATACTTTGTAAAATCTATAAAAAATATAAACCTTTATGACCTTCAGCTAAGCAAAGATTTTCTGGCTAGACATGAAAAGTGATAAAAACACTAATAAACTGAACTTAATGAAAATTAGAGACTACTTACTGCATTTCTAAAGACACCATAAAGAACACAGATTAAGAGTAATATTGCAAGTCATATACCAGAAAAAAGATACAATATAAACAGATAAAAATTTTTAATGAGAGTTTTAAATAGATATTTCTCCAAGTGAAGATACACAAACAGTCAACAAGTAGATAGGATTGTGCTCAATATCATTAGGGAAATGCAAATTAACCACAGTAAGATACCACTACAAGTCCACTAGAATCAGTTTAACCAGAAAATCAAAATTAGTCAAAACGGACTGGAAATTTCATAAACTGTTGATAGGAATGTAAAATGGGGCCATCTTGTGGGGAACAAGATTGTACAGTTTAAATTAATCTTAAATTTAAATACAATCCAGTAATTCTGCTCCTAGGTACTAGCCAACCCCAAACCATATTGTTCCCACACCAACACTTGAAAAATATACAATTTCAAACACAGTAAGCTGCATCAAAGAAAAATTATCCATGAAAACTGCTTAATCTTACTTTAATATTGAAAATGCATTTCAAGGTAACCAGAAAAAAGACCCACTTCTACCCACTGATTTACAGAAAAATCTGCTCTTAAAAAAATTACTTTAGAACTTAGAGTCTTAAACGTAATTAATGTTTTGCTGTTATGCAGTCGCCACCGAAATTCTCTCTAAATTCATAAGAAACATTCAATATTATCAAGTCCAACCAAAAAAAGTAATAACATTTAAAATATCAATACAATATAGCTTAAACTTTTATATATGGGAAAAATGTAAGAAAAATAGTTAACAATCTACGTAATGTATCTTGAAATTTATGAAACATAACATACTAAAACGCGTCCTTTGAAATAATAATGGCAAATAGCTCCTAAATATTAAGACACTAAGCTACATGCTTTAATTTCCGAATGAGCACAACGAAAATTTATGTTTAAGCTAGGCACCGAAGGTTACTGTCAGGATATAATCTTACTCTTTAATAAGACTAGGAAAAAAAAAAAACTTTCTTAAGAAGAGTATACCAAACTATTCTTTATGTACACGAACGTCATGCAGCTTTAACGAACGAATGCCTGAGTTCCCTGGTGAGAAAATGTTACCAGGCATATATCATCTAAAAAATACAGAATGCAAATTTAATCCACATCTAAAAGCTAAACCTCAGAAAGGTTTAAAAAGCTCTTATGTTACTTAAAACACCTGTAGGAGAACGTGCACAGTGGCATACTCAAGTAAATTTTAGCAGAATTTCATAAGTATGTGCTACAGAACTGTAATATTTCGTAATAACGAAAAAATTTATATATTTGAAACGTAACGGATCACATAACAAAAATGAAATTGTACTACTTAAGAAACTGAGTGAAGCTAAAATTTCTGTAGCAAAGAAAGAAAAAGGTAAAAGCAAACGTGGAATAGATTATCTTCACCACCACACCTTCCATCAAACCTGAGTCATAATCACTTTGGTGTGGTATTCGGGAAGTGCACAAACGTCAATATCTGACAGACATGCGGAGCTGGAGCCCAACTCCACTTCAAATCGCTGTCTCAGTGATGGCGTTTGCCGTTAAGTGCAACGAGGACACCAATCTCCTCTGAGGATTGTGCCACAATTCTCGAAGGTGGGGCGGTTGGCCTCCCGGCACAGGAAAAAAAAAAAAAAAAAGCTTACCGAAAGGAAAAAAAAAAGGGGGCAGGGGGTGGAGACAGAGACAACACCCATTTTCAAAACATAGTTCAAAACACAGGCACTTTTCTAGAGTGCCGGATCCGCACCCATTAGCGTGGTTAGAGACACTCCACCTGGATGGTGGTGGACAAAAGAGGGCCTAACAGCCCCCACCCCAACAAAAGGACTAAAATATACTTAACGAGCTCCAGCCGCACTGTTTAATTTAATGGAGGGCCCTTTACCTCAAAAACAAACTACGCGACAGCGAAAGGAAATACAAATCTCAACTCCTAGTACTTGAAAAAAATTGCCACGGCCGAGCTCCGGCCTGTAGCCTGAGGAAAAAAGGCCCTGCTCCCTACTCCACACGTTGCGGCCCTCTTACCTTTTTTTTTCTCGCGGTGGCGTTTCTCTGTCCTTACATGGGCTCCAGGTGGACCGTTTCTCCTGTTTAACGTCCGCTTAGTGCTCCCGCAGCTGCGGTTTCACCTTTTAGGGCCTGGTCTCTTCACTCCGACTCAGTCCTAGCTGCCAACGCCAACACTAAAATGAGCCGCTAAGGCGTCAGTCTCCCGTAAAGGAGAGGGCAACACAAGCAGTCAACCTCCTGAAAGGCCTAGGAGTTGAGTGACGCTTGAAGGGGCTGGGCTCCACAAAACCCCTTAACGGCGGGATACAGGACCGCAGGAGTTCCAGAAATCGCCTGCCCCGGCCCTCTTCAACATGGCGGATTCAGCAAGCCAAAAAAAAAAAAAAAAGCTTACCGAAAGGAAAAAAAAAAGGGGGCAGGGGGTGGAGACAGAGACAACACCCATTTTCAAAACATAGTTCAAAACACAGGCACTTTTCTAGAGTGCCGGATCCGCACCCATTAGCGTGGTTAGAGACACTCCACCTGGATGGTGGTGGACAAAAGAGGGCCTAACAGCCCCCACCCCAACAAAAGGACTAAAATATACTTAACGAGCTCCAGCCGCACTGTTTAATTTAATGGAGGGCCCTTTACCTCAAAAACAAACTACGCGACAGCGAAAGGAAATACAAATCTCAACTCCTAGTACTTGAAAAAAATTGCCACGGCCGAGCTCCGGCCTGTAGCCTGAGGAAAAAAGGCCCTGCTCCCTACTCCACACGTTGCGGCCCTCTTACCTTTTTTTTTCTCGCGGTGGCGTTTCTCTGTCCTTACATGGGCTCCAGGTGGACCGTTTCTCCTGTTTAACGTCCGCTTAGTGCTCCCGCAGCTGCGGTTTCACCTTTTAGGGCCTGGTCTCTTCACTCCGACTCAGTCCTAGCTGCCAACGCCAACACTAAAATGAGCCGCTAAGGCGTCAGTCTCCCGTAAAGGAGAGGGCAACACAAGCAGTCAACCTCCTGAAAGGCCTAGGAGTTGAGTGACGCTTGAAGGGGCTGGGCTCCACAAAACCCCTTAACGGCGGGATACAGGACCGCAGGAGTTCCAGAAATCGCCTGCCCCGGCCCTCTTCAACATGGCGGATTCAGCAAGCCAAAAAAAAAAACCGGCCGAACCAGCGGCAACAGCGTCGGCGAAAACTCCCACCAGCCTCAGCGCCAGTCGGAGCCTCCAATACGACGCCGCGCCGCGCCGCCCCGCCCCCGCGAAGTCCGCCCTCTCGACCCCGCCTCCTAATCCTGCCTGCTGCTGCTGCTAAGTCGCTTCAGTCGTGTCCAACTCTGAGCCACGCTATAGACGGCAACCCACCAGGCTCCACAGTCCCTGGGATTCTCCAGGCAAGAACACTGGAGTGGGTTGCCATTTCCTTCTCCAGTTCATGAAAGTGAAAAGGGAAAGGGAAGTCGCTCAGTCGTGCCCGACTTTTCACGACCCAGTGGACTACAGCCCACCAGGCTCCGTCCGTGGGACTTTTCCAGGCAAGAGTACTGGAATGGGTTGCCATTGCCTTCTCCGCCTAATCCTGCCTAATACCTGATCAATCTTCGGGACCTTACTTTAGCCCATTCCCCTCCCCGATGAAATTAAAAGACTCTTGCTCCTTGGAAGAAAAGTTATGACCAGGGCAGACGGCATATTAAAAAGCAGAGACATCCCTTTGTCAACAAAGGTCCGTCTAGTCAAGGCTATGGTTTTTCCAGTGGTCATGTATGGAAGTTTAAGAATTGGACTATAAAGAAAGCTGAGCGCTGAAGAATTTTGAACTTTGGTGTTGGAGAAGAGCCTTGAGAGCCCCTTGGACTGCAAGGAGATCCAACCAGTGCATCCTAAAGCAGATCAGTCCTGGGTGTTCATTGGAAGGACTGATGTTGAAGCTGAAACTCCAATACTTTGGCCATCTGATGCGAAGAGTTGACTCATTGGAAAAGACCCAGATGCTGGGAAGGATTGGGGGCAGGAAGAGAAGGGGAGGACAGAGGATGAGATGGCTGGATGGCATGACCAACTCAGTGGACATAAGTTTGAGTAAACTCTGGGAGTTAGTGATGGACACGGAGGTCTGGCGTGCTGCAGTCCGTCCACTGGGTCGCAAACAGTCGGACACGATTGAGCGACTGAACTGACCTCCAGCAATGGCCTTATTCCACTGGAACTGGAAAGAAGTTCTAGCCCCAGCAGAAAGTCAGTCAGTTTGACTGCGGCATCCTAGTCCTGTGCTGAAGTTAAAAGTGGTGGTAAAATTCACTCACTAAACACGCTTCGCCTGGTTACTGGCTGTGCGACCTACCCTTCCAGGGATAGCGATGGGTCTCACGTATCCCACCCCTTTCGTTCTGGAGCGTCTTAACGGAAAAGCTGGATCGGTAAGCGGCCAGAATAAAAACATACAGTATTGAGATTGGAAGTCAAACACCATGGTATGTAGGCTGAACAGGAAAGGCAGTGAATCACAAAGAATTCCAAGAAGGTGTTAATTCCAGAGATTAACCGCTTGTGGTGACCCGTAACATTCACAATTCCATCGCTATGTTTTGTTGCATTGTGAATTTCTCCTCTTCCAACAAACCCGGATGAATACATTATTAAGTCTCACTTTTTTTTTTCCCCAGAATCGAAATGCGAGAGAGACGGTGGACTTGATGAAATATGAAACTGCTCAATGATTTACGTTCCTTGCCTACAGTCTCCGAGGCTTCACTTTGGCCACCACTTGTTTCGACCTCCTAGCTCTGCTAAACTAAGCCCACTATAGAGTAGGTGTCATAGAGTCAGAAAGAAGTGTCGATTTGGCTGGATCCGCTGAGTGAAATACCTCTTTGAGAGACTCATATGAAAGCCTGTCGGTTATCCCTTGAGAAGTATATTAAGGTGACCGTGTAAATTGTGCCCTTTATTAATAGCGTAATTTTATTAATCTATTTGTGTATGTTTAAAAAAAAACTTTATGGGATAACTCCCACTTAGTTTTGATATAGAATATTTAAATGTAGTACTGAGTTCGGTTAGTATTATTTGTTCCTCTTCTGTATCTGTCTGCAAGCATCCATCTATATACAATTGCAGGTGTGCCAATTATGCTGATTGTTAACACTTGTGATTTGGAGATTCTGAACAGAAATTACTGAGGTCATGGGCATAGGTAAACGACATAGATGCATTTTCAGCATACAATGCAAAACGAATGGTAGATCATCTGTCCCAACAAATACTGACTACTTTAAAAACAAATTTTTCACCTCATTGTCCACCCTCCATCCTCTAAAGTAGCTATTCTGACTTCTATTGATCTAATTGTTTTACCTGATTCAGAGCTTTATATAAATGGAATCATACAAAATGTAAACTCATTTTTGGCTTTTTTGCTTAACATTGTGTCTAAGAGGTTAATTGGTGTTGCAGTGATATAACATTACACAAATGTCTCTTATATAGTGTTAACAATACGTGTGAGTCATCTCCACGTTGGAACTTTTATAAATAAACTTGCTATGATGAATAAGTTTTAAGCCCTGTCTTTTAGGAGATGTATTTCATTGTTTATATTAGGTACAAATCTATACGTGGGATTTTTTTGAGTATTTTTGTGTTTATCTTTAATAAAAAGTGCCAAAAATTTATCAAAGTAATTGGGTTTATTCAAATATAAATTTGCCATTTTTTGTATGTCGAAAGGAACCAAATGATGTCACATGTTGACAGTTTCTGTGGTGGAATCTATAAATGATATCCCCAGTAGCAGTCCCCTATACTTGTATCAAATCAAATTGAGATCACAAACAACCTTCTTCCTATGCTCCAGGGCACCATTAAGCATCTTGGCTCCAGAATGAGTCTGGAAAATATAGCTTTCTAATTTTCACATTTTCTATACACTTAATGACACAGGAAAATAATAGTTCTAGTTTAAAGTAATAAGTGAAATTATATTGAATTGCATCAGTTAAAGTTTGTAAGTGCAAGAACTTCTTCCCATTTCCCTTGTTTTGGTTTCTTTGTCTTTAGCTATAATATTAAACAGTACAGTCTTACTGGAGAAAGAAATGGCAACCCACTCCAGTATTCTTGCCCAGAGAATCCCAGGGATAGGGGAGCCTGGTGGGCAGCCATCTATGGGGTCGCACAGAGTCACACATGACTGAAGCAACTCAGCATCAGCATCAGCAACACAGTCTTATCACTTTGTTCTCCCTTATAAGAGAAAAACTGTTACTACATTGTATTTCTATTCAGAACTACCCATCACACTTGTTTCCCTGAAACACTCATAAGTACACTTATTATGAAACTAATCTTACCCCATGTCTGAGGTCAGGGGCAGCAGGTGAGAGTGCCAGGCTGCGATGGCACAGAAGCAGCTGAGAGGAGCTACCCCACGTCAGAGGTCAGGGGCGGTGGTTGAGAGGAGCTACCCAACATCCGAGTCCAGGGGCAGTGACTGGGAGGAGCAACCCCATGTCCAAGGAGCAGTGGCTGTGGGCACAGGAGGGCCTAGAGGAGCTATTCCACGTTGAAGGTCAGGAGGGGCGGTGGTGGGGAGATACCCCTCGTCCAAGGTAAGGAGCAGCAGCTGCGCTTTGCTGGAGCAGTCGTGAAGAGATACCCATGTCCAAGGTAAGAGAAACCCAAGTAAGACGGTAGGTGTTGCAAGAGGGCATCAGAGGGCAGACACACTGAAACCATACGCACAGAAAACTAGTCAATCTAATCACACTAGGACCACAGCCTTGTCTAACTTAATGAAACTAAGCCATCCCCATGGGGCCATCCAAGAGGGGCAGGTCATGGTGGACAGGTCTGACAGAATGTGATCTGCTGGAGAAGGGAACGGCAAACCACTTCAGTATTTTTGCCTTGAGAACCCCATGAACAGTATGAAAAGGTAAAATGATAGGATACTGAGAGAAAAATTAAGTTTTTTTGCTAAACCCTTGAGAGCAGGTTTTTATCTCATGCAACATGGCAGGTTCTTATCTAATGCAATGTGGCCTTTAGGGATGTTTTTCCTTTAGGGACTTTCTAAAAATTATTTTTCAGGCCGCCACAATGTGGCCCTGACCAGCTGTATAGACCTGATAGAAAACGAGCCTATGTGAACCAA
>SJYA01003488.1:0-33282 GCA_006410615.1 Neotragus moschatus
ACGCGGGGTGGTTCCTTTCGGCCGCGCTCAAGTGAGCCGGCTCCGCAGCCGCCTGCGCTCAAGTGAGCTTATTCCCATTTTTCAGATGAAAAAAGTAAGACAAGCTCAAAAAGGTTAATTAGCTTTCCCAATATCAAATAGCCAGATTCTGAATCCAGAAACTTTGAGTTCATGATCCAAACCCTGGTTCTAATCATTGCCCAGTTCTGCCAAAGTTTCAGATATGGACACTATCAACAGAGTGAGAAGCAGCTCGTGGAATGGGAGAAAATATTTACAAATCACATATTTGAGAGGGGATTAATATACAGAATACACAGAAAACACTTAAAACTCAACCACAAAACAACAAACAACCCAGTTTTTTAATTCTTTTTTTAAATTGAGATATAGTTGATATACATTATATGTTACAGATGTATAATACAGTGATTCACAATTTTTACAAATTATTTTTCATTTATAGTTATTATAAACTATTGGCTATATTCCCTATGTTGTATTATATATGTCCTTGTAGCTTATTTTATATCTAATAGTTTGTGCCCCCTTAATCCCCTCCTCCTGTGTGGCCCTTCCTCCTTTCCCGTTCCTCACTGGTAACCACTAGTGTATTCTCTATATCTGTGAATCTGCTTTTTGGGGTTATATTCACTAGTTGGTGTTTTTTAGATTCCATATACAAGTGAGATCATACAGTACTCGTCTTTCTCTGTCTGACTTATTTCACTTATCACAATACTCTCTAATTCCATCCACGTTGTTGCAAATGGAAAAATGTCATTCAGCCACATACAATCTTATTTTAAAATAGGAAAAGACTTAATAGACATGTCTTCTAAGAAGATATACAGATGGCCAATAAGCATGTGGAAAGATGCTCAAATCACTAATCACTGCTGCTGCTGCTGCTAAGTCCCTTCAGTCATGTCCGACTCTGTGCGACCCCATAGACAGCTGCCCACCAGGCTTCCCCATCCCTGGGATTCTCCAGGCAAGAACATTGGAGTGGGTTGCCATTTCCTTCTCCAATGCATGAAAGTGAAAAGTGAAAGTGAAGTCGCTCAGTCGTGTCTGACTCTTAGCGACCCCATGGACTGCAACCTACCAGGCTCCTCTGCCATGGGATTTTCCAGGCAAGAGTGCTGGAGTGGATTGCCATTGCCTTCTCCCACTAATCACTAGATAAACGCAAATCAAAATTGCAATGCTATGCCACCTCATACCCCCTAGGGTAGCTATTATAAAAAGAAAACAACAGAAAATAACAAATGTTGGCAAGGTATGGAGCAATTGGAACCCTTATGCATNCCATGGGATTTTCCAGGCAAGAGTGCTGGAGTGGATTGCCATTGCCTTCTCCCACTAATCACTAGATAAACGCAAATCAAAATTGCAATGCTATGCCACCTCATACCCCCTAGGGTAGCTATTATAAAAAGAAAACAACAGAAAATAACAAATGTTGGCAAGGTATGGAGCAATTGGAACCCTTATGCATTGCTGGTAGGAATGTAAAATGGTGCAGCCACTGTGGAAAATAGTATAGTAGATCCTCAGAAACATTAAAAACAGAATTACTGTACATCCAGCAATTCCACTTCTAGGTATATACCCAAAAGAAGTAAAAGCAGAGTCTGGAAGAGATATTTGATACTCGTGTTCATAGCAGTATTATTTACAACAGTCAAAATGTGGAAATAATCCAAGTGTCCACTGATGGATAAATGAATATACATACAACACATTATTTTTTGGCCTTTAAAATGAAGAAAATTTTGACACATGCTACAACATGAATAAACATTGAGGTCATTATACTAAATGAAATAAGCCAGTCCCAAAAGGACAAATACTGCAGGATTCCACTTATTTGAGATACTGAGAGTTGTAAAATTCACAGAGACAGAAAGTCAAATGGTGGTTGCCAGGGCTGAAGGAAGTGGGGAATGGGGTGGTTGTTTAATGGGGACAGAGTTCTGGCTTTGCAAAATGAAAGAAAAAAAGTTCTGGAGATGGGTGGTGCCAATGGTTGCATAAGGATATGAATGAACTTAATACTGAACTGTATGCCTAAAAACAACTAAAATGGTCAATTTTACATTTTGTATATTTTACCACAATTTATAAAAGAAGATCCAAGCCATGATTTCAACCATTTCCCAGTCCTGCCCAAGGCTTCTGGTATTTTCCTTCTGATGAATGCTTGCTGCTTTCCCTCCAGATAACCTGCCTTTTCTTTCTTTTTCCTCCTGACACTAGACTGCTCTCTACCAAGATCTCCAGAGCCTCACATTGGTCAGTGCCCCCAAAGAGGCAGAGTCTGGCTTCAGGCCTCTAGCCTTCTCTCTTTGGGGGAAGAAAATACCTCTACTCTGAAGGCAGCCAGCACGTATTTTACTCACAACAGTCAGCAGATGGCTGTGGATCCCAGGAATCACATCAGGACAAAGCTCGCTGTGCATTTTCCATCACTGGTAGCTATCCCAACAGTGACATGGGGCGTCGTTATTAATAGGTGAAGGACAAAGAGAGAGGGGAAGTGGCTTGGGTTGAGTCACACAGCAAAGTTAGAACTCCCAGCTCCCAGCAACTGGCCTTGCCCTGGGCTCTATCCCGCACACCTGGCAGCTCCAGAGACTTGCTCCTTTTCGTACTCTGGGCCATGAACTCTCTGGTTAACCAAGCGGGTCCAACTTGTCTTGCAGAGAAATGAAGCAAAATCTTCCTTGGGATGGTATATTGTGGTCTTCCTGTTTCTATTGATTGGTGGGAAATTGAGTGCCCCCTACTTACTGAATGACCTTGAACATGTCATTGAAAGCCCCTGGACCCTCAGGTTTCCCTTCAGTAAAGTGTAGACAAGAGTTATTGGTGCCTACCTCCAGAGAAGCTGTGGATGAGCTAGGGAGAGGATCGGGGTACCCTTATCCAATTTATTCTGCATTATCCTTTACACGGGTGAACTTCAGTCCCAGCTGAGCATAATCACATGGGTGGGCTTTAAAAATACAAATTCCCAGGCCTTGACCAACCTGGCTTACTTGGATTTCTTTTCTGTTCTCCTGGCCAAGTGGCCCCCAGTGTGAAGGGAACCTGCTTGAGTTGAGCAGTGGGGTGGTCTTTAACCTTTCTGGTTAAATCCTCTCAACTCAGCTTAAAGGAACCTTTGGTACAAGATGGGAGACATTGCATTCTGTCTCAAGCTCCCCCTTGGACTCTCTGTTCTCCCAGTTTTGGCACTTCTCACATACTGCTTGTTATTTTTACTTAACTGTTTCAAATCTTTGCCTCTTATTTCCTCAGTTAGCTATCAGAGGATAAAAACAGTGTCCTGCCCTTCTCTTCTTGCCCCCCCCCAAATGCCAGCTCCGTTAGCACCTAGTAGCTCTTTAATAAATATTTGTTGAATGGCAGATCTTGTAATTCAGAAATCTGAAATCATTTCTTATTTATTTGGGAGGTGTTCTGTGTCCTTTGGAAGCTTTCTGGTCACATGGAAAGAACTTTAAACAAGGAGGCAAGAGCCCTAGCTTCCCATCTTGGCACTGTCACAAACTCCCATTGTGACCTGCAGCAAGTCGCCTGCCTTCTCTAGCCCTCAGTCCCTCACTTGAGAAACCAGGACTGATATATGTTTCTTTCAGCTCTGGATTTTTTTCACTACTCTGGTTAGCCAGGGGCAGCCTTTTTCGTGTCAATGTCTTTAATGTCCGCCATACCTTTTTTTTTTTTTTTCCCTGTAAGAACTACATCATTGATGGATCACTCCCAGTTTATAAAATGAAAAACTCAACTAAAGAACAAGTAAATGCTTTGGCCAAGCTTCCACCCCTAGTATGTGTGTGGGGGGAGTAGGGAGTGCAGGGCGGGGGTTGCTCATTCCTCACTGCAACTCCCTGGCTAGGGCTGGATTCTTCCCTTCCAGAGCTGTTACCAGTCCTTCCCAAGTGTAGGACTGCCCACCCTCTCTGTGAACAATCCAGGGCAAAGGTATGACATAGACCAGCTGGGTTTCCTCTTGTCCCTCTGCTCACTGCTATCTAGGGCCAGAATGTCCACTGCAATGTTCAGTACAACCTGTTTCCATGTTGTTCCCTGAGGAGGAGATGAAGGACGTGAGGCCAGTCCTTGCCCCCTAGCCGGCTTGGGGAAAGCTGTGCTACCATATGTAAGGGAAGACCTGGGAGCCAAGTGCCTGGTTCAGAGAAGATGCTCAACAAATTTGTTAAAAGAGGTGAAAATTGTCAACGTTTTAAAACTTTTTAATTTTAAGGAAGGGAAAGCCTTTCTTCAATGAAATCCCCGAAGCTCACTAGGTGAAACTGTGAATGCCCAGTTGCCCCGGTTGAGGGGGGCTGGAGTCAAGCCCTGCCTGCTCTCTCCTCTGGGCCCCAGAAAGGATCCTCAGAGCTCAGGTGGGAAACTTGCTGTGAGTCAGCTGAAAAGAAGGGACAGATCAATTCATGGGCTTTTTCCTGGTTAACCTTAGCTAGGAGGGAATCCTGCCCACCCCCAAATTTTAAGTTTGAAGGACCCAGCCCTCTAAAGGGAATATTTGCATCTGAAAGAGTCATCCATTTCTCCTCTCTCCTTAGCTTCATCAAGTTCTAGGAACTTCAGTTATTTAGGGCAGAGGAGAAGAAGTTTTGAGTAGATTTGTTTAAGTTGTTTCACCAATGAATATCAATGGAATTGTTTAAACAAAGAAGGAAAGAGAAGCATTGTGGTAATGTTTTCCAGTGTTTAATAGAAACCCATTTGGTGTCATCCTGCAGGCAGTCTTGATTTGAAAATACAATGTAAAACTCTCATGGAGTCTGGTGAGTGGATGGTGCTACCTTTTGCACCATTGCTCCCTGCAGTTTGAACATTCCTAACTTCATGGTTAGCCATGGGAACCCACAGCTGCCCAGAGGGGCTACCTAATGAGAGCATCTCTATTGCAAGTCTGCAGGCCTGCCTGACTTGGCCTTCTCCTTGTCTCTCCACCCATGACAGGTAAGGGAGGGAAGCCAACCCAGGGGATGCTGACTTATCAAGGTGGTCCAGGGAACAAAGCACATCCCAAATCTACATCCAGAAGACAATTCTGGATAACCAATATCTAGTTTTAAAACTTGTCAAAGGGATATAGTTCTTGAATTAAGAGGTTTTCATTATTATCCATCTCGTGGCCCTTTCATATATGAATCTCTTTACCTGCCCCACAGACTATCCCACCTCACAGGTGCCAGAAGAGGCAGGCAGATAATTAATGCTGGGAACCCTGCTATGGACTGTGTCCTCCGCCTGAATTCATATGTTGAAACATAATCCCCAATGTGATGGTATTTGGAGATGTGGCCTTTGAGAGGTGATTAGGTCATGAGGGTGGAGCCCTAATGAATGTGATTTGTGCACTTAGAAAAGACCTCACAGAGATCCTTGCCCTTTCCACCATGTGAAATTACAGCAAAAAGGCAACTGGCTTGAGTCAGGACGATAATTCTTACCAGACAGTGGATCTGCCAGCACTTTGATCTTGGACTTCCCAGCCTCCAGAAATGAATTTCTCTATAAGAAATATCTTTAGAATATCTTCTAAACCACCCAGTCTATGACATTGTGTAATAGCAGCCTGAACAGATTAAGATGGACCCCATTGAATAATGGGAAACTGAAAGATAAAAGGAGCTCCCCTTAGACAGCAAGATAGGAGGAACCCCAGCTTCTCTCCAGCTGCCTGGCACAGCCCTCTCCTCTGCCTCCTGGCCAGTCCCCTGACTTCCCTAGCTTCAAAATCTGGCTCAAGCCTGACCTTGAAAAAGAGGACAGCCATCTAATCACCTGCCCTTCCACCAGTACTGCTGACTTCACCCCCTTGTCCAAGCCACCACCTCCTATAGCATCTGGACTAGTCGGGTATCATGACATCTAGTCTTAGGATAGAAGGCACTCAAGGTTCAAGGGGAACTTGGTCATTAGGACCAAGATCTTGTCAAGGTAAGACCTTGTGGGAAGACTGGCCCAAAGTCTCACATCAAGTTATGACAAAAAGCCAGGGCTGCTAGCCAATTTTTCCTATGTGTGCCTTCTTGGCTATATCCTGAGTTCCTCGGTTTCTTTTCTTGGTCCCCTCCCCCTATGTGCCCATGTCCCTTCTCCCCTTTGACCCTCTCCCCCTGTCCTCAGAGGGAGACTCTAAGGATCGCTGCAAAGTACCTGTTCTCTGGGACCTTGGGGTTGACTCAAGGGGGATTAAAGAGTGGAAACATACATAGCCTGGATGGATACTGTGGTTCTTAGCTCCGCAACATAACCTGTCATTCTTGACATTGGTTCAGAAGCCAAAATGTTGCCTCTCAGAGTCTTAGATCACTTACCCAAGGTCATTCAGCTCAGAAACGGCCATAGCAGGAGCCCATTTTGGGACAGTACTCTTCCCCAGGCACCGCTCCAGGCAATATCCAGGGCCCGTTGACGCCTGAGGCCCACTGAGCCAGAGGCGAGCCCAGACCCCTACCTCCCTGGCTCAGAGCAGCAGCGGGATCCCAGGGAAAGTGCGTTATTCCTTTAAGTCTCTCAGCCTGTCTGCTTATTTGTGCTTTTGGCTCCCTTCCGAAGTGTGGGGGCGGGAGGGAGACACAGTGTGGGCGGTTCACTCTGGCCTTCTGGAAGTAAGCGGGGCACCCTCGACACAGTAAACCAAGCACTTAGGCTGTGCGCAGCCCCCTGTCCCCCCTACCCCCACCCCACTGTGACTTGCCAGTTTCAGAACTCTCCGTTCTGGAGCAGCGGACGTGGAGGCAGCTGAGCCGGCTGCTGGAGCGCGCCGGGACTCGCAGACTTTCTCCTGAGCCGCGCTCTGGGTTCCTGTCTTCCCCTGGCGGTTCTCCCACGCCCCCAGAATACCCACTGACCCGGCAGCCCTTGTGCTTGCGGCCACGCCCATCCGGCCGGTGGCCCCCAGGGCCTGGGCGCCGGCCGCCCGCCCAGGCGCAGGTTCCATCGCTGGAGGGGAGAGAGGTGAAGAAGCAGGGCGCGCGGGAGGCCTCCTCCCGGTCCGGGCCGGCTAGTGCATCTTCTCCGCTTGTTCTTTCCGCTCTGCGAGCGCAGCCAAAGTGTTGAGCCCGCTGGGCCGGCTGCTCGGAGTCACTCGCAGCACAGGAGACCAAACGCCCTCGGATAACCACACTTACTACCTTTGGGGGATTCCCTGGGGAAGGTGGCCAAGGACCCCGCATGAAAGGAGCTGGGGCAGGGACCCAGGTGAAGGGCTGCCCCAAACACTCCCAAGGTGCTTCCCTTCTCAGACAGCCGCTGTCGCCCCTGGGAGGGCAAACCTCCTAAGTCCCTAAAGACCTGGAGGACTGTGCTTCTCGAGGTACCGGCCTCTGGAGCGGGGAGGGGGCAGTTAGTGAGCGGCTGGCAGAGGGGACCTGTTTGCTGACGGGTTTGGAGGTGGGATGGAGTAGGGTTTGGAGACCGAGAAGCCCAAAAGTAGACATTGGTGCTTTCTTTCTTCTTCACTTTTCCAGAAAGGAACCACATCGCGACGGGAGNCACTGTACTATGTAGACTCTGCTGAGGGCTCATGGAAAGCTGAGGATGTGGCAGTACCATAGTGCTGATAAAACCCTGAACCTCCTGGGGTAGAGACTCAGAAAAGCGTTTTCCTCCTCACCTCGTCATTTTCTCCCAGCTGTGTGCTCCCCATTTTTCATCTATCTACCAGATTTTGGGGGGGGGGGTGGGGTTGGAGGAAACACAACAACCTGAGCATTTTGACCCATGCACTTTGAATGTAGAGTAGAGAGGGGTTCTCCAGGTAAACCTGCATAAACACTTTGTCATTGGATTTTTTTTTTTCAGATCTCTCTCCTGGACAAAAATTCTTGAAAAGGCTAGAAACATTACTGATCATTTTGCGAGATGATCTTGTCTCCTTTTCAGACTTTTTGCCCAAAATCTAGTGAAAGGATTCATTTGTTCCTAGTTCCTTTGACCAGTATAACGTAGCTCTGGAGCGTGAGGGCACTTGGCAGGCCTGTGAGCACACCTGTACCAGAACCTTGCCGAAAGTTCTTTGGAAGCTGGGTGTGGGACTGGAGGACGGCTGGGAATGGCAGTGAGGGTGAGAGGAAGGGCCGAGTGACAGGATCTCCCCTCACTGCACTGCATGCTTTGGTGTCCCTCAGGTGGTGACTGGGGTCTGACTGGAGAGGAGCAGAGACTGGCGCTGCACTTGGCATCTTGCCTTCACTGCTGCCCAAGGACTGTCTCCCTGCATGCCTTACTCTGCCCCAGCTGGCCTTCTGTGCCCTGTGACTGCCACCCAGTTAAGCTACCTGTCCTCTAGATGGTCAGGACTGGGCGGTGTTTTCTCCTCGTCTCTTCTGGAGACAATTATCAGAGGACGATGTTGGGCCCCAGTAGATTCTGATGTTTGGCTCTTTCTTCCTCCAGGAAATGCCCGAGCGCCCACATTGTTCCAGTCAGGAGGGGGCAGCAGCCAGGGGCCAGGGAGGCAGCCTGATGAACCTGGTCACGGTGACAGGGGATGGGCCGCAGGACCACACGGAAGACTCAGCTGGAGCGGAAGAGGAGAAGGGAGTCGCTGCCTCTTCCAAAGCTGCCTCGAGTAAGACTGGCAAATGCCAGGAGAAGAAAAGGAAGCACTGCCAAATTGAACCCCAAGACCCAGAGAGGCCTAAGAAAGCATCTAAGCCAGGTGCAGACTCTACCCAGGGAGCTGGGGGCTTGGAGGGGAGCCCGGGCTCAGCAGTGTGTGGAGGCTTCTCCCCTCCACACGATGGCTCCTCTGCTCTGCCACTTCTAGGGTGGCTGTGGGGTTTCTGTGAGAGCCAGCAGTTCCTAGCATCCTGCTGGTGCCCCATATTAATTATAAGGGAAAGCCAGGGCTTATGGGCAAGCATAGTGTCAAGTAATGACATCTCACGCCCTTGATGGTGTCACTTCCTTCCAGGCCAGCCTCTCGGCACCCCCTTCCCCATTCCGGGGAAGTCGGACCCGGGCAGCTCCATCAGGCCTCATCCTGCTCCTTCCCAGTCATGTCCCCGTAGGTAGGCATCTGAGAAGCAGCAGCTGCAGCTTGGTATCTTTCCAAGAGTGGCTGCCAGTGCCAAGATTCAGCGTCAGCTATGAAGGCCTGGCTCAGTCCGTGGAGTCGTTGCAGCTGTTTGTCAAGAGTGAGGTGCTTGTTCCATTTGAATAAAGCCCCCCCAGGGCTACCAGACAATCTCTGACCTACACGTTTCTTTCTTCGGGGCTGCTGGAAGCCTCCACGTGCGTGTATCAGGGTACCCCATTCTCAGTGGCTCATTTGGCCACTAAATCAGTTCTCGGGGAGGTGATGAGAGTGGCTGACTGAAAAAAAATAATTGGGTTCTTTGGCCTTAGAAGTGCTGTCTTGTGACACCAAGGTTGGTTCCCCTCTGACTTCCGCTCTCTACATCACAGATCCTTCCACTGACCCCTGGGCCAGGCCTGCGCTCAGTGTCCCGCTGGCATCTTTTGACGCCTCTGACCTTGAATGCTCCCTCTGTATGAGGTATGTGAGGTGTCCTGTCGCTTACTGCCCGAGAGGTCTTCCCCTCTGGTGTCTGCACCTCTCTGCTAGTGACCTATGGCTTGGTTGGTTAGCACAGAAAAGCATGGTTCTAACAAAATGGAAGTCACGTTGACTGTCACACGGGCGAGCTCGTGTCCTTTGTTTACAGATCACATGCCCCGCACTCCTGCCTTGGGAATACCTAGAGAGCAGGAAGGAAACTGTCTACTCAGAGGTCAAACTGACAGTCCACAGGCTGGATGTCTTTTGTTCGGCCCTCGTGGGATTTGGGGGTTGTTGTTAAGGTGGATGTTTAGAGACAGGACACTCACTCCAGTTGATCTCGGCCTCCCTCCCTCGGCCACTGCCTTCCTCTCACACTTGCATCACTTTCCTGGCCTCTATTTAAGTTTGGGACCCTGGAACTAATTTCTACTGGCTATTAGATCGAGATCTCAAAGTGTGAGTGCCAATGTCAGCCTCACAGGCCTGTTCTCTGGAAGCCAAGGAGGGGGCTGGACCCATTTTTGGTCTGTACTTGCCTGCGCAGTACTCAGTTGTGGGCATGTACGACTTGGCTAAGAGTCTCTCCTCCACCCACTGCCACATTGTCCCTACTTTCTCAGATCTCTGGAGATACATGCCTCCCCCCACCCCCACCCCGCAACATATACAAATAGCAAACTGCTGCAGTAGTGGTCTGCAAAAACAAATGACTTTCACTTGTTTCATTTCACAACTGTGGCTTTGTGGCTAAGAGGAGGTCTCCAAAAACAGATGGCCTGGGTTTCCACCCAGGCTGTGCCACTTACTGGCTGTTTGACCTGGAGCAAGTGACTTTCTCCACCACTGTTTTCTCATCAGTAAAACAGAGAACAGTGGTACCTGTTCTATGGTGTTGCTATGATTAATTGTGCAAATCTATTTGAGACACTTAGAATAGTGCCTGACATATAGTAAGTACTCAGTAAATGTTAACTTTTTTTCCTAGACCAGAGGTTCTTTAGCTTTAGGTCCATTGACCCCCTGAGGGGGTTCTGTGTATGGATTCTAGTAGATCTAGGGATTCCCTGATGTTATATGTAAAAGTATGTGTGTGTGTAAGAGAGAGAGAGAGAGTTTTCCAGGACAAGGTCCACAGCTTTCAGTAGATTCTCAAATGTGCCTTCCCCTTGGCCAAAGAGCTTTAAAAGGAGGCTGAGATATTTGCACAAAAGTTGTTAAGATGACTGAACCAAGACAAGAGATGTCAAGAAAAATCTTTTGGTCCATCACACAGATGGATGCAGCCAATGGAGGCCCCTCAGATGTCTTCTTGCCCTTTACAAGTACATATGCCTTCCATGTCAATCCCAGGCATTTGTCACTGCTCAAAGTGACTTTTCTTGTCCTCTGAATAAAAATGAGTAAGGCAGCTGTTACCTGAACACATACTTTTTCTTTCTCTCTCTCTCTCTCAAAAAAAAAAAAGAATTGTCAGATTTGCTTGTAAGCTCAGACAGACTTGATAAGGAATGTAGCAGCACTTGAAGCAAGCCCTGCATATATTCTCAGAGTTCTAGGTGGAGGGGTGAGGGTGGGACCAGCTGTATAACCCGGTCCCTTGTGCCCCCTCCCCATCACAATGATGTAGCAGGTGGGTCAAGCCAGAGCCAAGATGTGAGACAGATAAGCTCTGCTTTCCAAGCTGAGGTGTGGGCCCCCACAGGTAATGCCATTTTGGTGCTCAGCCAGCGATGAGAGCCAGGGTCTTTCAGATGTCAGACTTTGATAGACTTGATTCAGCTTATCCTCCTGGACATGCCTCCCGACATCCCGGGGATGCAAAATCAAACATGCAGACTCATCCTGTTTGTATTTTCCCTGAGGGCTAAGAATTCTGAGGTTGACGTTCTTTTGTTCCCTTTCGTCTGCTTTCTCCCTTTCATCTTGTTTGTCCCTGATCTCAACAGGGGGCCTCAGAGAAGGGTTAGAAATTTGGTCCAAGAAATAAACACCAAGAGGATAAGACCCCCTTGGAGTTTGCTCGCTCTGAGTTGAAAAGCCATTATTTCCCTTATCCTGCCCCTCTGTTCTAAATGAGACTTCAAAGCAAAAACCCATCTTTGCCTGGAGCAACTATTGTATGGGCTGCTGAGTTACACGGGGGACACTCGAAAGCTGCTTGATGGTGAAAAGAAACCTGCCAAGTCTAGAGAACATTTCTGATCTCAAGGCTCTTAAAACTGGAGCCCTAGTTCAGAAACATGTGGTTCCCCTTCCAGCAGGGCTTGTCTCCAAGTCAGAAATCACATGTTGACAGAGGCCATTTCAAATACATGCTTTAGTTTGAATTATTGCAGTCTTGAAAAAGTTCCTGTTTCCTGTAGTGTTTTTATTTTTCTAATCATGATTAGAATTATTCTTAGGTTCTGTCATGACTGTCCTGTCTTTGGTGGAGAGGGTTCATGGTGAGAGATATTTTCAAGCAATCTGCCGGGTCATGAAGCTACACATGTGTACGTCCTGTCCGGGTTTCAAGAGTAAAATCCAGTGCCGTGGTGCTGTTTTGGTTGAAGACAAGTTAGAGTAGGAATTGATCTGTTCTGAGTCGAGAGAGAGAATCAGGAGCTGCTTATAAATTCCTCAGGGGAAAATGGTGGAAAGAGTGAATGGAACAATCATTGGAGGGTGAGCTAAAGAGAAACTTCCAGTCTCCGAGTCCCCCTTGCTGGACAGAACAAGGTCTGCTAGGGGAAGTTGCTCTCTGATTCAACACCTAAGAGCTCTCTTCCTCCATCTTTAATGACTGCCAATCTTCCCTTCAGATTCACCTGCTCCGGACACCCTTGCCCTGGGGTCACCTCTGGGCCCGCTGTGGAGCAGGAATGTTGGATATTTGAACCAGTTACCTAATGGCCCAGTGGCCCCTTTGACCATTGAAACGAAAAGCTTTATATTTAACCTAGTTTGAGCTGCTCAAGTAGCTGGGTGTTATGGAGTCAGTTCACTGCTCGCTCGCTCTCTCCCTCCAAACCCTCCCTCCTCCTTGTTCCCCCTTTGCTCTCATTTGATAGCCACACAAGAGCACAATACAAGGATGTAACTGGTGGGAAAAGATAGCTATTTCCAGACAAGCCAAACATTTTATCCGGGTTGACATCTAACTGAAAGCATTTATTATTACTATTGTTTACTCCATCACCCTGACAATGTAAAATGCTTTCTTGTGAGAAAATCTGGCCCTACACTGATTTATAAATCCCTCCCTGAAGTGTTTTCTGAAATCATTCCTAAAGTGATAAATAAAAGGGAGAGGAATTTGAGTATATATTTCTAACTTTATCTCTCTATATATAGAGTTTCTCTCACTCTCTCTGATGGTGGGGAAGGGAAGGGAGAGAGACAGAGAGAGAAGGAGAAAAGGGTGTGTTTGTGTGTGAGTGTGTATCTACATGTACATGGATGGTGTTTGTTCCAAGGTCTAGATTCACACACAGTCGTCTCTGTGTCACCTAGTGGAGAAGGAAGATGGGCTTGAGAATCACATGTGACTTCACATCCCAAGTGCTGCTATTTACTAGCTAGCTGTGTGGCCTTGGGCAAGTTATTTAACTTGCCTGAGCCAATTTCCTCCATAGTAAAATAGAGCTAATCCAATTAACTACTGCCTATGACTATATAAAGCTAATTTACATGAAAAACAGCCACGCACACGTTCCTGATAGCAAGAGAAATGCATTCAATCTGTTCCCAGTCTCTATTCAGTCAGCCTGAATAGAAGTGGGTTGAGTATTGAAAGATGATATATTCTAAGCATCTGAACCTTGAATTATTTCAGAGCAATAATGACGCAGCATCTGTGGGAGCATTCTTGTTTGCGACCACTCGGATCAGGGGCATTTTAATCATAGCTCTTGCTAAGAGTTGCTGTATCCTTTTGTGTCTGCTGCATTCATCTGCTCATTAAATGTCAGTAGTTATTGCAATTAATTGGCCAACTATAACATTATTATTTGTATGTGGATTACATTCTTCAGTGAACAAAAGGCCCAATTTTGAAATTCTCAGGAAAAATAGTTTTACAGATACAGGTTCATCAATCAGTCTTCATCATTAGTGTCATCGAATAATGTATAAAAGGCATTCAGATTCACAGGTTTCAAATTACTGAGGAAATGAGATCGTCTGTCTTGGCTGCTTCTAGTAGTTAGATCACAGCAGTGGTTCACAAAGTCAGCCTGCAAGTCACAATCTTGAGAAATACCTTAAATTGTGAAATAGATACACTGGGAAAGTACATAAAAATAGAATGGATTCTCATAAAATACTGTAAAGAGGCTACTCATACAATCCTTTTCCGCCCAAGAAAGAAAACATTAATTACCAGGACTCCGGAAGCTGCCCATATATCACTTCTAAATCACCACCCCCCACTGCCCCTAAAATCACTGTCTTGACTTTTATATCTTCTTTAAAAAAAAAAAAAAAAGTCTTACCACTCTTGTGTGTATCTCTAAACAGTGCGATTTCATTTTTTCCTGTTTAAAAATACTTAACGTAAGTTGAATTATCCAGAATGGATTCTTTTGTTGTAACCTCTTTTCCTCGGGATGAAGATTTATCCATGTTATTGCATGTTGGTGAAATTTGTTCATTTTCACTAGTGTATAGTGTCCCATTGTATGAATCTAACAAAATCAGTTATATTCTAGATGGATATTTGGGTTGTTTCTAGTTTAGGGCTATTATGGACAATGTTACTATGAACAGTTTTTATGTCTACTAGTGTATATATGTGTGTGTTAGTTGCTCAGTCATGTCTGACTCTTTGTGAACCCTGCAGCCTGGTGGACTCCTCTGTCCATGGATTTCTCCAGGCAAGAATACTGGAGTGGGTAGCCATTCCCTTCTCCAGGGAATCTTCCCAACCAGGGATCCAACCTGGGTCTCCCGCATTGCAGCCATTGCCACATTCTTTACTGTCTGACCCATCAAAGAAGTGTATATATAACTCTCCCCATTTTCAGTTGGGTTATCTCTCTTTTTCTTACTAACTTGTAGGAGCTCTACATATGTCCTAAATGCAAATCCTTCATTAGTCACCTGTGTTGGAAGTATCTTCTCCCACTCTGTGACTTGTCTTTTTGCTCTCTTAATGGCACCTTCCTTTCTTCTTTTTTCCTGTTAATGGCCTTTAATTTTTAATTTGGTTTTTAAATTTTTATCAGAGTTGTACATGAACATAGTTTAAGGAAGAAAGCCATTCTGTGAGGCTTATTAAATAAAGACATTTTTCAACATGAAAGTTCTCTTAATAGCATCTTTCAATACACTAACAAGTTCTTAAATTTAATATGGTAACGATGATCAACCTTTTCATTTACAGTTAGCGTGTGTGTGTGTGTGTGTGTGTGTGTGTGTGTGTGTTGTTTAGGAAATCTTTTTTTCCCTTTGAGATCATACAGATATTCTGTCTTGTATTCTAAGAGCTTTACTCTTTGTCTTTCACATTCATTATTACAGCCCACATGGTGTTGCTTTTTGTGTATGGTATGAGAATCAGTCCAACTTCTTTGCCCCCTATGGATAGCCAACTATCCCAAATAGGACTTATTGAGGATTCTGTTTATATGTGGAAAATCTTCTCTCTGTTTTGAAGTGCCACATTTTTAAAAATCAAGAATCTGGGTCTGAATCTATTTCTGGGTTTTATATTCTACGGATCTGTTTGTTCCTGTGCTAGTCTTACTGCTTTTCAATCAGTACTGTTTTATAATAAATTCTCATGTCTGGTAGAGCAAGTTCTCCCACGTTGCTGCTCTTCAAAAGTGTCTTGGCTCTTCTTGGCACTTTGCCTTGCCTTATGAACTTTAGAAATCAACTTGCCAAGTTCCACAAAAGCAAACAAACAAGTGAAATAGCCCATTGGGATCTTTCATTGGGACTTAGTTAGGTCTTTTTTTACTTTCAATGAAATGTTTGCAGTTTCTTATAATAGAGGTCTCATAAAGTTTTGTTAGATTTATTCCTGGGCACTTGATTTTTTTTCCCCATTTTTTGGGTTGTCTTTTTTAAAAGATTTTTATTGGAGAATAATTGATTTACAATGTTATGTTAATTTCAACAGCAAAGTGGATCAGTTATACGTATACATATATCCACTCTTCTAAAAATTCTTTTCCCCTATATGCCATTCTAGAGTATTAAGTAGAGTTCCCTCTGCTATACAGTAGGTCCTTGAACGCTGTGTGCTAAGTCACTTCAGTCGTGGTCTGACTATTTGTGACCCTGTGGACTGTAGCCTGCCCGGCTTCTCTGTCCATGGGATTCTCCAAGCAAGAATACTGGAGTGGGTTGCCACTCCTCCAGGGAATCTTCCTGACCCAGGGATAGAACTCGTGTCTCCTGCATCTTCTGCATTGGCAAGTGGGTTCTTTACCACTAGTGCCACCTGGGAAGCCCCCAGTAGGTCCTTATTAGTTATCAATTTTGTATATAGTAGTATGTATATGTCAATCCGAATCTCCCTCCCCACCTTACCCCCTGGTAACCATAATTTTGTTTTCTATGTCTGTGACTCTATTTCTGTTTTTTGAATAAGTTCATTTCTACTTTTTTTTTTAGATTCCTTATTTAAGCGATACCATATTTGTCTTTGTCTGACCTCACTCATGGGCACTTGATTTTCGAAAGCAATTGTAAATGTCATCTTTAAAAAAATGTATTCTCTCATGCTTCTTGCTGGTATGTAGAACTACAGTTGTGTGTGTGTGTGTGTGTGTGTATTTGTTTAGCATTCTTGCTAAATATCTCAATTCCTATTAATTCTAATAATCATTCTAAGATTCTTTTAGATTTTCTAAGTTCATCTTCATACCATTTATGAATAACAACAGCTTTGTTTTTTCCCTTTTCAGTCTTCAGACTTTTTTATCCCTTGCCTTAGTTCACTGGTTAGGACCTCCATTAAAGATTTTTTTTTTTTTTTTTTTGATAATTAATTTTACTTTTTGGCCAATTTAGTAACTCAAACTTATTAACTCAGTTAGACACATTAACTACTTTTTAAACACATTGATACTATTTAAAAAGTAGAAAACAGTAAATATGTGAAAAACTTCTTCCCAGGTCCAGACCTTCCTTGGCTTGTTAAAAATAACAAATCTGAATTGCAAACTTTATCAAGTGAGACTTTTCCATGTCTGTGTTTTTAAAGTTCCACAGGGGACTCTGATAATTAGGTTTAGAGACCAATGGAGATTTGTCCATGCAGAGGTTAGTAGGATTGTGTAATTCAGTGACTCCCAACTCTGGCTGCACATTAAAACCATCCAGGGAGCTTTAAAAATCCTGATACCTGGCTCTTACCCTGGACCAACTGATCTGAATCTCTGTAGGTGAGGTCCAGCCTCTATAGTTTTTAACAGTTCCCCAGGTGATGGGGGAGGGTGGTGTAGGGAGGAGCAAGAGGGGGGGTTTGCCCAGGGACACAAGGAGACATTTGGGGGTGACAAGTATGTGGATTATCTTGATCTTGGAGATGGTTTCATGGATGTGTACATGTGTCAACACTTATCAAATTGTATACTTTAAGTATGTGCAATTTATTGCATGTCAATAATATATCTAAAAAGCTACTTAAAAAACAATCCACATGATTCTTGAATACAGCAACGGTTGAGAATCATTGTTCTAATAGAAAGGGCATACGGCTGGAAGAGGAAGTTGGAAAGACTTTTATCTGCCAACAGTTGGCTGTGTACTCTTAGATCAGCGACTTCATTCACTCTGGATCTGTTTCATTCTGGCCAGTGGGCCAGATGTTTTCTCAAGTACTTTTCAGCTCTGATGTTCTGATTCTTTGGCTCGCCTGGCTGTGTGGCCCATGCTGCTGGTGCACCTCCTGGCCACACGAGGGGGCTGTGCAGCTTGCAGCCTCTTCCTCTCAACTGAACACTCTAGTGAGGTCAAAAATAGGCTGTTCTGGCGTCTTTCCCTTCTTTCTGTCCTCTTGGAGAGTGCGAGCTCCACTTCTGAAGCATCATCTTCAGCTGCCTCCATCCAGTGATCCTGCTGCAGGTGAGACTTTCATTAAGCAAAATAAATCCATGAATCTCTGAATGTACAGAACAGCTTTTTAAAAGAGGCTCAGATTGCTTTGAAAAAAATAGCCAGTTCCTGCAAAGCAATTAAAATAGGATCTAATTAGAGAATGTGTATGTATACACATGTATCTATGTATATGTTTGTCTGCCTATTAATAAGCACAGTAATAATCTTACTCTACTGCCCCTGGGCAAACGATCCATCCATGTAAAAGGCAGTATGTTTGTTACAGGTGCAATTTAGAGATCCTTCAGACTGTAAACATGGTTTAGATGAAAAATGGAATCAAGGTTAGCAAATAAACCTAGTCTTTTTCCATTTAATATTATATAAAGTGCTTAAATATGGGAGTGTGTGTATTTATCTCTGTGTCTCTTTATGTGTTTACATATATTCAGGTGAACAGGTTGGCTAAGTATTTTTGAATGGAATCTAATCAGACACTCTGGGCATTCATCTTCATTTTTCTGGGACCTGACAGGGAAAAAATCTGGATGCTCTGGAAGAGACTGACTAGAACTAATGTTATAAAATGATCTAGCTATGTCCTAAATTTTAATAAATGCATTATTTGATGCATTTAAATCCAGCTCAGAAATAAAAAACAAATGGTTTTCTAAAGTGTAAGGGACTGTTTTTTTTAAAAAGGAAAAAGAGCCCTCCTCTTACTCTCACGCATAGACTTTCTCAAATAACACTGTAAAAACCTTAGCATTCAATAGCTCTGTCTTTTATGTTTGGTCTGATTGCAGTTTTCTTCCATTTTGATTCCTAAATTTCAGATTATTCTACGAACCAGTCACAACACCCTGTGGGCACACCTTTTGCTTAAAATGCCTTGAAAGATGTCTAGATCACAATGCGAAGTGTCCACTGTGCAAAGACGGCCTTTCCCAGGTAAAACGTTCTTTCTTTCTTGATCGGGTTAGCTTATTTGGAATTGGGTATGAAGACAGTATCCTATTGGATCCCAAGCCACTGCACTGTGCTAGAGCAAAACACCCCTTCAGACCATCAATTTCGCCAGTCTTAGAGCCACCCCTCCTCTCTCCACAAAGTCCTCCAGGGAAATGAGGCAACAGCTAGCTTTTTATGAACTGCTAGCAGTGAGATCAATCTGTGTTGGCAACAAAAGTATCAAAATGATAAACATGAATCAGAATGGTGATAAACATGGATCAAATTGATGATAAACATGGATCTTGGTTCTAATCCCATCATGGCCTCTGATTCACCGGCCTTGGCTCATTCATCTATGAGCTCCAGTGTTCCTTTATCATCAATGTTTATTCCATAGTTTGAAGAGATCACTCCCAGTTCCCCAGGAAACCTCACAGCCCTTCATTGTGGTCCTTGTCCCTCTCCTCAGCTGCCTCCATTATTATTAGCAGGTATTTGTCTGCTTGAAAATCTCTGGGGCCTCCAGGTCCTCTAAAATGAATCACACAAACAGCCACCTTTGCTTTTCAAGTGGGTTTGCTGTAATTTTCTATAGCACAAGAAGACCTGGGAATCCATCTCGTCAGCCCCTCTCCCCCTGCCAGGAACTTGTTTGCCACATTTACAATTAGTATTCATGTTCCTTGACCCTTGTCATCCCTGAGGAGAGGCTGGAGATGATGCAAGACTCTCTTGGTGAATGTAGATCCAGAGAAGTCACATGTTGAGCTTTCCCAGCACCCCACCATTTAAACTAAGGGAAGGAAGTGAGATAATCACCCAGGATAGCTCTGAGGCTGTGTGTTGGGCTGGGGGGAGGGTCAGTGTCATGTCTGGCCTGGGTAAAGAGGTGGGATTGCTGTCCTGATTGTAGGTGAGGAGCCCATGGCTGTTATACTTAAATAATGCATTCGTATTGTGGGAACATTACAACATTCAGAACAGCAGAAAGAAGGAAAATATACTGTTGACATTTTAATATGTGCCTTTCCTGGATTTTTGTTTTAGCATCAGCAGAGGTGTCACCTCCTTCTTGAATAGGCTACCTTCTGAACCACTGCTTTCTCCCAAAGACTGGGCAAGCCTCTGATTTTCCTGCAGCCAGGCAATGGCAGTGGCTAAGAAGGCATCCTGGAAGCAGAGGCTGTGGGGTCCTGGACTTAGGGGCTAGAAGTTATTTCCACCTGTCTCTGAGTATTCACCTGGGGCCACACTTGCACCATTTTCCAGAGAGAGAAATATCTTATTCTGATCATGTTCACTGCGGAATAGACAGACGTTGGCAAAGGAAAAAATGTCTGAAGCCTGCAGTGTTATACTCAGGAGCTCCCCCTGCTGGGTCTGTGTGGGTAGTTTCCATAACCAGCAATTCTCTGCAGATGTTGTCATCCCCATTGTCTGGTTCATGCTGTTAACACCCACTCCTTACAGCTCCCTGGCTATGCATAGACTAGGGGTGTTTGGGATGGGAGTAATAGTGACATTTGAGCCTGAGTTAGGTTCTGAAATCAGGGTTTATAACATAAATTCAGTGATATCTAGATGTTATAATTAAAAAAATAAATAGGCAGATGAAATCACCAGTATTTATTTTATTTTAAAAATACTTAAGTTAGAGGAGAAAAATAGCTATAATATATAGACTCAAAATATCCAGAAGCCAAGCACTGAGAGTGTGGCAGGCAGGAAAGATGAATGATTTTAAAATTGCTTTTTAGTTCCCTGAACCGTTTGAGCACGGACTTTCAGCATATCTCAGGTGGAGAACATTCTGGGAGCTTATAAACACAATAATCAGAAAAAAGAAAGGAAAAGATTGTCTCCATTAATTGAGAAGAAACATAATCATAATCAATTTCAGTGTTTTAGGAAAGCTATGGCATTTTTAAAACTTCAATGCAGGTGTTTTTCCTTGTCAAAATATTTTTTCTAATTATAAAAGTAGTTCATTGCATGTGTTTTTTTTTAAGGTAAACTCTAACCTCCAGAAATTATATACATTATGACCATATGAGCTGCTGATGTGTCGATCCACGTTACTCCAGTATGTTGGTCACTGAACTGTTCTACTGATTACATCAGAAGTGCTTTGTATTTCTCTGATGACTGCATAATATCTAACTGCCTTGTTCCCCATGTAGTGCTTGGCATCAAGAAAGTACAGCAAAAACGTCATAATGGAAGAGCTAATAGCTAAATTCCTTCCAGAAGAACTCAAGGAACGAAGGAGGCTTTATGAAGAGGAAATGGAAGAACTTTCTAAGTATGCACACTGCTGTTTTCAGTTTCATTCACGCCAGCTCATAGAACTGAAAGTGCATATATCTTCCCCATTTAATAATACCATGCTGATAGCTTGAAATTGGCCACAGTGAGAGTGTTGACACCGTGAAAATTGGCAAATGCAGTAACAAGGACTTCCCCTCCCCACCTCTAGAAAGCTGATTGTTCATTTACCAGCTCACCACTGAAGAAACTTAAGTCAAACCACTGACCAGGTTATTGGCACCAGTAGCTGGGTGTCATGGGCAGGATGAGATTGGAATAAGTTATCAGGGGAACTGAATGAAGTATAGTTGACCCTTAAAGAACATGGATTTGAATCATTCAGTTCTACTTATATGTGGATTTTTTTCAGTAGTAAATACTGTAGTACTATACGATCCAATGTGTGGTTGGTCGGATCCATGGATGCTGAACCATGGATAAAGATCAATGAAAGTGAAAGTCACTCAGTTGTGTCCAACTCTTTCCAACCCCATGGACTATACAGTCTGTGGAATTCTCCAGGCCAGAATACTGGAGTGGGTAGCCGTTCCCTTCTCCAGGGGATCTTCCCAACCCAAGGATTGAACCCAGGTCTCCTGCATTGTGGGCAGATTCTTTACCAGCTGAGCCACCAGGGAAGCATGGATAAAGAGGGCTGGCTCTAAGTTACATGCTGATTTTCAGCTGTGCAGAGGGTCAGTCCCTGTAACTCCTGAGTTGTTCAGGGGTCAGCTGTATTCTGAAGACAGTCTTCAGATACATAAGGAGGTTCTATGAGGTTAAGAACTTTGATGTCAGTCAAACTTGGGCTTGCGACACAGTTTTGCCACAAAGTGAGTAGACTTCATGACCTTGGGCAGTCACTTAATGTCTTTGAGCCTCAGTTTCCGTGTCTGTAACTTGGGGATATGGTAGTTCCTACCTCAAGGACTCATTATGAAGATTAAATGAGCTGGTGCAGGGTAAGCACTTAATAAATGTAATGGTAAGAATGCTTCAGGTTATTATGATTCCTCTTCCATCACAGGTGTTGTGAGAGGTAGCGAGTAGGGGTGAGATGGAAGTAAGGCTCCAAACTCTCTGCCTCAGGTAGCAGAAAAAGCAGTGGGAAGTCACTGATTTCTGCCCACTCATCTCCCCATCCCCAGCATAATTCTTACAGTGTTCTGCGGGTGAAGTTCCCGAGGAGGCTGTTCTGGTTTTATGCCCACCCCATAGAAAACATTGTTAAACTGAAACCAGTTTGTCTGTACCTCTCCCTTTGACTAACATGTTTTCCTGGGAAGCCAGAAGTGCAGTCTTTCTTTTTTCATTGACATGTTAGATCTACTGCAGGAGTTTTTATCTTTCTTTCTGATGTTAAGTTCACCTTGAATCTTTCTGAACTCTCTTCTCACGTATCATTTAATGTCTTATTAATAAACACTGGAATTTACTGGGGATATTCCTTTAGGGGAATCAAATTTAATCCTTTTGAGATTTGGGCATACAGTCTTATATTTGTTGGCAGGTTTAGGTTCAGATGTCCCTGTGTTGGATTTACTAGACAAACAAGAGAACTGTGATCGGGAGGAGCTGGCCTGGTTGGTGGTTCCCCATCAGGCTGTGTGTCTGAATCTTCATGGGCACACATTGAGAGGCAGACTCGTAGGTCTTGATTTCAGAGCCACTGCACCAGTGTCTCTGGGAGGGCGAGGTGCAGTGGCCAGGTTGTCTGTGTTTAAGGGCCTCCAGTGTCTCCAATGCACAGGAGCATTTGAGCATCACTGGGCTATATTACTCTTGCCCCTCTACTGCTCCCTCCTCCCAGCTGGACCTGCCATGCACATCCTCTGGGAGCTTTGCAAATGGGAGATGTTCACAGGAATCTTGCAGAGATTTTCCCACCATCCCTCTGGAGAGCCGGGTCCACTTTTGCCACCAGTGCCCTTCCCCCATACTGCCAGAAAGACACCTGGAGAGATTGTTTGGAGTGGAGAGTATGAAAGAAAGAAAAATATGAGGTATAACTATCATTGACAATGTTAAGGTACTAGAGAACTTCATTACCCAATTTAGAATGTATAGAATATCCATTTTAATCATAGCTGTTAGGCTAACCTGTGCATCAGGTAATGGGACTCAGCCTACAGCATCAGATGCATTTTACTATTTTTTATCAGCTGTCCGCAGTTTATGCCTCCTTGTCTTCCTGTGGGGGATCCACATGGTGAAATTCGACCAGCCTTTCTCTGTTCTGCTCCCATGCTGTGAGATCCATGTCATTTGCTCTTCCTGACAGCTTAAATAAGAACGTGCCTATTTTCGTGTGCACCATGGCCTATCCCACGGTTCCTTGTCCCCTGCACATCTTTGAGCCTTGCTACCGTCTGATGATCCGTAGATGCATTGAGACAGGCACGCGACAGTTTGGCATGTGCCTTGGAGATCCTGTCAAAGGGTAAGCGAGGAGTCAGGTGCATCAAGGGAGGTTGGGTGGAAAGGATTTGTGGTTTTACTTCGGGGCCCTTCCAGGTGCATTTATAAGGATCAGGGTCCCTCTGGCCCCTAGTTTTATCATGTGAGAGGCTGCCTGTTTAAAGGCACCCCAGGATCAACCTTTTGTTAAATGGCTGATACATATTCTAAAACTTGTTTTATAAGAGTGCGAGCCATGGAATTAAACCGTCTAGGTTCATATTCTGGCTCCAGCCTTGGAGGAAGTTTGACTTCAGGCAAATAACTCAACCTTTCCGTGACTCAGTTTCCTTATCTGTAGGATGGGTACAATAATAGTACTTACATCTCTGGTTTGTTGGAAGGATTGGGGAGTTAATAATGCACATAAAGTACTGCTGCTGCTGCTGCTAAGTCACTTCAGTCGTGTCTAACTCTGTGCGACCCCATGGACGGCAGCCCACCAGTCTCCCCCGTCCCTGGGATTCTCCAGGCAAGAACACTGGAGTGGGTTGCCATTTCCTTCTCCAGTACATGAAAGTGAAAAGTGAAAGTGAAGTCGCTCAGTCGTGTCCGACTCTTAGTGACCCCATGGACTGTAGCCCACCAGGTTCCTCTATCCATGGGATGTCCCAGGCAAGAATGCTGGAGTGGATTGCCAGTGCCTTCTCCAATAAAGTACTGAGTACAGTACAATAAATGGTAACAGTTACACATTAAGATCGGTTTTCACACAAGCATTGCCTGTGGTGTTATTGCAGCCATAGACCCTGGGACAGACAAGAAGGCAGAAGTCCCTGAAGACACAGCATGGGGTATAGAGATGGAGCAGGGATAGCAGGCCAGGGAAACAGCTTATCAAGAATTTACTTTCTTAACTCCATTCCCTTTAAACAGGTTTGCGGAATATGGCTGCATCCTAGAGATCAGAAATGTTCAGTTCTTTGCTGATGGCCGCTCAGTGGTCGACAGCATAGGCAAGAGGCGCTTCAAGGTCCTCCATCAGGGCCAGCGAGATGGTTACAACACAGCTGACATCGAATACATTGAAGACCAAAAGGTGAGGGTGGCCAATGCCAAGAATTCTGAAGCCAGGCTTGCCATGTAGTTTGGCAGATCAAGATGATTGCGGGAGGATTTCTCAGCACTGATGGGAGCCTGGGGATTTCTTCCCCATATGCTGCAGCCACATTGAATGCCACCGGGTTGCAGTTCGATTGTGGAACAGCAGTGCACAGCCCATTGTCCAGCCTTCCCCTGCTTAGTTGCTGAGTTGTATCTGTGCATGAGAGATGCCGAGCCAGATCAACCCTGCGGCCCATTCAGCACTGGAATTGGGTCTCTGCCAGGGATACCAAGATCTGGATCTGGATCTACATATATATATTTTATTTATTTATTTATCTTTTACAACTTTTTCTTTTGAGATAATTGTAGATTCACGTGCACATTTCTATTTTTAAACGTGCAACGTGGCCAAGAGCCCTTCCCAATAATCCATCATTCCATAAGGGAGAAAGAGGACATGTCCAGTTAATCCTGGGTTTTCTGAATTAATGGGTAAATTATCCTGTAATCATTGATATTTACATTCACTACATAGTACAAGAGTAATAAACATTTGCTCAATGAATAAATGTATTTGCCTTGGAAGATAGAGTTTCACGCTGAGACACAGACACATTCATGTCCCTCTTCCCAGGGAGCAATGGGAAAGCAGATGTCAAAAATGAAAAGGAGAGAGGTGTGAACCAGCACAACCTAAGTAAACAGCACACATCCACTCAGGCCAGTTTGCATCGCTAGTTTTCTCTATGTCTGGCTGTTTCAGCTCATTTACCCAGCCGAACCTTTCTCCAATCCACCACTCTCAGCAGTATTTCCACACAGTCCATCATCCAGCTGAAGAGCCTTTCACAGATCACACAGCCCACAACCAAAAGGGTGAGCCTTCCCAGAGGGTGGCAGGAGGGATGCTCAAAGAGCCACATGTCAAAAAGGGTTCTAGGTGTGATGGAGAAGGTACAGAACACTTCATTCCACTTTGGTACTTTCAGGTTCAAGGAGAGGATTGTGCTGAGCTCATGGGATTACATAGCTGTGTCTATGAGCAAGCATCATCATGGTTCCATTCCCTCAAATCATCTCTGAAGAACCGGATACTCAATCATTTTGGTCCAATGCCAGAGAAAGATGCTGATCCCCAGGTATATGAAAATGTCTTTTTGTAATCAGTCATTCCCACCAGATAAGAGAGCCTGGGTTTTGTGATTAGATGGGTGTGTGGTTTCCATCCAGCAAATTTAGTGTAGAGGGGAAGATGGATCCAAATTGGTCTCATTTGGCTAGGTAGTGGGCATCATGATTAAGAACAAAAGGACCCCAAGTCAGACTTGGGGTAACTAAAGTAAAGCAGTAGGAATTTGGATCCAAGACAGGTTTGGATAGATTAGTTAGGTGAGAGGATGGGAACGCAGCCACCATCAACAAAAGAGTCTTTCATGGGAGTCCAGATGCCCACCGTGGTGATGTGTTAGGGTGACAGGATTCACAAAAGGCGAGGCCTAAAAGAAGGGTATCTAGGGGAACTGAGACCAAAGGCTGCCATGTCTCGGGGCTTCAGAACTCTCTTCCCCATTGCTCAGGGCCAGCTACCTTGCAGGGCTCCAGCTGCAGGACCACAGAAACTTTTCATACCCAGCTCCCTTGAAGCTTAGCCCTGGAGGTCTAGACCCTTATCATTGTCCTCGTTATGGATGAGCAAGTTTCCTGAGAAAACTGACCCAGTCCTTAAATCTACCCTTTTCTCTACTAGAAAAGAGCTCACTAAATTCTACCAGATCAATCTATTTCCTGGAGGGATAGGTCCATGTGAGATATCCAGCTGCAGATCAGAAAAAAGCTCCCCAGGAAAGTGACGGTAGCTAATTTTCATGAAGCTTTCCGTACTTAGTGTAAGTCAGGGAATACTGTCTCTCTAGGACAAGATTGGAGATGTTGTAGTCAAATATTAATATTTTCACTTCTGCAGTATCATCCCCATAACTTCCTTGATTCTTGACTTATACTCATTCTTGACTCTGTCACAATAGTAAAATAGAGTATGTAGGTTCTGACATCCATGCTAAAAGATTGACCCTCCTCACCTCTAGCTGTGTGA
Organism: Neotragus moschatus; assembly: GCA_006410615.1. Classification (NCBI taxonomy): domain Eukaryota; kingdom Metazoa; phylum Chordata; class Mammalia; order Artiodactyla; family Bovidae; genus Neotragus; species Neotragus moschatus. The sequence continues at coordinate 26,445 of SJYA01003488.1, forward strand.
CCTTGGGCAAGTTCTTTCCCTTTTGTCAACTTTCCCCCCATCTCTGAAATGAGGGAGGTAGACGAGGAGGTCTCTAAAGTTCCTTCTTCCTCTTGCCTTCTGAGGCTGTAAAACACCAATCTCTTCCCTAATGGGCTGAAGTGTCTTGTTTTCTCCAGACCACAAATGTAGCTCCTTCCCCCTATTCAAAGGCATCATGAATGTAGGAGGGAGAAGGGCAGTTAATGCTTCCCAGTGATCAGGCTCCTGGCTCTGGGCCAGTGTGATTCATGACTACGACAGAGCTCTGAGAAAGCTCACGATCAAGTTGAATATTCCCCTTCATCTTCTGGAAAGCATTCTCCCCCAGTCAGGCAGAAGATAGAGCTCAGTAATGGTGACAGCGTCTTCCATAAAAGAAAACACAGATGCCACAGAGTGATTCATAAGGGCTCAGTGACACAGAAAGCTGAAATCTTGGGTTCTGTTTCATTTCTTATGAGGACTGTTATCATGTTGCTTTGGCAGCAGCAGCAGCAAAAAAAAAAAAAAAAAAAAAAAAAATCTAGTTTGAGCCATTCAATTCTATAGCCCCAGCAGTCCCATTAATAAGAATGTTCTAAGGCTCCAGAGGAGGTTTCTTAGAAACTGCCACATGTATTAACATTAGCTTAAGTATCTTTCTTAATGATCTTGGGAAATACAGTTCAGGATATGTCGATCTAACATTCAGAACTTATCAGAGGAGGGAGGAGATGTTACAGACTGCAGCGAGGGACAAAAAGAATCCAAATGAATCTAGAGGCATAGAGAAGCAAAGAGGCAGCAAGGGTTGAGGGAAAATCAGGTGACCAGTTTGAAGGCAAATAATCCCATGTGTAGATGGTTTGACCAGAATGTGGTTCTCTGTAGTCTTAAAGCCAACCTTCCGAAGGATGTGGGCAGGAAGCTCATTTGGGGCTTAGTAGGAAATAAGTTGGGTTTCCCTGGTGGCTCAGTGGTAAAGAATTCACCTGCAATGCAGGAGATGTGAGTTTGATCCCTGTGTGGGAAAGAATCACTGGTGAAGAACATGGCAACCCACTCCAGTGTTCTTGCCTGGAAAATTCCATGGACAGTGGAGCCTGGAGGGCTCAGTCCATGGGGTTGCAAAAGAGTCGGACAGGACTGAGCAACTAAACAACAAACAAGAAAATAAGTCAGCAATGCCTACAATGTATGTCTGGGACACTGCTGACAAACAGAATTTTGGTGCAGGATTTCTGTGGGGGTGGGAAAGTTCTTTATTCGAGGAAACCTGGGGTGGAATATATTTCCATGTGACTGTGTTTTGCAGTTGGAATTTTTGCAAAGTTTTCCTTTGGGACTGTGAACCACTGGCTCTGGTTTTTGGGGAGAAGCTAACTGTGGCCCATATAGTGACCTGGCATATGTAGACTCTTGCCTTCAGCCAGAAACAGGGAAAGGAGGGGAGGTAAGAGACACACAAAGCCTAAGAAGCCATAAGAACTGAAGGCTCCCATGTTTTGCACACCAGGCCAAAGGGCCTAAACAGAATCTAAGAGGTGGAAGAGGGTGAATAGTCATCTCTCGGTCTCCACGGGGGATTGGTTCCAGGAGGCCCCTTCTATAAAGTGATGCAAAGCAATGAGTACAACCAGTCCTCTGCAGCTACAGGTTTCATGTCTGCAGATTCAGTCAACCAGTTTCAGTCTGTAGTTGGTTGAGTCTGTGGATATGGAGGGCTGACTGCAGTAGCGAGTTCAGCTCGTGAAATCACACTGGCTAGAAGGTATGGTGTATTTATTAAGATATCAACGTGTCTGCTTTAACCACGACCAAAAATAACTGTAGCTTAAACTAGATAGAGAGCAAAAGTCATAGAGATGGGGAGCTAGGGCAGCCGTATTCCATGAGATCATTCAGACACCCAAGCTCATTACTGACAAAGCTCTACCCTCCTGTAAGTGCTGCCCTCATCCTCCTGAGTAAAGAAAGTGATCATCACTATGTCCACGTTCTGGCCAGGGGAAAGGGAGAGAAGAAAGATGAAGGCAAGGGCACATGCCCCTTTCCCAGAGAATGACCCAAAAGTTATACGCATCAATGCCTCTTACATCTCATTAGCCAGGACTTTGTCTTATGGCTGCAAGGGAGGCTGAGCAATGTAGCTTCCCCACCTCGGCCCCAGTGGCTGTATGCCCAGCTAAGATGAAGGGAAATAGATATTGGGGAGGGGGTGTAATTAGCAGTCTTTGCCACACACAGAAGCAGTTCCACCTGCATTGTTTCCCGGCAGCTTTGGAAGCCTGCAGACTGGGATCGCTTCTGTGGGAATAGGATGAACCCATACCATTTCTCTGTTGCAGATCAACCCAAATGGTCCGGCCTGGTGCTGGTGGACGTTAGCGGTTCTTCCATTGGAAAGCCGAGCTCAGCTCCCGTTCCTAGCAATGAGGTCCCTGAAGGATCGGCTGAATGGTATTCGGCGAGTCTTGGCCTTTATATCCCGAAACCAGAACTAGTGAGTGGATTGCTGAAAAGGAGCCCCCATGCTCCCCCACCACTGCAGGGGAGTCATCTTGTAAATATATCTAATTGCAATAACATCTTAGAAGGAAGTATCAAACAGAATCACTCTCCTGCTATTGATCAGAGAGAAATTAAGTGAAAAGACCAGAAAAATGTGATCTGTTTGCAACTTTCTTTCTGAAGATGCTTCTTGACATGCTGCACAACTACATGCACAGCAGAGGTTGTTTAAGAGCCCAGAAGAAAAAAAAATTTTTGATTTTGACATAAAATTTTCTCAAAGTTTAAAGTGGTTTTGCTTTAATTTTCTGTTTTTCATAGAGGCATGACTGTGTGGTTGAAATGTGATACCCAGCTCCTAATCATGTTGCTATGTTATCTTACTGACTTTTGAGATCTCATTCCAAATGTTTCAGATTTTATATAGCATTGTGTAAAATAATGTTCATAGTTCTTTCTGTTTTAATAATTTATTTTTTGCACTACAATATCTTTTTTTCCCCCTACATGTGTGTTTGTAACTATTTAAGTGTGCATTACTGAAAAAGACTGCTTTATTTATTGCTGTGGTTTACCGTGTACCTAGGGGGACGTAACAATACTAGAAATGTGTGATTTTTGCTTTAACAGTTTGTGCTACATGTGACCCCAGTTCTTGAACCATTTCAGTATCTATCCAATTGGATGCTTAAAGGAAGTTCAGCATCATGCTAAGATCATCTATCCTTACAGATTCTATTTTGCTTTCAATTTGAATGCAACAGTAGAAAACACTTTCGGGATTTGGCATAGGTTATGGAATAAGCCAGGGTGCAATAAAACTAATACATTTGCTATGGAGGCAGGATGAAGGAATTATTTTTCTGGACTCAAGAGATGAATTAGAGGAGTATATTTTATTCCAATCTCTCATAGGCATTTATTTCAGCAATCTAATTATATCTTAATTTCTCTCCAATTCAGTTAGAATGGGAAGGCAGGAGAATATAAGTCTTCAGAAGTGATGGTTTTCAGTCTGGCACATCACAACCATGCCCAGCTAGCCTCCATACCCTGCCTCTTGTCAGTCAGGGTTGTGAAGATCATGGCCTGGCTAGCATGTGTGGAAACACTTGATGAGGATGGTTCATTATTAAAAGTGTAAAGAAACCAGGAAAAAAAGATGTAGAACCTTTTTAAGAAAACCCCTCAAACTACCTTTTTGGTTTTTAAGTCTTTTCAAAGGAAGCAGATAGTTAATCCATGATTTTATCTAAACATGATCTTCCCTCCTTGTTGTGATGGGCTAAAGATTTCAACACAGGGGAGGAACAGTGATAAGAGGGTAAGGGTGAGGTCTTGTTTAGCTTGCTTAGTGCAGTTTGATTTCTTTAGTGCCAGGACAACCTGAAAACAGGAGTGTTATAACAACCAAGTGAAAAGATTAGGGCAGGGAAGAAATGAATTGTGTTATTCCTACCTTCACGTAAATAATCCCCCCGTGTGACTGGACAACTGCGAAGCGTGACTCATGTGCAGCCCATCCACTCTGTTCCCGTGAGAGGTTATTGCCACAAGTAATCAGCCTGACTTCTTCCATCACCACCTGTGGCCAGAAGCAGAAAAGGGAGAATGAGCTGATCCCTCAGAAAAGAGATTCACGTAAGCAGAAACCAAATAACCTCTTCTGTACTTTCTTAATGAGCACCGTGTTGTCAGAACATTGTGGTCCCAGGTTGTGTGTTTGGAGCCCAACTGGGCCAGTAAAAAACGGAAGTATAGAAGTGCTTACTGCCCAAGCAAACTCTCCCAGGCTCAGGGAGGAGGAAATGAAAGGCTCCCGCTCCCACCTGGTGCCCAACCAGATGGTCAGATACAGTCCTAGGACAATAGTTGCCTATTAACTGCATAAATGCAGCAAAGAGGGCCATAAGTGTCTCTGATTGCTAGACGTGTTACTTTTGTGATTTCAGTTTTTCTGAGAACCAGTTTGTCATCTAGCAAATGGTGATGATAAATACTGAATGTAGGTTGTTATGAATACAGCATTAAGTGAGATAATATACGTGCATCACTTAGCATAGTGCCTAGCACATAGGAGTCATTCAACAGTAACTGCTATGATTAGATTATTCATAGTTACAGAATATCATCAGGGGCTACATTTCCATAAAAGCCTGCAATATCCATTTCCAACCCCTTTACAATTCATTGAGGAATCCACACCTCTGATTTTCAGATCATAACTTGATGATTTACATGTAATTCCTTTAGGGGTCAAGTCTGTTTGGGAAAGTGAAAAGACTGGAAAACAAATGAGGGTTAGAAATAAGAGGAAAATCCCATGCCAGCAAATTTTCCCTCTTTCAAGAGGACTAAAAAGTAGTGTTGTTTGGAGGTCTAGAATTTCTGATATAACGGAAGCGTTAAATTCTAACTCCATAGAATAACCAACTCATCACTTCTTACTCTCCAAAATGTATAAAATTCCACATCATAGGATATTTCACATTGATGAGGGAGGACCTAACTGTAGCAATAGATCTTGGCTAGGCAGACATGCACTTGCCTCCCAGTACCCTTGATACACATTTGGATTGTTTTATAGCAAGCTTTTGTTTCAGTAGTGGTGGGAGGCAAGGTGCAAAGCTAAGCCTTGACTTTCTTTGATATGTGCTTGAACTGGGGTAATCAATTGATTGATTGTACCAATCAGTCAATCATGACCATTTTGCTGTTTGTGAATTGATTTTGCTGCAAAGCTTAAGAATAAAGAGTATACACAGTAAATACATAAAGTTAAATCTAGACCAGAAGGACAAGACTTCCCCCTTGGTAGTCAGTGCCATTTATTCAGCTAGTTTATTGTGATTGACCTAGCCTTTTCCTAGTAGGTTATTTTCCCTGTGTGTGTGTGTGTGTGTGTGTGTGTGTGTATGTGTGTGTGTATAAAGATGTATATAGGTGTATATAGATGTGCATACATATATGTGTGTGTGTGTTTGTGTGTGTGTGTACTTGTGTATATAAATATTAGGTACCAAGCAGACATTATGCCTTTCTGCTTTGTACTGTACTATTATTGCTGCTAGCTAATAACCAGCAAAATGTAGAAAATGAAAAATGATAAAAACTAATTTTCTGTAGATAACTTGGAGAAAAGAGTGCTTGCCCCTTATGTAGTGGGGTAGAGAACTGATTATGTCAACAATTTGCCTTTTCTGAAGGACAACTGCATCTAGTCCTCTGCTACCATAGCACTCTGGGGCTAGCCAAATCACTGCACATGTGGCGCTTCCAGTTCTGCTTGTGGAGCTGGACTGGGTTCAGATAGTCCCCTGTGACTGGGTGTTGGAGTGGTGGAGCTCTGAGGCTGGTTCACAGCACCCAGAGGTCTCTCACTGCCAATAGATCACATACTGTTGATGGCCTGGAACCCGTTGGGGACTATGTTTCCCCTCACCAACTCCTTTTCCAAGATGGGAGTGTTATTCAGGGACTCGTTCCTTGAGTTCCCAACATGTTGACTTTGCATCCATTTCTGTTTCCCAAGGCAGAATCATAGCAGAGATGTGCAATCGAGATGCAAATAGAAGGCATCCCAAATAAGAGAAAAGGACAGATTTTCAGCCCATTCTTGGGCATGAGGAATGAGGTTTTGATTTGATCGAAGACAGTTCTGAGAAGCAGCCAGCTGCATGGCCTGCGATTTGTGGCCTTTCCTGAGTGTAAGAAGGAAGGAAAAGGAGCCAAGTCAAATGTATGCATTTGGTTCCTCTTAGAATGATAGCTCCCACTGTTCAACTATTTAATAATCTGGATTATGCACAACCAGAGGTGAAATGAAGACATTTCCCCTTACAAATGGGTGTTTTCAAATGCGCTAAATTAACCTTGAGAGAGAAGTGCCTGTAATCTCTGTTCCTGGTGTCATTTTAAAGCTTTTGCTTCGTGATTGTGTAGCCGTTTAAAACCTTGTCGCAGCAAATGTGATTAACAAGTTTACAAAGCAACACTGTAGCTTATGCTTCATTTTAAAAGTTGCTTGACATTTATCTATAGTCAAAGCAATGATAATAAACAACAACAAAATCAAAGGAGAGCAAATAGTTCAGTGTGGCATCATAGGCTTTACCTTAGATAAACTAGTTCCATCATTTTATGCAGTTCTTGGTAATGCCAGGATTAAAATATCAAGCAAGCCATTTAAACAGTGGCAAATGTGTCTTTGTGTTTGTAATTCCCATTGTTTGTTAAGCAGCCATTTTACTCTTGCATTATAATGACCCAAATGGGGAATAAATATAATGCTTCTTTTTTTTCTTCCCATATTGCTATTCAACTATCT
>SJYA01003488.1:33923-67337 GCA_006410615.1 Neotragus moschatus
ACTTTGTCAATCCGTTCATATATTGGGTTTGTTTAAAGCAGAGCACAATACCTAGTATGTTTTCTTTGGCATGATAAAATGTTCATGAAAGCAAATTTCATGTTTTTATTTCGATTCAGTGGTGTCTCAACAACAGGCTGAAGCTAAGGCCCACAGCATGAGCCGTTTGACAGGAAAACGGTAAAATTGGCTAGGACAATGAGTGATATTGACTGAGCTGACACTGGCATAAGAGCTTCAGGAACGTCTCACCTCCTTTAGCATACGGGTGTTAGTCTCGTGCCACTGAGGACTTTACACAGGTTCCATTTTACTGCTGGAGAAAAAAAAAGACATGGGAGTAGAACAATAGAAAAAATGATAGAAAACTCCACTTGGGCCTGACCTTGTTCTTTGTAACAGAATCTTTCCAGCACTTGAGAAAAATCCGAACTCCTACCAGCCAGGTCCCAGAGGGAATGCTTGGTTCTGTTGGACATGGCTCTTCTATGCTTCATCTGCTGCTGTCTGGTTCTCATGAGATAGAGCACACACAGGCCAAAGGCACAGTCTTCCCTTCAAGGCAGGTCTTCTGCCCAGAATGCCACCTAATTCTCCCTGGAGAACTGGATTGAATCATCTAAAAAGAAGGTCTTGTTCAATCAAAGCCAAAGCCAACACTTTCTGCTTTCAGTCTTCTGGGATCCACCCTTTGAGTTCTCCACGGCCAAAGATGCCTCCCTAGAAGGAGCTCCCGGTCTCAAAACAAAACAGGAGCCAGAGAAGGGATGGACATATGCCCTCAACCCACAGGCTCCCAGATGTTTAAACTTTCCTGTCCCCTCTTTGTTCTATGATTTCTTCACTCCTAGGAGGGACTGGGGGTGGGGGGATGGGAAGGAGCTGATGTCAATACTCTCCATATTGCCTTCTTCCAGGCAATGCAGAAGCTTCCCAGCAAGACTTGTCCATGGTCAACCCACTGCAGAGCCATGCCCTGGTCCAGGCAGAGGAGGGGGAAGCCCCAAGGAGCCCTGCTCTAGATCTCAGAGTTCACTTCTCCCACCCTTTCCAGTTTTCTGCTATTGATTTCCCCATCTCTATTGATCCTCACATTGTCTGGTCAGCCATGTTTACTGTCCACACATGTATGACCCAATGTCATGGTTGCATTACAAAGTCCTAAAAAACTCTTTCCTCCACTTAGTGAAGTGCTTCCCACTAGCACCCCTGAAGAACACCACCTGTCTCTCAATAAGTCAATATCAACAATTTCTGGATACCACAAGTGCAACAAAATCAAGTTCCCAAATAGCTGACTTAACAGAAGTCGAATTTTGCTATAAAATCTTGCTTCTCTTGGCTTTTAGAGGTGCATTATGGGAACATCCAACACAGTCACAGGGGAGATCACTGACCCTTTGGATCATATGCTTCTACAAGCCCCAGTGAGCACTTTCATAAGAGGACCAGAGCTGAGGGTTGGGAGAGCATGAAGTCTACAAATGGAGTTAAGCACTTCAGTTTCAGCAGTCTACAAGGATGAGTTCTAACTGGAGGGAGGGAAGGAGGAAATGGTTAATCATGACAACTCACGTGACTTCCTTTTACTGCCTTCTGAGAAGAACTTCATGCATCCTCTTCTCATGGTGACTGGATTTGATCTTCCATCCTGGTTGGGAATGCCACTTATGCCCAAACCAAGACTGAAGTCATGTCTTCAGGAAGCACAAGTAATGTTCTTACACCCTTAGATGTTCAAAGGCCCAACTAACATACACTGAGTGTTCTCAGCATACCAGGCTCTTTTCTAGGTTTTCAGATATTTAGCTTCTTATGAGATCTTCACTCTAATCTGTGAAGTATATCTCTAGTCCCATGTAAACTATAGCAGTAAACTATAGCACAGCCTGGTTATAGTACTTGCCTAGGGTCATACAGATGAAAACCTGGGCAATCTGATTCCAGAGCCTCTGACCTTCACCGCTGTTATGAGCTCCCCCCACAGGGTGCCACAGATTCACCTGGTGGACACTTGGTTGGGGAACCTGCAGAAAGGGTGATAGCAACCTTTTCTGTGTGAGCAGCGCCCCTTGACCAATAATGAACGACATGCAGGGTGTTGTGCTCCACATTATCATGTTTACTCCTGAGGTGGGTCCTGTTTTCATCCCTGTTCTACAGAGGAGGATGCTGCGCTTCAGAAAAAGAGTGCAACTTCTTGAAGGCCATGCAGCTGACTTTGGGATGCACGCTGTCTGACTCCACAGTCCTTAAACTGCCTCTCATGAACTCCACCGCTCTCATTTCTCAGGCCTCACATTTCCTATATTCTGACAGCTGCCCCCCACCCCCCACCAAAAGACATCTTATCTAATAGGAAGACCCGAAGCAAGAGATTTCAGGCTGGTTCTTAGGTCCAGTAATCCCATCAAGTGCCTGGTCTATTTCCGTCTTTCCCGAATGTTTTTGTTTTGTCTTTTGTGTTGGTTTTTGGCTGCATTGGGTGTCCATTGCTGCGTGGGCTACTCTTGTTGCATTGCATGGGCTACTCATTGCATTTGCTTCTTGTTGCAGAGCACTGGCTCCAGAGCGCAGGCTCAGTAGTTATGGCTGGTGAATAGGTTTAGTTGCTCCATGGCATGTGGAATCTTTCTGGACAAGGGATCAAACCCATGTCTCCTGCATTGGCAGGTGGATTCTTAATCATTGGACCACCAGGGAGGTCCATCCTGGATGTTTTTAAAGCTTCATCATTAATGAAACAACTTCACAAAGAAGGCTGTCTACCTCATCCTTCCCGCTGGGAGCCAGGTGCCAAAAGGGATGGGGTTTTGTCGGCCATCCGTAATACAGGACTATAAACCCACAGATGAAAGGATTTTTTTAAGTTGAAAAAGGTGTTTTGCATTCTCTTTAGAATAGCCTGTGACATCTTACGGGTTCCCTCATTAATTGTAAGTTAAACACAATCTTTGTGTTTGAAAAATAGATAAGTGAAAAGGGGATGGATCTTTTGATGCTCACATCTCCTTCAAAGTTCAGATGGAAGGGTATTCACCAGAGGCCTTTCCACCTATAGGAACTGGCAGCAAAACAGAGGCTCAGCTACAGTGGTAATTCTTAGTCCAGGTCCTGCAAGGGCAGGACAAGTATTTACAGGCCACATTATATGCCAGGCACTGGGCTACAGAGAAGAACACAGCACATCTGTGCCCTTGAGAGGCTTACAGCCTAGAGAAGAAAATGCAGGGTATTACATAGATACACAGAGTATTACTTTCTTCAAAGGAAAAGCACCTAATTTTGCTTGGGGTGGTATTCAGGGAAGACTTCTTGGAGGAGGTGATACAGAAGCTGAATCCTGAAGAATGAGAAGTTTTCCAGATGAAAGTGTGGAGAGGGATTGAAGAACATTCCAGGCGGAAGAAACACATGAAAAAAATCTATTAAGTTCAGAAAGAGAGCATCAGCCAATGGTGTGTAATATTGTGAACAGTGCAGTCCAACAGAGCACAGGACCCAAGGCCTGGCAGTTCCTGACAGAGAAGCAGGCCCCAGTGTCTCACACTTTTGTTTTATCCTGATTGAAAGCACCAGCCACTGTCTGGGGAGACCTGTGCAGTGAACTTCTGGGAGGAGATGGGCTAGCATGGGAGAGCCCAGCCCACCAGCCAAGTCAGGTTTCATGGGGTAACTGCCATGGGAGCCTCTTCATCACAGCCTGACTCCTGCTGTTGAGCCCAGGAGCCCTGTTATGATCCAGACGAGAGACAGAGAAGCTGGGGTAGTTGTGGGAGGGACATGCTTTGGGGAGTGATTGAAACCTTCAGAAGAGGGGAGGCCATGGTAGAGTGGGGAAAGGAGTTGGCTGGGCTGGAGTGAAGGCTTGTGCTTTATAAGATCTGGAGGCTTTAGCACAATGGACCCAGATGAATCTTCTCACCTTGATCAACCAGACATAAACGGGGCCCCTACAGTGGGGCACTAGAGCTGGCTTATTGTCCTCATGAAAGACAACTGTTAAGATTTCAGAAATTTTATAACCTGGTTGTTAAACATGGCCATCATTTTTAAATGAGTTGTATAAACTTACAATTAAATAAATTATATTAAAAACAAAGTAACATATACTCTAAATTTATCACTTCCTGGCCACCTCATGCGAAGAGTTGACTCATTGGAAAAGACTTTGATGCTGGGAGGGATTGGGGGCAGAAGAAGAAGGGGACGACAGAGGATGAGATGGCTGGATGGCATCACTGACTCAATGGACGCGAGTCTGAGTGAACTCCGGGAGTTGGTGATGGACAGGGAGGCCTGGCGTGCTGCGATTCATGGGGTCACAGAGTCAGACACAACTGAGCGACTGAACTGNCGACAGAGGATGAGATGGCTGGATGGCATCACTGACTCAATGGACGCGAGTCTGAGTGAACTCCGGGAGTTGGTGATGGACAGGGAGGCCTGGCGTGCTGCGATTCATGGGGTCACAGAGTCAGACACAACTGAGCGACTGAACTGAACTGAACTGTTGTACTACTTTTCACTCTCATTCATGCTGTTGAAGTTATTGAGCCCTCCCGCATCTGTAGGTGGAAATGCTATATCACAGTACGCCACTCACTGAGCACCTCTCATTCAGTGACATCAGGTTGGTAGCTGAAATCAGCCATGGTGGGAGATGTACAGCACGCTAGAAATTAGGGCTTCTCTTCCAGAGAACAGGTTGCTATATTTTTACCAGCACAGCACCGAGTCTGGGTCATTTTCCTTTGTCCATCTCTCAACTTACCCCCAGTGCCAATAGCTATTTTCAGGAAACAGCAATCCTGAAAACTAGTGTGTGTGGACATGCAAAGTGTTAGGAGTCCAGATTTCTGGTGGACTCTTAGATAATTTATTCGTGCTTTAAGAGAGGTCTTGGGGGGACGCCAAGATCATGTGATTGACAAGACATTTTCAGACCAACATTTTCAACCATTGTTGAGATGGACATAATAGGCAACAATCCCTTCTATGCTTTTCTTTAAGATCATCCCTCAACATCTACCCCTTTCAAACCACAAGCCTGAAACTATTCTCCTGGCCTAGGATTTCAGTGGAATTAAACAGTTGGTTCTTCATCATTTATCTCACTAAGGTCAGGACAAGATGGATTGACAGGTCCTTAGCCCAGGTGTTCCCAGCTAGAGAGGTTCATAATAATAACAATACCAGTAGCAGGTAATATACATTGAGTGCTTACTATGTACCAGGCAGTGCTCTTTAGTGCTCACAACAATCCTGGAAGGCAAATACCATTACCATGCTCATGTTATAGAAGAGGAAACTGAGGCTGAGAGAGGTTAACAAACCTGTTTAGAGGCACAGAGCACTCAAGCCATGGAGGGAGTTACGGATCCAAGCAGTCGGCTTCCAGATTGTTCCTTTTCATCATGGAGGGGAGATTGCTCCCATCAAAGCTGTCCTCATGGTTCTTCCCTTGGCTTGGCTGGGACACATCCACTCCTCTCTCTGACCAGACTGTACTCTCTCCCTGTTCATTGAGGGATGGCACACCTAGGGGCTTATATGTGTGGCTGAATTTGACCATTGAGAAAATCACAGAAGCTGAGAAAGTCCCAGACTGTTTCCATTTTATGATTCTTCTAGTGTAATACAAACAAAAATATGAGGAAATACCAAAGATAAGGTTACAAAATTTGTAGTAACACATTCATGCATTTAATACAGATAAACGTAATGCAATATAATTTTGTTTGTCCAATGAGGATAGTTTAAAGATTAAAAACTTCTAAGAATCTGTTGAACAACAATATGAACATAGTTAACACAACTGAACTTTACACTTAAAATTGATTAAGATGGTATATTTTATGTTAACTGCTTTTTACTGCAATTTAAAAAATTATAGCAAGTATATGGAAAAAAATGAGGAAAAGTCAAAGATAAGGTTATAAAAGTTGTGGTTTAATTACAGAGCAGTTTAATACAGTATGACTTTGCTATTCACAGGCTAAATCCAGTATTTATATAGAAATTAATTTGTATTGCACTGTATGTAGTGTCATCTGAAAATGGGACACAAGCTTTAAGCTATATGGCGAATATTGTGCTTGTCCAGACCTATCAATGAAACTCTGTGAATTTATGAAAAATAGCCTAGTTGTGAGATAACCCCAAACACTGAGGTTGGTCGTGAATGTAAGGCCTTGATCAAATGGCTTTCCTAGTTGCCCTGGCCATATTTTGCCCTGATCTGACGTAAGGCTTCTGGCAGTAGAGGACCTCTCACAAGTACTGTCAATTTCACACTCAGTTTCACAGCTCTGACCTATACTATAGCTTCCAGAGGGACCCCACAAGCTTGAAAGTCCTTCCAGGCCAAAACAACCTCATCTTAAGTGTTTTGATCATTCAAACACAAAGTTTAACCTTATTTCATCATTTTTTTTTAAAAAAAAATAGTTTAAAAATTGAAGTATAGTTGATTTATTGACACAATTTTGTGTTAACTTCTGGCATACAGTAAAGTTATCCAGCTTGAATAATTGGATGTATATTCCTTTTCAGATACTTTCCCATTATACTTTATTATAAAATGTTGAATATAATTTCCTGTGCTATACAGAAGGACTTGTTGTTTCATCATTCTTTATATTTCTGTATGTCACAGGTCATCACCTTTATTGTGTTACAAGTGCAGAACATTATGTGTCTGCTCTCTAGAGAAAGGCACACACACTATTTTGAATACACTTTGCATGTATGCAGTCTACAGACCTCCTCTGGATCAGTGAAGCCCATTCATGTGCTCTCTGTGGAAGAACTTTCTACACGCTGAAGTCCACACTAATAGTATTTGTTTGAGGTCACCAAGGTTAACATGAAAGCCCCATAATATTTCAGTGATTTGATGCTGATTCAGCATATCAGGACAACATGCTAAATTTGAACTTGCGCTAAACTCCCAACTTTCACAGTCTGACCAGTTTAGAGACTGCCCCCAACACCTCCATCTGACTTAATCTCCCTGGCAGGCTGATTATTTGACTACAGCCTAGAATTGACCCAGGAAACAAGCAAACATAAATACTCATGGACTCTCTCTGGGGCCATTCTGTATAAATAGAAAATGTATACAAGTCATCCTGCCTTTGAGAATCTGCTGAAAGCCATATACATAGGCACATATATTTGCAGACTCTTAGACCCCCTTGACATGCACTTATGGACCTTCCTGCTCTATATATTCTCTGGCTCCTGATCTGGGCCCTTCTTGAAATAGTTGTTCTCTGATTCTAGAGTCTAAGCTAAAGACAATTGGACATTCAGTTCCTGGTTTCCCCTCTGTTTTATTCATCTGGTAGTTTTGGTCCTTGCCCGCTTCCCTACCTCCACACACCCAAGTGCTCCCATCTTGGATCCATAGTTATGTTTCCATTCAGTTTCCCTCCTTTATACTTTTGGCCATTATCTTTTGAGACTCGCATCACAGTGTTCTGGCCTTTTGGTCTCAGTGCCTCTTTTCCCCAGTAGCCTCTGAACACTGCATGCCTGGCCCAGCTCAAGGTTCCCAGGATCTCCTACAAATGGACTTTGCCTTATTCTCCTGAAGAGTTTCATTATGGCTTCTCAATATATATTTGCATTTTGATTATAATTCTCATTGATTTTGGCTTTGCCAAAATAAAAACAAGACCCACACCTCAGGAAGTCATGCTGATATATATTTTTAAGAGTCTTGTTTTGGCTCCCCTTCTTTCCTTCACTGGCTTCCACCATTCAAAAACCCGCCTTTGCCAGGAGTACCTTTACACTTTTCCACATGTCTTCCATCCCTTAGCTGTGGGGTTAAAGCCTGGACCATTCTGTCTATTTGGCTAAAGAAAAGAGGCCCTAAGATTGAGCCCAGAGATGTATATGTGGGGAGTTCACAAATAAAACAACCTCATTTTACTCTCTTGAAATATAATTTTAGCTAGATTACTTATATTAATAGCCATCCATTGGGGAAAATTAATGACTATCAATTTACAAAACAGGATTATGAAATTTTGCAAAATAAGCAGTAGATAGACAAATTCTTGCCTTAACACTCCTCCTTGACTTTGAAGAACCTTGCACAAAGAATATAGTATATTTCTGATAATGAAAACTTGGCCTCTTTAACCTAAATTTTTTAGATTCACAGTGGTTTGTACATGGGGCTTCCCAGAATCACCTGCCAATGCAGGAGATGTGGGTTCAGTCCCTGAGTCCGGAAGATCCCCTGGAGTAGGATATGGCAACCCACTCCAGTGTTCTTCCCTGGTGAACCCCATAGACAGAGGACCCTGGGGGCTACAGTCCATGGGGTCACAGAGAGTCAGACATAACTGAGTGGCTGAGCACACATGGTGCATATACAGTGTGATCCCTTCAAGGCAGCAAGACCATGCTCTAAATCATTTTCCTTAGCACTTATGTTGAGGAACATGATAGGCAAATCTTCCTAGATATCTCCACCCCTCTGGTCCCTGGGACATGCACTGATATTCACAGAAGAACTAGCTGCCATTAGAGGATGGAATTTAAGGTTCAATAGTTTATCTAAAAGAGTATCATATCAGGAGGTTTAAGAACTCCAGATCTTTTAATCTGAATAAGTACCCCACAAAGCTTGTGAGGACCTCAATAGAAGACTAGTAGAGAAAGATATGTAGCTGGCATTAGACAAGATTGTGGGAGGGGAAGACAACCTGATTTGCCCCTAGAAGGGTCAAGAGGATGGAGCAATGAGCCATTCCAAACTAACAGTGCCCAAGGCAGGGTGGCAAATTCAGGAAAATAAGCATTTATTTGGGATTGGGGTTCACACTAATGGCCTCATTTTTACTGTGTCTGACTCTATATGATCCCATGGACTATAGCCCGCCAGGCTCCTCTGTCCTTGGAATTCTCCAGGCCAGAATATGGGGTAGCTGTTCCCTCCTCCAGTGGATCTTTCCAATCAGGGATCGAACCCGGGTTTTTCACATTACAAGCAGATTCTTTACCATCTGAGCCACCAGGTAAGCACTTAATTACCTACTTAAAGGCAGTTTCTCAAATAATAAGCATTTGTTCCAGATGATTTCCCTGGCAGTCCAGTGGTTAGGACTCCATGTTTCCACTGCTGGGGTCACCGGTTCGATCTCTGGTCAGGGAACTAAGATCCCATAAGTTGCATGACCCAATCAAATTAAAAAAAAAAAAGATCTAAAAACAGAACAAATATCTGTCCCCGAAGAAGCCCTAACCCACCACCCCATACCTCAGAATGTGACTGTATTTGGGGAGAGTGCCTTTAAAGAAGTAATGAAGTAAAAATGAGGCCACTAGGGTAGACCCCAATCCCATCTGACCAGTGTTCCTATAAGAAAAGGAAGAGACACACAAGGACCCAGTAAGCAGGCAGTCATCTGAAAAAGCTAAGGAGAAAAGCCTCAGGAGAGCTAGACCTGCTGACACCTCGATCTTGGACTCTGAGCCTCCAGAACAGAGAGAGAATAAATTTCTGTTGTTTAAGCCACCCATATGTGTTATTTTGTTCTGATAGCCCTAGCGAATGAATACCACCTCCCCCCCTCCTTTTTTTTAACTTTCTAGACTCTAAAGTTCCTTCCAATATTTGGGGGAAGTCTGCATTGATGAGGGCTTCCCTGGTAGCTCAGCTGATCTACCTGCAATGCAGGAGACCCCAGTTCGATTCCTGGGTTGGGAAGATCCCCTGGAGAAGGGATAGGCTACCCACTCCAGTATTCTGGCCTGGAGAATTCCATGGACAGAAGAGCCAGGCGGGCTACAGTCCATGGGGTCGCAAAGAGTCAGACTCGACTGAGTGACTTTCACTTTCACTCATTGATGAGTACTGGGGGAGGCAAAGCCTCTCTAGCAGCAGCAATAGTTGGAGTTCAATGTTGAGAGCATTAAGGGGCTAGGCTGCTGTGTCTAATACCCATGGAAGACGACTGTAGGAATGTCCTGGGCTGGCTAGCTCTCCCCCAGGGATTCTGTGAGCTACCAAGAACCTATAAATAAGTACTGAATACATTTTCTCCCTTAAATCTGAGGTGGTTTCTGTGGCTTATAATTAAGACCACTGACCACTACGATTCAGGTCTACATCTATATGCCTAGAGTAAATCAACTGCATGTGTTCCTAGGTGTCAGGGACGTTCAAAGTTGGATGGGTGATGGTCTCAGTGTTCCCAGGATTGAGGCAATTTTTTTTTTTTGGTTGCATTGCTCTGCATGCAGGACCCTAGTTCCCTGACCAGAAATCAAACCCGTGTACCCTACAGTGGAAGCTCAGAGTCTGAACCACTGGACTGCCAGGGAAGTCCCCCAGGATTGAGGCAATTTTGAGCAGTGCTCCAACCATCAGAGACGCTTGTAAGAGGAACACTTTTCTCTTTCCTACTTCCTTTGGTCCTTGTTTGTATTACTACTCATCCTTAGCCCGGTGCTTTGGCTAGGCCACTAGACTCCACAGACATTGTTCAGCCCTAGGGCCCTTGGGAGTAAGGAAGCTGTGAGCCCTGCTCAGTCTGGGCTGTCTTGGGACTGAAAGTTGCCTTAGAATGCATCCCCTTCCGCCCCAGCTCAGCCCTGCTTGGACTCAGCCATGAAGTAAATAAGGATAATAAGACATTATTTCTGTGTAAACTTTGATTCTCTATTACTTTGGAACCAACCATTAGCCTGAGGCAGCATGGCAGCTCTAGAACCTGTATAAAGGAAGAGTATCTGGCTTCCCTGGTAGCTCAGACAGTAAAGAGTCTGCCTACAATGCAGGAGACACAGGTTGGATCCCTGGGTTGGGAAGATTCCCCTAGAGAAGGGAATGGCAACCCACTCCAGTATTTTTGCCTGGGAAATCCCATGAACAAGGAAACCTGATGGGCTACAGTCCCTGGGGTGGCATAGAGTTGGACACAAGTGAATGACTAACACACATTAAGGCCACAAATAGTTACTAGTGGGAGATGGTGAGGTGGGCCAAGGCAGAGGGGCACTCTGTGTGGCCCTAAGTTTGCTAAGTTTATATAGCAAACACATGGTTTCTATTAAGGTGGTATATGGTAGTGGAGCAAAAATACCAAAAGCCTCCAAATATGGTCTTAGTCATACTTTGTGTGTACGTGCTAAGTTTCTTCAGTTGTGTCTGACTCTGTTCGACCCCATAGACTAGCCTGCCAGGCTCCTCTGTCCATCAAATTCTCCAGTCAAGAATACTGGAGTGGGTTGCCACGCACTCCTCCAGGGGACCCTCTCGACCCAGGGATCGAACTCCTATCTCTTATGTCTCCTGCATTTGGCAGGCGGATTCTTTACCACTGAGCCACCAGGGAAGCCCTTTTAATACTTTACCGAATATTTAAAAATACAGGTTGTCCTTATCAAAGAAGGGTTTTCATATTTCTGTTTGAGAGTAACTTTGAAAGACAGATGGATTTAAGAGGATCTATATAGCTCTCCCAAACTACTCATTGGTGGCCCCACTGCTGGACAAGAGGCACCTATGGCCCCCAACCTTATGTCAGAGGGCAGTTATTCAGCCCCAAGTTCAATTTTTGCTCTAAGTACTTATGCTATTCCTCAGCCACCTGCCTGGGGCATGACTTCTGGTGGTCTGGCCCCCTACCTCTGCTCATTGGTCTCCCAGGCACAAGATTCAGGGGTTTCATGGCCTAATGCCTTGGGCCTAGAACATACTTTCAGCTGATCATTTTTCAGTGTGACCTCAAGCTTGCCAGGCTTCCATACCTCCAACTCTCTTTTCCATATCTTATCAATTCCCTGGCTTTTCCTCTTCCACTCCAGCCTGTGGAGTCTGGACATGACAGTGAAGTCAGTCCTTTGGCAAGAGCATGCACAATTAGGGGTAATTTTCAGCTTGTTATTTCTCCCTTGGGGGAGCTCAGTAGGATTATTTGATTGAAAATGTAAAAATACAAAACAAAACCCAAAACCCAAGAGACAAATTGAATTTGTCTGAGGTAGAAGGCTTTTGAGCATTCACCAGTGTGAAAGAACACACTATGCTTAAAATATACCCAATCCCTCATTGGATAGTTGATTTAACTTTGTTTTAACATTTTATTAGGGGGAGAAAAGGTCAGTGGAGCAAAAGTTTCTATAGCAACCTGGCAGCCGCACCTCTTGTAACCTATGAAATCATTAAATTATGAGGTGCAACTAGGTCAGAGAAGGGCCTTATGGGAATTGGCTGACCAATGGTTATATAACTGGATAAGTGAAGGTTACAGCCCACTCAACAAGGAGGAGACAAGTAGGTATTTACAAATGTCTCAGGCTGTGTCATATGGCCCTATTGTCAGGAAGGCCTTCAATTCCGAGTGGGGAGTGGAGGTTGGGAGTATATATATTGTGTACATGTCTTCAGGATGAGGTGGGGTTGGGGAGAGTGCCTTAAAGAGTGGGAGGACAAAGAAAAAAAAAAAAGCAGAAAGCCTAAAGCTTAATTCTGAAAAGCCTGGTGCTACTCAAACTAGGTAATCCCTGCTTGTCTGGTTCCTTGGCAAGAACAGGCAGGCCTCCTTTTTGTTTTTTTTTTGTTTTGTTTTGGTTTTTTTGCAGGTGTGGGGTGGGGGTAGCGATGACGACAAGCCAGATGTATTGAGTTGGCCAAAAGATTCGGCCAGACATACCCGAACGAAGTTTTTGGCCAGCCCAATACTTGCCCGTAAAGTGATGTGTGGGCAAGAAAACACAGGAAGACCAGGATGGTAGGTACCAAAAAGAAAAAAAAAAAAAACCCACAAGAAACAACAAAAGACCTAGCCTTGGGAACCTGAGAGTTTTCCAAGGTTAAAAGAGCTAAGCTGCCCAGTAGACATGTTCCCTGCAGCCCTCATTCTCCCCATCCCATGATCTATGACAACAACTGGAAATTTCCATTTATACTTGCTCGTGTCAGGTAGAAAACTGATGATTAATACAGAGACTGCTGGCAGTGAATACCCACCATTAGTGGCTTTGATCTCAGCGACACCTCTGCAAACCAGATCAACCCACTGTCATTTAATGTGGGGGAACTGCAGAAACTTATATAAGGCAGCTATTTTATTTTGCACCTGAGGATGAGAATGGGGTTTAGCTTAGAGAAATTTGTTTCCACTCTGGGTCAGACAATGAAGGAAAAAGAGAGAGATACATTCTATTTTCTCAGCATCCTGTGGGAGGAATGTCTGTCACCTGATCAACCAGAGGGGCGGGGGCCTCGTAAATGCTGAGAGATGAATCTGGGTGGGTGAGGGGCGCTGCTCAGTCCCTGGACCCTGGAAATTGATTCTTTGTCAGCTTCTCTTGTGTCTCAGAACCCACCTCTACCCGCCTCATGCCCCAAACAGCACACTCAGGCACCTTATTTGTGTCTTTGATCACATTTGTCTGAGAGAAGGTAGGTGTGGGAAGCGGAAGAATTAAGTCCGTGGGAGTGGTGGAAAGGCAGGTCAGTTTGGGATAACAGCCAGCATCACAGCGCTCATGTGTTGGCTCCAATACTAAAGTCCAGGGCCATTTCCAAGTTTCTGAGTGACCTTCAGTCTTCTATGAGTCACAGTTACAGCTGAGTCATAGGCAGGAGAGACTCTGCTTTCTGATGATAAGCCTTTTCCTTATCCCCTCCCTATATTCTTCCTTGTTACCCGAGGAAGGGGCTGTGTCTTCTATTATCATTATCACAAATGTCGTGATGGCTTTGGAATCACAGAGAACTGTCATTTACCACCTATGAAGACTTCCTCCGTCTGAGGCCTAATTTCCCGAGGATGATTGTGAAATTTAAATGAGATCAGTCATCCAAAGAAATGTTCAGAGTCCGTGTCACACATAAGTACCGAATGAGTGTGAGTCATTATTAAGTCATTCCCCCAAATTATTTTTGGAAATTCCTCTATTATGAACTTGCTTACTGAGAATTCTTTCCTCAGAACCTCATCACCCTGGAGGAAGAGGTAGGGATACAATCTAACTTCTCACTCCTAAAAGTGAAAGACCGACCCTAAACATGTGTTGACCACACCAAAGGGCACATACCCCACAAAGCTGTGCATGAAACAACACATGGGCTTGTGTTTATGCCTTCCTTGTACATGATAAAGAGTAAATTATGCATTGACTACCTTCCACTTGTTAGATTTCTGTGAGGGGAGTGGTGCCCCAGATTTCCCCACATTTATGCTGTGGGATGTTTTGTCCAGTTCATATGGAAACATGATGCTGTTCCTCACTGTCAATAGAACTTGTCCTATGGCCACCTGGGTGCCCCCTGGGTTCTCTGGACACATCCCTCACAGGTGTCCCTTGGGTGCCCTGACAACACACTCAACCAATGGAACTGACCAGCACTCAGATTGAAAGTATTAATATTTTGCTAGTTTCTTTCTCTGGAAACAGCACATTCACTGAGATATTTCCTTCTAAACTTCTTTATCTTTTTATTGTTTTTTCTTTATGTTTTGCCCCCAGAGAAAGGGAAGTCTACAAGTGAGCTTCTGTAAAATGTTGCATAGTCTTTTCTACAACAGGTGCAGAGACACAGTTTCAGGACTGGGTGCCCTTTTAATATCTCCCCCACTAAAAAAATCTGTCAGGACCAATTTCCCACATAGCCTTTCAATCCCAGATGATAACCATGAGAAATCTACATGGTTCCAGACTCTGGAGAGAGCCTTTTTTTTTTTTTCAGGAACAAATTTGCAGTGATGATTCATCCACACAAAGCCAAAGGCATGTTCAGTGCAATGTTTTCATTGTTCCAGACATAGTCATCAAAGAACTACTGTATGGGTGCCTCTGAAGCACCCCCATTTGTTCCAAATGTAAAAAGTAGAGGCACATAAATGTCAGTGATCAGGCGTGGGCTCCACAGCCTCGTTTGGCAGGCTCATGACACACTCCTAGCCTGTGCCAACCTTCTCCTGTAGGTTTCTGCACGGCTTGCACTGTCATCCCCCTCATCATGACAGACTACAGCCATGGGCAGAAAAGTGCTGCAGTACAACTGAGAAGCCTGTACAGACTCTCCTCTGATCATCTAGTGAATACTTTTTTGAATCCAGTAATTTACACCTGTTAGTTCTCCTTACTTTGGGGCTAGTAGGAGACAGAGAGAGTGAACTTTTTGTCATAGGGGAGTTATGGAATTATCTTGGAATGATATTTACAATTGGACAGGCACTTAGAAATCATCTAGTCCAATGTCTTTATTTTTCACAAGTGAACCAACTAAGGTCCAGAGAGATTTTTGTCATTTTCCCAAGGCCATTACGGCAATTTAGTGGCAGAATCAGAACTAGAATCCAGGACTCTTGCCATCCAGTTCAGTACTCTTTCTGGAACAGCATGTACTTTCCACTGTAATGGCATTTGTTTTACCTTAGACAATAACAGCTAATACTTTTTGGCCATTTCCTATGTGCCAGGAATTATGCTAAGTACTTGAGTGCATCATTGTATTCAATCCACAAAACAACACTAAGAGGTCAGGAGTTATATTTTCCCAACTTTATAAGACAAAGAGATGGAAGCTTTGAAATGTGAAGTAGCTGAGCCAAGGTTACACATCATACCATAAAACTCTTAATATTTAATTTACTAAACTAACTAATCCAAGAAGAAAAGTACTCAGACTACAGGGTATATTTACGTTGACCATACTCTACAAGGCAGAATGTCAGATGTTATTTGTACATTTCTTTGATTGTATCCTGAGTCTGTAATTTTCTGCATTAATACTTACAAAACTATTTCTAGGAGGTTCTTCTCCCTTCTGAATGCTCTCATTGATATTCACGAATATAATGAGCCTTTGCAAATGTGCACACGTTGGAATAAAAAGGGGAAGGTAAAATGGAAGAATTAAAATATTGATTGAATGGTATCCTGAAATGTTTGCAAAGAATACATCCATTTATTCCATTTGTTTTCTCCAACTATTCATAAATTTCACATTGAATTTTGTTAGAATAAAGCTAAGTGAATAAAAGTCACTTGAGGTAATAGATTTATCCTCTCTGTTTGTACCTATCAGGCTTTCCCCCCACAAAATATCTTCATACACACATCCTACCCTCCTCTTCTGCAACTGAGCACTAGGTACCCTCTGTATCACCCAGATAAACCATAAAGCAATACTTTGAAGCAACTCATTTAATCTCTTATATGAGCAAAAAGTCTGCAAGGGAAACCATGCTGGAATGTACAGGCTATGAGGCCCCGTTTTACTATTTAGTGAATACCTCCTTCAGTTTCCATTCAAATCTCCATGACACTGTCTAGACATTCTACTGTTTCTTGGAAGTAGAGTTTGAGCTAGTGGATGGAGTTGGTAATCTGTAGAGTTGGATTTTAGTCTCAGTTATCCTTTCAGAGGCCTTCCCAGGTGGTGCTTGTGGTAAAGAATCTGCTTGCCAATGCAGGAGGTGTAAGTGATCTGGGTTCGATTCCTGGGTTGGGAAGATCCCCTGGAGGAGGGCATGGCAACCCACTCCAGTATTCTTGCCTGAAAAGTCCCATGGACAGAGGAGCCTGGTGGGCTATAGTCTATGGAGTCGCAAAGAGTCAGACACGACTGAGCGACTGAACTGAACCGAACTTAATATTATGTTAGTTTCAGGTGTACAACATGAGGAGTCAATATTTTTTATATTTTTTAAAGTTATTATAAAATAGTGGCTATATTTACCTGTGCTGTACAATGTATCCTTATCTTTTATTTATTTTATACATAGTAGTTAATCTCCTACCCTTATCTTGCTCCTCCTCCCTTCCTTCTCCCCACTGGTAACCACTAGTTTTTTCTCTGCATATCTGAGTCTATTTCTGTTATGAGAAAGTAAAATTATTTTTAAAACAAGAAAAATTTTAAACATAAAATTATCTCTCTGTCCGTTTGGGCCACTACTCCTTCCTCTTTGGCTTCCCAGGTGGCTCAGTGGTAAAGAATCTGCCTGCAATGCAGGTGATGTGGGTTAGATTCTTGGGTCAGGAAGATCTCCTAGAGAAGGAAATGGCAACCCACTCCAGTATTCTTGCCTGGGAAATCCCATGGACAGAGGAGCCTGGCAGGCTACAATCTATGGGGTCACAAAAGAGTTGGACAAGACTTAGCTACTAAACAACAGCAAATCTGTATTATACATTAATTAGATCCTCACTGAAGACACTGGAAGACCTGCTCACCAGGAAAGAAAAAAGTGAAGTAATTCCTTGGGAGGTAACATTTCCTGTAAGGGGTCGGAGAAGGCAATGGCACCCCACTCCAGTACTCTTGCTTGGAAAATCCCATGGACAGAGGACCCTGGTAGACTGCAGTCCATGGGGTCGCTAAGAGTCGGACACGACTGAGCGACTTCTCTTTCACTTTTCACTTTCATGCATTGGAGAAGGAAATGGCAACCCACTCCAGTGTTCTTGCCTGGAGAATCCCAGGGACGGGGGATCCTGGTGGGCTGCCATCTATGGGGTCGCACAGAGTTGGACACAACTGAAGCGACTTAGCAGCAGCAGCAGCAGTAAGGGGTCACGATGACCCACTTCCCACCCACTGGACAGTTTACACTGTCAAGATGCTACTTTAAGGTAAAACCTTTTGATGCATAACCCTCTGTCCCCCAAAGTTATATAACTGTGCTTTGACCTCAGAGCTTTCTGAAAGACTGTCTCCTGGGTTATAATCCTCGGGTTGGCTTGGATAAAATTTTCCATTTCTTTATTAGATAGACTATTGATAAATTTTTTCCACTGACAGTTATATTCATCTGTTTTTTATTTTTTAGATTCCACATATAAGTGATAACATAGAGTATTGTCTTTCTCTGTCCAACTTATGTCACTTAACATAATGAGATTATTATCTGTAAAAAGATTAAGTAAAAATTTAGCTATTTCTTCCAGAGATTTTTGTAATAGATTAAAGACAAAAATTTGACAATGTAAGCATGTTTTTTCCATGTAGAGTAGGCACATAAAATAAAACTAAAATGTTTCTATGCAATATTTCTATTGCCAATAAACAATTATTTTGTATGCACTTTTGATTTTCTGGTCTATATATTATTTTGATACTGGTGACACTGTTGAAAAATGACTATGCTAAACACAAGGAAAAAACAAATGGGACAATATTAAAAAACTGAAAATCAGCCCAAAACGTTACTAGTTTACACTGAAATAAATCACACTAAAATTAATTTAAATTACTTAAAGTTAAAAAGCCATAGAGTCATCATCCAGAAAAGAAATAATTAACACTTATTTTATAACAAATGAAATTAAAATCTATAAAATATGCAAAATATTTTATATTTTAGACTCAATAAACTTTAGTTTTTACTGTGTAATATTCTTTTTCTATGGGTTTACCTTAATATTTTTATGATTTTAAAATATTTATGATTTTAAAGGTAGCATATACTCATCATTGATCACACTGATCTCTGAGGAAGGCTTTCTTATCTCTCCTTGATGCTGAAGCTGAAACTCCAATACTTTGGCCACCTCATGCAAAGAGTTGACTCATTGGAAAAGATTCTGATGCTGGGAGGGATTGGGGGCCGGAGGAGAAGGAGATGACAGAGGATGAGATGACTGGATGGCATCACCAACTCGATGGACATGAGTTTGGGTGAACTCTGGGAGTTGTTGATGGACAGGGAGGTCTGGCGTGCTGCAATTCATGGGGTCACAAAGGGTCGGACATGACTGAGCGACTGAACTGAACTGATACTCATCATAGAAAATACACTACTATATATAAAATAGATAACTAATGTGAACCTACAGGGAACTCTGCTTGGTGCTCTGTGGTGACCTAAATGGGAAGAAAATCCTAAAAAGAGGGCATATATGTATACATATGGCTGATTCACTTTGCTGTACAACAGAAACTGACACAGAAGTGTAAAGTCACTATACTCCAATTAAAAAAAAGTAAAAAATAAATAAACAAGGAAAGTTATAAAAAATAAAGGAGTTTCTGCAATACATGATAACATTGATGAACCTTGAAGATGTTGTTCAGTCACTAAGTCATGTCTCTCTCTTTGTGACCCCGTGGACTGCTGCACACGAGGCTCCTGTGTCCTTCACTATCTCCCTGAGTCTGTTTAAACTCATGTCCATTGAGTCAGTGATGCCATTCAACCATCTTGTCCTCTGTTGTCCCCTTCTCCTCCTGACCTCAACCTTTTCCAGCATCAGGGTCTTTTCCAATGAGTCAGCTGTTTGCATGAGGTAGCCAAAGTATTGGAGCTTAAGCTTTGGCATCAGTCTTTCCAATGAATAATCAGGATTGATTTCCTTTAGGGTTGACTGGTTTGATCTCTTTGCAGTCCAAGGGGCTCTCAAGAGTCTTCTCCAACACCACAGTTCAAAAGCAGCAATTCTTCAGTGCTCAGCCTTCTTTAAGGTTCAACTCTCACATCCATACCTGACTACTAGAAAAACCATAGCTTTGACTATACAGACCTTCAAAGGTTTGTGCTTTTTAATATGCTGTCTAGGTAGGTCATAGCTTTTCTTCCAAGGAGTAAGTATCTTTTAATTTCATGGCTGCAGTCACCATCTACAGTGATTTTGAAGCCCAAGAAAATAAAGTGTTTGTCACTGTTTCCATTGTTTCCCCATCTATTTGCCATGAAGTGATGGGACCAGATGCCATGATCTTCGTTTTTTGAATGTTGAGTTTTAAGCCAGCTTTTTCACTCTCCTCTTTCACTTTCATCAAGAGGCTCTTTAGTTCTTTTTTGCTTTCTGTCATAAGCATGGTGTCGTCTACATGTCTGAGGTTATTGATATTTCTCCCGGCAATCTTGATTCCAGCTTGTGCTTCATCCAGCCCAGCATTTCACATGAGGTACAGTGCATAGAAGTTAAATAAAAAGGGTGACAATATACAGCTTTGATATACTCCTTTCCTAATTTTGAACCAGTCTGAGTTCCATGTCTGGTTATAACTGTTGCTTCTCAACCTGCATACAGGTTTCTCAGGAGGCAGGTAAGGTGGTCTGGTATTCCCATAATGAAGACATTTTACTAAGTGAAATAAGCTAGTCACAGAAAGACAAATACTGCATGATTCCACTTACATGAAGTATCTAAAACAGTCAAGTTCATACAATCAAACCGTGGAATGATGGCTCCCAGGGGTTTAGAGGAGGGGGACATGGGAAATTACTAATCAATTTGCATAAAGTTTCGGTTAAACAAGGCCTATAAGTTCTAGAGATCTGTTGTATAATGTACCTGTAGTCAACAGTAACATATTACACATTTAAACATTTTCTAGGAAAGTAAATCTCATGTTTAGTGTTCTCACAACAATAAAATAAAATTGCTTTATATTTTTTAAAAACTTGAAAAAAATTATGTCAACAATCATGCTGGAGAGAAATTTTCACTTTTATTTCATTATGGACATCTTCAGTTCAGTTCAGTAGCTCAGTCGTGTCCAACTCTTTGCGACCCCATGAATTGCAGCATGCCAGGCCTCCCTGTTGATCACCAACTCCCGGAGTTCACTCAGACTCTCGTCCATCGAGTCAGTGATGCCATCCAGCCATCTCATCCTCTGTCGTCCCCTTCTCCTCCTGCCCCCAATCCCTCCTAGCATCAGTCTTTTCCAATGAGTCATCTTTTCACATGAGGTGGCCAAAGTACTGGAGTTTCAGCTTTAGCATCATTCCTTCCAAAGAAATCCCAGGGCTGATCTCCTTCAGAATGGACTGATTGGATCTCCTTGCAGTCCAAGGGACTCTCAAGAGTCTTCTCCAACATCACAGTTCAAAAACATCAATTGTTCGGGTTCAGCTTTCTTCACAAAATTCCAGATGTTCAAGCTGGTTTTATAAAAGGCAGAGGAACCAGAGATCAAATTGCCAACATCTGCTGGATCATCGAAAAAGCAAGAGAGTTCCAGAAAAACATCTGTTTCTGCTTTATTGACTATGCCAAAGCCTTTGACTGTATGGATCACAATCAACTGTGGAAAATTCTGAAAGAGATGGGACTACCAGACCACCTAACCTGCCTCTTGAGAAACCTATATGCAGGTCAGGAAGCAACAGTAAGAACTGGGTATGGAACAACAGACTGATTCCAAATAGGAGAAGGAGTACGTCAAGGCTGTATATTGTCACCCCGCTTATTTAACTTACATGCAGAGTACATCATGAAAAATGCTGGGCCGGAAGAAGCACAAGCTGGAATCAAGATTTNAGGGCTGATCTCCTTCAGAATGGACTGATTGGATCTCCTTGCAGTCCAAGGGACTCTCAAGAGTCTTCTCCAACATCACAGTTCAAAAACATCAATTGTTCGGGTTCAGCTTTCTTCACAAAATTCCAGATGTTCAAGCTGGTTTTATAAAAGGCAGAGGAACCAGAGATCAAATTGCCAACATCTGCTGGATCATCGAAAAAGCAAGAGAGTTCCAGAAAAACATCTGTTTCTGCTTTATTGACTATGCCAAAGCCTTTGACTGTATGGATCACAATCAACTGTGGAAAATTCTGAAAGAGATGGGACTACCAGACCACCTAACCTGCCTCTTGAGAAACCTATATGCAGGTCAGGAAGCAACAGTAAGAACTGGGTATGGAACAACAGACTGATTCCAAATAGGAGAAGGAGTACGTCAAGGCTGTATATTGTCACCCCGCTTATTTAACTTACATGCAGAGTACATCATGAAAAATGCTGGGCCGGAAGAAGCACAAGCTGGAATCAAGATTTCTGGGAGAAATATCAGTAACCTCAGGTATGCAGATGACACTACCCTTATGGCAGAAAGTGAAGAGGAACTAAAAAACCTCTTGATGAAAGTGAAAGAGGAGAGTGAAAAAGTTGGCTTAAAGCTCAACATTCAAAAAACGAAGATCATGGCATCTGGTCCCATCACTTCATGGGAAATAAATGGGGAAACGGTGGAAACAGTGTCAGACTTTATTTGTTGGGGCTCCCAAATCACTGTAGATGGTGACTGCAGCCATGAAATTAAAAGACGCTTACTCCTTGGAAGGAAAGTTATGACCAACCTAGATAGCATATTGAAAATCAGAGACATTACTTTGCCCACAAACGTCCGTCTAGTCAAGGCTATGGTTTTTCCAGCAGTCATGTGTGGATGTGAGAGTTGGACTGTGAAGAAAGCTAATAGCAGAGCCCAATCTCTACTCCAAAACACAGCCCCACTGCTCCACCCAGTGGCAATCTTGAGATAGTGCATAAAGGATATCTACCAGAGCCACTCAGATTACATCAGAACCTTGACACCGCAGGGAGGAGTGGGCATGTTTCTACTCTTTTTTAATCTCCAGGGACTCTGATGTGCTGCTGCATTTGAGAATGGCTGGCCAAATTTGCACTTTCTCTATGACACAGAGACTTCCTGGTGCCAGCTGGAATGGCAGGTGGCACCTGGGCAAGGCGCTAATGTAGGCTATCACTTTGTTTTTTCCCTTCTCTCATCAGGAGTTTAATTCTTTCTCATCAACTGCCATTTCCCAGTGAACACTGTGTATTGGGTGCTGGGAATATAATACCGCAAAAGACAAATAAGGCTTTTGTCTTACAGTGAGGAAGACAAGCAAATCTGTACAGATGGCAGTAGGCTCTATGAAGGAAAAGGACATGGTATTGAGACAGAAAACAACTGAGGTAAGAGAAGACCTCTGGGAGGTGACACTGAACTGAGACATGGAGGACAAGAAGTCAATTATACCCCCAAATAGCCAAAGCAATCCTGAGAAAAAAGAATAAAGCTGGAGGAATTAGGCTTTCTGACTTCAGACCATACCACAAAGTTATAGTAATCAAACCACCATAGTACTGGCACAAAAACAGACACATAGGTCAATAGAACAGGACAGAAAGCCCAGAAATAAACCCACATACCTATAGTCAGTTAATCTATGACAAAGGAGGCAAGAATATACAATGGAGAAAAAACAGTCTCTTCAATGAGTGGTGCTGGGAAAACTGGACAGCTACATGTGAAAGAATGAAATTAAAACATTTCTTCATACCACATAGAAATACAAACTCAAAATAGGTTAAAGGCTTAAATGGAAGACCTAAAACCATAAAACTCCGAAAAGAGAACATAAGCAAAGTACTCTTTGACATAAATCACACCAGATGTTTTTTTACCCACCTCCTAGAGTAATGAAAATAAAAGCAAAAATAAACAAGTGGGACCTATTTAAACTTAAAAGCTTTTGCATAGCAAAGGAAACCATAAACAAGATGAAATGACAACCCTCAGAATAGGAGAATATATTTGCAAATTATATGACTGATGAAAGACTTCCCTGGTGGCTCAGATAGTAAATGCCTCTGCTTACAACGCGGGAGGCCCAGGTTCGATCCCTGGGTTGGGAATATCCCCTGGAGAAGGAAATGGCAACCCACTCCAGTACTCTGCCTGGAAAATCCCATGAAGGGAGGAGCCTGGTAGGGCTCCTACCAGTCCATGGGGTCGCAAAGAGTCAGACACAACTGAATGACTTCACTTCACTTCACTTCATGACTGACAAGGGGTTAACATCCAGTATACATAAACAGCTCATATAACTTACTATCAAAAAAACAAACAGCCTGATTAAAAAATGGGCACAACTTTTGCAGCAACATGGATGGACCTAGATAATATCATACTAAGTGAAATAAGTCATATAGAGACAAATATTATATGATATCACTTATGCATGGAATCTAAGATATAATACAAGTGAATCTGTAAGCAAAACAGAAATAGATTCACAGACATAAAAAATAAACTTACAGTTACCAAAGGAGAAAGAAAGGGAGGGATAAATTAGGAATATGGGAATAACAAACTACTATACATAAAATACATAGGCAACAAGGATTTTCCGTATGGCACAGGGAACTATAGTCAGTATCTTGTAATAATTTCTAATGGAAAATAATCTGAAAAATGTATACACATAACTGGTTCACTTTGCTGTATACCTGAAACTAACACAATACCATAAATCAGCTATATTTCAATCTAAGGAAAACAACAAAATATGGACAGAAGACCTGAATAGACATTTTTCCAAAGAAGACAAACAGATGGGTAGCAGGCACATGAGAAGATGTTCAATATTACTAATCATCAGAGAATTGCAAATCCAAACCAAAATGAGCTATCACTTTACACCTGTCAGAATGATTATCCCCCAAAGAACACAGATAACAAGTGTCGGCAAGGATGTGGAAAAGAGGGAACCCATGTATGCTGTTGGTGGGAATGTAAATTGTATGGACAGCTGTGACTGAAGGATCGAAAAGGATAGGAATTAGAAAAGTGATCCATGACTTTGACCAGATGGTGATCATTGAGGATCAGAAGAAGAAGGAGAGGACCAGACTGGAAAAACAAGAGTGCGGAATTTTTGAAGTTGAGATTTTTGGAACTAATATCGATTTTCATTGAGAAGGTCTGGGGCCCTAGGCATGGCACCAGGAATGAGTGACTAAGGTAGAGTAGATGACAAATCATGTAAAATGAGGAAGCTAAGACACAGAGGGGGCTGACTGTTGTGTGGTGTAGTTGTCAAAGATTTGAGGTGGAGAGGAAGTGTAGTGAGGTGGCCAGGCAGTTGTGTTTTTTAAGATTTACTTATGTATTTTATTTTTTGGCTGTGCTCAGTCTTTGTTGCTGCATGTGGCTTTCTCTAGTTGTGGTCAGCGAGGGCTACTCTTTGTTGCCATGTGTGGGCTTCTCATTGTAGCAGTTTCTTTTGCTGTGGAGCACAGACTCTAGGCGCCCAGGTTTCAATAGTTGCAGCACATGATCTCAGCAGTTGTGGCACGTGGGATCAGTAGTTGCGGCACATGGGCTTAGTAGCTCCGTGGCATGTGGAATCTTCCCAGACCAGGGATTGAACCAGTGTCCCTTGCATTGCAAGGTGGATTCTTAACCACTGGACCACCAGGGAAGCCCCAGGCAGTCTTGAGTGTGCTCATGATCATAAATTTGTGGTCAGCCCAGCCATACAATTTTTAGTATTTTCAGCTGCTTTAATATAGACAGAGAAGCATGTGATTCAAGTAGTGCTGTGGATTGCCTAGTCAATATGATAGGGAGCTAAGAGGAGAAAGGAAATGGACTGACTTTAACAAGGGAGAGTGTATTGGTTTTCTATTGCTGATGTAACAAATTACCACAAACCTAGTGACTTTAAACAGTACACGTTTTTTTTTTTATCTTATAGTTCTGGAATTCAGAAGTCCAAAATGTGTTTTACAAGGCTAAAATCAAGGTGTCAGCAGGTTTGCATTTGTTCAGGAGACTCTGGGAGCAAATCTGTATCATTGCCTTTTCTCTTAATAGCTTCTAGAAGCTCCCTGTGTTCCTTTGCTTATAGCCCCTCCTACATCTTAAAAGCCAGCAACACTGGGCTGAGTCTTTCTCATGCTGCCATCTCTCCAGCTCTCTCTTCCAATCCTCTCTTCCACTTTGAGGGAAACTTGTGATTGCACTGGGCTCATCTGCCTAAACCAGGATAATCTCCTTTTATTCTAAGGTCACCTGATTAGCAAACCCAATTCCATTTTAACCTGAATTTCTCTTTGCCATATAATCTAAAATATTCACAGGATTTCAGGGATTAGGATGTGGACATCTTTGTGGGAGGCATCATTCTCGCTACAAAGTGATTATGATGATGTCAATGCATGGACTCTGTACTGGGTAAGGAGGCAAATGGAGAAAACAGTGGGCAGATGAAAAGTGAAACAGTGGTGTAATCAATAAATTGGAGAAGTAATAGGATGAGCTTGAAGAACTGTAGCGCTAGAGTAGAAATTTTCAAAATGATGTAGTTTCTGATCATGACAAAGGCTAGGGTAGGATCACATCATAGAGGTGAGAATCTGATGTAAAGTTGTAGAAAAGACCAGATAAAGCAGTCATGAGATCTTGGCACGGATGAGCTAAAGGGTGAACTCCAGGATGGCTCTTGCTGGTCCAGGTGTCCATATGGTGGAGGGACCTCCCAGGAATGGCTGTCACCAGTGTCTATGTTCCCAGGTGAGCTATGGTTGTTTTTTGCCCTCCGGGACACTCTCTAAGAACAGCAGAATTGTAGAATTACACATCAAAAGCACACCTCAGAGAAACAAGAAGCAGCTGATGCATTTTGGAGGTGTTTTGCAGAAACCAGACCCCACTCTAATGGAGAGTGGTGAGTGGTAAGCACACAGCCCTTATTTGGACTGGAGCCTGGACATTGGTAATGTTAACCCCTGTGGCCTCACCTGGTTACCTCACCACCCACCGATCAGAGAACTGTGCATAAGGTGAACACATTCCCCGTGATCCTCTCCCTCAGCTTGCCTTTAAACCCCTTCCCTGAGAGCCATCAGGGAATTCAGGTCTTTCTAGCATTAGCTGCCCCTACTCTTTGCTCAGTATCTTGCAGTAACTGCTGTGCTTGCCTTCACCACACACACATGAAAAGGACGTAATGGAAGTGAAAGTCTAGGGTGTGCAATGGGTCATCCAAGTGGATGTTAAAGTCACCAAAAATGATGAACAAGCTTCAGCCTAGGGAGGACAACTGAGCCTTGAGGAGAAAATGTAAACCCCACAAGCTAGGGGAGCCTGTGAGTGAAAAGGGGCCATTGGCAGTTCTGACTCGGCCAGGACCAGGGCCGCTCAGGGCCGAACTTCTGCTCAGCAGGAAGGATGGAGCCCTGACACTCCACCCCACTCCCAGGGGTGGGGCTGGGCTCCAGGCCACAGGCCTGGGCAGTGACCTCCTTGAGATGTGCAGGCCAGGTCGAGTCCAGAGACTCCCGCAGGCCTGCTGGCTCCCTGCCTTCTGCGGCTTCCGTGAACAGAGGAGGGGCTGCGACTCAGCACCCTGTGCTCTTCACCCCAGGGCTTTCGTCTCTCCTAGGCAGAGGGCGCCCCTGTGTGGGTGCTTCTCTTCAGGGAGCACCCACAGCCCGGTCTGGCCGTGACACGTGGTCTAGGAGGCCAATGACATCACAGGTCACTCCCTGTGGGCATGGGGGGTGGGGCCTCACCTGGGGGCGCAGGCCCTCCTTGTACTCACCACCACAGCGCGAGCATCACACCTGGATTCAGGTGCGGAAACCTCCCGGGAGGCCTTGCAGAGGAGCCAAAGCGAGATGGGAAGAGGGCAGAAAGACCCTCAGCAGACAGTCAGGCCTGGGCCGGTAGAACAGAAGCACCGTTGACAGTGAGACGGATTCAAAAGCCCTGCGGTTCAGCCAACAGACACCTACCTGTGCAGACTCCGTGCACGGGGGAGGGGGTGCAAATTTGAAGAAGGTCTGCAGCATCCCCCTAAAGGGCCTGTGCTTTTCCAGGGGAGCCAAACAGTGTCCACACATCTCAGTGCCACCAGGAGAGCCTGTGGGGGGGTCGCAGGGGGAGCAGATACAGAAGAGAAGGCTTCCTGGAGGGGTGAGTTTGAGGCCGGGCTGTAAAGGAGAGCTCAGGACTGATCAGGGAGTGTGCCCTGCCATGCCTGCCAGGAAGCAGAGACCTCTTCCAGCTGTTGTGGCCCTGGGTCCTTCCCTCATTTCTCCTCTCCTGACCCTGATGATGGATCTGCAAAGGGAAAGGATGTGGCCACTTCTGTTGACCAACAGGGAGTGGGGCGGGGAAAGCAACCACCTTCCCTTAAGAAAATCGGAAACCCCAGATTGTGCCAACTTCCTGACTTGGAGAAGATCAGAAGTCATGGCTGGAGACAGAAAGTAGGCAGCAACCAAACACCAGTGATAGGGAGTTGGATGTCCTGGATGGGTTTGTAACCACAGGCAGGCTCAGGCAGAGGAATGAGGCCCTGGAGACTGACCCGTGGACTTCTGGGACACACACGTGCCGTGAAGAGAGTCCCATGTCAGAGGTGGGAGGAGATCTCCATCAGTTTTGCTTTACGTATTTCCTAAAGGGACACCTTGGAGAAGGCAATGGTACCCCACTCCAGTACTCTTGCCTGGAAAATCCCATGGACAGAGGAGCCTGATTGGCTGCAGTCCATGGGGTCATTAAGAGTCAGACATGACTGAGCAATTTCACTTTCACTCTTCACTTTCATGCATTGGAGAAGGAAATGGCAACCCACTGCAGTGTTCTTGCCTGGAGAATCCTAGGGATGGGGGAGCCTGGTGGGCTGCCGTCTATGGGGTTGCACAGAGTCGGACACGACTGACGTGACTTAGCAGCAGCAGCAAAGGGACACCTGCTCAGCATCTTCCTTTCTTCTTTGTTTGCTGGTGCCAATTAGTTCTCCTCCCAGGAAGCTGGACCCAATGCCAACCTCATAGGGAGATAGCTTGTTGCAGCTGCCAAAGCACCACCTCCTCCAGGGTCCTCTTTACTCCCATCATTTCATAGTTACAGGTTTTCATTGGCAGCATATGACAATAGCTTTCTCCATGGCAAGCCTGGTGCCCCATCCCACCTCCCTACACAGAGAAGAGGCTCTAGGTGCACAATTTGTTACCAGAGACTTCCTCATTGACAGCAGACATCCTGTTGTGTTTCTGCCCTACTGATAAGTGGAGGAATCAACAGGAGAGGATGTGATTGAGTATAAATAGAATCTTGACAAATATATCAGAACAGCAACATCGAGCACAGCTAGGAGGGCCCAGCTTCCAGAGGTCTCAGCCAACCCCTCCAGCAAGGCCCCGGGAATGATGATGGGGGATGCAGTAGGATGGGGACTGGACAGTTCTGCTATGTTTGAGTTTTATGTGTCGAACATAAACTGATACAAATGACAGTTCTAATGGCACACGGCATTGGTACATTGGAAGTTACCCAATAAAACTGGTAGATGTGTAAATATATGATTTGATGAATAAAACTGATGAGTTTGAGTAAGAGGCAAAAAAGATAAGAGGGCACTGTGCTAAGTGAGAGGGGAAGGGGTTAATGTCACAAAGAGAAATATGCCCTTATGCAGAAGACATTCTTAGTAATAATTTTAGTAGGAATAATTAATTATTAGTAGCAGTCGTTATGACTGCAATCTGCTTTCCAGGCCTGTCTGCCACTCTGCCCATCCTGGAGCCATTTCATTCCCTGGACAGGTACACATATATACACATGCACACACACACACATCTCTTCTACTATGCAGGCTGTTTCCTTTCCATGCAGAGACCTCATTCCCTCATTCTTCCTCTTTCCCTGCCATCCTTCATTGCTAGGTAAACTCCTAGAGATCCTTCAGGATCCAGGTGAAATGTCTCCCCTTGAGTACCTTCCCAGTTAATTATTCTACTTCTTTCCACCCCCCTTTTGTCCTCCTTTTCCTTCCCCTCTTTCCTTTCCCCTCCCAATTAATCATTCTCTCTCCCATACTCCCGTAGCACTTTGGGTTCATCCTTGTTTTAGCACTTGTCACTTGGGTCATTGTTGTCCAAGTGTCTGTCTTCCCCTCTAGACCATGAACTAGAGCAAGTCATTAGTCTTAGGCATCTGTGAGAGAGGCCTCCCTAGCACAACCCCGAGTATATAGATGGGTACTCAATACTTGCCTGGTGAGTGAATGGCTAGTATCTGTAGTGTATGTTCTATAACTTCATGGGTCAACAGATATTATTAATATTGTTGGGTTGTTGATTTAAGGAGTCAAACTAAATTGTTGTTGTTTTTACATTGTGTTTCTGGGACTCTCTTCATGTATGAGTTTTATGAAGAGCAGAGTGCATTGGACTGGATTTTTCTTAACAAGTCCGTATAACTATTGCCAGGCTTCTTGTTTCTGATTGTAAGAAGTAGAGAAACTTTCTGATGAACTAGAAGTGGTGAAGCAGTGTGCTCATTCATGAATAAAACACTTATCTTTGCCAGCTAATTTATTGACAGTAAAATATCACAAAGAGAAATTGCAGAAACCACTTAGTTCAGTTCAGTTCAGTTCAGTCGCTCAGTCGTGTCCGACTCTTTGTGACCCCATGAATCGCAGCATGCCTGGCTTCCTTGTCCATCACCAACTCCTGGAGTTCACTCAGACTCACGCCCATCGAGTCAGTGATGCCATCCAGCCATCTCATCCTCGGTCGTCCCCTTCTCCTCCTGCCTCCAATCCCTCCCAGCATCAGAGTCTTTTCCAATGAGTCAACTCTTCACATGAGGTGGCCAAAGTACTGGAGCTTCAGCTTCAGCATCATTCCTTCCAAAGAAATCCCACTATCGCTATACAAAAGCCCACATACCCCTCAAGCTTTTCTACCAGTGGATATTCACTACCAAAAATTTTGACAGTGATTTATCTGAATTCCTTGAATGTCTTTTATTTAGTTGCTCTGTGTCCAGTTCATATTGAGTATCACAGAGATTTGACTCTGATGTTAAGCTATGTAGCTGTTTATTGTTAAATTAGAGTGAGCAGTAAGGGACTTGAAGGTAGCTTAGACTCCAAAGGAAAGATCACCTTTCACTGTACGGATAGAGGCACTGTTTTTGCATCATATCCTATATTGGTACTACTGTTCCTTATGTGTGAATTAGTCACTAGTGACTCAGCTCTGAAATGGTTAGCCACAGTAACCTTTGTCATTTAACAGCCATAGTTTTTTATTGGCAGCTTCTTAATAAGCTCATCTTTGGGGTGATAAGTGGCAGAGCTATGACTTTTCTTTAAGAAATTTGAGAGATATAGTCAGTCAACATTTTTATTTACTTTGAGAGAGACTTGAGTTCCGAGGCCTGCCTGAGGTTTTCCTGATAGTATCAATACTTGCATTGTCTAACAAAACATGTCAAAAATTTCATACTTGTCATCCAATGAATTTGGCAATAACAGTATTGGGCATACTAGGACTCAGAGGTTGGTGGCTGCAGTTTATAATGACTGAAGAATTAGTATCTGTGAACAATCTGCATGTAACTACTCTGGGTTGAATGTTTTTGAAGAAGTTATAAAAGCACTTAGTATAACCTGAAGTGGAATCTGCTAAGATGTTACAACTGATGATGTTAAAAATATGAGTGGAGAAGAAAAGAGTTAGTGAATAAATATACAAAATTTGTGAAAATATAAGGTCTTTAACTCTTTGGGTTATTCATTATATTATTTATCAGCAATCACATTGCAGACAATATTTGAATCTCTCATGTGTTATTAAACTGACAGTGTTAATGGGGAACACCATTCACTCTCATGAACTTAACCATCATGGTTCTGTGAACTTTTGTCAGAAACAGAAGTTGGATGTCCTGAATTTCTCTGCCACTCTGTGTGTGTATGTCCATGTGTATGTGATTTTTTTAAGCTCATGGTGGAGATTGAATTATTTTTGATTGAGAACATCTCCCTCAATTACCATTTAACACTGAATGGCTTTGGAAATTAGCTTTTGTTCCAGGTTTGATAATATTTCTTAATAAACTAAACCTAAAATTACAAAGCAAACAGTGCTTATATTAAAAAACATATTGTGGTAAAGTCATTTCAATGACAATTAACATTATTTGAATCGAAGTATTGTCAGACTGCTTTATACTCTTCAGATGCTTTCAAAAGTTAAATTAAGGGAGCTCTTTACTCACATACAAATTTTCAGTAGATATATATTCAAGCTCATACTATAATTCCAGCAGCTTTTTTTCAGTCCTCTATGCAAGTACAAGGGCTCCCCTTATAGTTCTGTTGGGAAAGAATATGCCTGCAATGCAGGAGACCTGGGTTTGATTCCTGGGTTTGGAAGATCCCCGGAGAAGGAAATGGCAACCCACTCCAGTATTCTTGCCGGGAGAATCTCATGGACAGAGGAGCCTGGTGTGCTACAGTCCATGGGGTTGCAAGAGTCAGACACGACTTAGCGACTAACCCACCACCACCATCATGCAAGTACAAAGGAAGTTTCCATATTTCAGATCCACTAAACTGTGCAGTTGAGGAGCTTCCATATAAACTTCAAATGAAAGTGATTACTCTGCAATGTAATGACATGCTAAAAGGCAAATATCAAAAGAACCTAATAGAATTCTATAATTTTCTTCCAAATAATGAATATGCTAAATTAAAATCATATGCTTGTGGATTGATACCAGTATTTGGAAGTACCTAGCTCATGGACTGATACCAGTATTTGCCAATATCTGTGTGAAAAGACATTTGGAAAGGTGAACTATGTAAACTTCATTACAGAACAGATGACCATATGCAGTTTTGATGACAGAGAACACTTTGATCTTCACCTAAGCAAAATGATATTCTGCCAAAAGAATTTCATTCTTCTCACTAATAGACCTATGTTATTTAAACATTGTAAGTAATTATTAATATTTTTTAGTTTCAGCAACATTTTATTTGTTGTGGACTTCTGTTATGTAAGTACCTACATAATAACCATCTTGATTTTACCTTTGAGCACCTCCAAGCCCCAAATGTTAACTCTCTGCCTTTTACAGAAGTTTCCTCAGCCCACGTTATCAATATATTGTACCATTGTGGGTTTTTTGGACAATCGTAAAACTAAAAGGACAGGAACCTTCTGTACTTAAAGGTAGGCTAGAACCAAACCCAGGGCGTCAAAAGAACCAGGAGATGATTGTGAACAATTCTACAATCTAAGCGCCTTGATTGTTCATTGGACACAGGGCACGTCAATCCTCACTTGTCAGCAAATGAGCTCAGAGCTTGTGACGAGGGGGCACGTCCTATTGGCTACTCTTCTGGCCCCGCCCCTCCTCTGTGGCCTAGGGGAATCTTTTGCGTCAGGCCTGGCTCCATTGTTGTCTAAGGCCCAGCTTTCGGTGGGACGCTCCCGCCGTTGGCTGCCTACCCTCCCTGTCGTGGGGCGTCCTCTGTCGTCCTCTCAGTGGCTGCCTCGTCCCATCCTGCCACCCTCAGCCTCCCCTCAGGGCAGCCACTTCAGGTGCCACCACCTGGGCTGTTGCTGTTATCACCCGCCCAATTGAGGTAACTGCCCAGTGCCATGTCCACCACGAGAGGTGGAGATCAGGGCCCTGACGGGCAGGAAGGCTCAGCAGGCATGGCTGGGGTGCCGGCTGGACCTTCCAGAGCCCGTGAAGGTGTGGACTGCAACTCTGGGCCTCACAGGGGTGACGCCGTGCCTGAGGCTGGGGCAGGCGGAATCACTGAGGCCTCAGGAGGCCCAAGGGAGGCGGCCCTGGAGGGCGGGAGCGCCGAGGAGGGGGAGGAGGAGCAGGCAAGGGGCCCAGACCTCATGGTGGACGCGTACCACTTCCCCATGGCTGGCTTCCGCTTAACGTTGCTGGACCTGGTACGCTCAGTGCTGAGCCGCATCTACTACAACGACTACATCCTCGTCTGGCCCAACAATGACCGCATGTCGGTCCAGCACCGGGCCCAGCAGCACTCGTCCAATCAAGGCTCAGCCACAGTGGCCGAG
>SJYA01003489.1:5340-19725 GCA_006410615.1 Neotragus moschatus
TTTGGCATTGCCTTTCGTTGGGATTGGAATGAAAACTGACCTTTTCCAGTCCTGTGGCCACTGCTGAGTTTTCCAAATTTGTTGGCATATTGAGTGCAGCACTTTCACAGCATCATCTTTCAGGATTTGAAATAGCTCTACTGGAATTCCATCACCTCCACTAGCTTTGTTTGTAGTGATGCTTTCTAAGGCCCACTTGACTTCACGTTCCAGGATGTCTGGCTCTAGATGAGTGATCACACCATCGTGATTATCCAAGTCATCAAGATCCTTTTTGTACAGTTCTTCTGTGTATTCTTGCCATCTCTTCTTAATATCTTCTGCTTCTGTTAGGTCCATACCATTTCTGTCCTTTCTTGAACACATCTTTGCATGAAATCTTTCCTTGGTATCTCTAATTAAATCCATGCAAATCAAAACTTCCAGGAAAAATGCCCTCCCACAGGTGAGAGTGGCCACTGTCTAAAAATCTACAGAGAATAGGGGCTGCAGAGGATAGAGGCAAAGGAAATTCTCCTGAACTCTCAGTGGGGGTGTAAATGGATGCGGGAACTATCAAAACCAGCAAGGAGGTTCTTTCCCAACTAAACACTCAGAAACCACATGGCCCGACAATCCCATGTCTGGGCTCAGACCCAGAGAAAATCAGAATTGACAGGGACCTGTGCACCTTGTTTTCAGGGCAGCCTGATTGGCAATGGCCAAGAACTAGAATTGTTGCTGGCCAAAATCTCAGCTTTCTCTGCCCAGTGAAGNCGACAATCCCATGTCTGGGCTCAGACCCAGAGAAAATCAGAATTGACAGGGACCTGTGCACCTTGTTTTCAGGGCAGCCTGATTGGCAATGGCCAAGAACTAGAATTGTTGCTGGCCAAAATCTCAGCTTTCTCTGCCCAGTGAAGTGAAATAAAAAATACGGAGACAGAGTTTGAAGGAGATACGAAGGTGCCTTTGATTCTCAAGCCAGCAGCGAGGGGAACAAAGTAGGGTCATGCCTCAAGGACTGAGTACCCTCCCACTCCCCGCCTATGAAGTCTAGACTTATATAAGGGAAGGGTTCACAGTCAGGTGTCAGTGATGAGGAACAAAGTGGGTAGGATCCAGATCTCTTCCTCATGCATGTTTTCAAAGACAGTCTTAGGCTGAAGTCAATAACCCAGGAACTGACTCTGGCAGTTGGGGTGGCTCCGCGGCCTTCTTTCTGATATNTCACAGTCAGGTGTCAGTGATGAGGAACAAAGTGGGTAGGATCCAGATCTCTTCCTCATGCATGTTTTCAAAGACAGTCTTAGGCTGAAGTCAATAACCCAGGAACTGACTCTGGCAGTTGGGGTGGCTCCGCGGCCTTCTTTCTGATATGTAAGTACAAGGGGAAGGGTGTTGTAAGGGTAACCACCAGAGAGGTGATGTATTTAGCATAGAGTCCAAGGAAAAAATGTTACTCGTAGCTCCTGCAGAGTTAGGGGACAGAAAAGCAAACTTAGTCACAGACATTCAGAGTTATGAGCAGTTAAAGTAAAAATACTAGGAATGTTCGGGCCTGCTCACTGTTTTCCTGATCTCCTTTGATCTCAAAAAAGGGAAAGAATAAAATACTCAGTTCTCTTTTTTTTTTCCTTTGCATGTATTCTCCGTCGCATCAGTCATGTCCAACACTTTGTGACCCCATGGACTGTAGCCCACCAGGCCCCTCTGTCCATGGGATTCTCCAGGCAAGAGTACTGGAGTGGGTTGCCATGCCCTTCTCCAGGCGATCTTCCTCATCCAGGGACTGAACCCACGTCTCCTGCACTGTCAGGTGGATTCTCTCCTGGCTAGGCCACAGGGAAGCCCTCCCTGCAACAAATTCAACGAACTTATTCACCGACAGGAAAATGAAGTCAGAGTGGTGCACCTCTGCACTGGAATGCTACCCAGCCCTGAACCACAACGGAATAATGCCAGTGACAACAGCGTGGATGGATAGCGTGAATACCATACTAAGTAAAGGAAGGCCAATAGAGAGAGACAAATTACAGAAGGCATCACTGACAGGTATCTTTTTGAAATTAATGCAAATGTAGGCTATTGCACAGTAGAAACAGACTCACAAACTTAGAAAACCAACTTGTGATTATTTTAAAAAAAAGTTAGGGATGTGGGATGAATGAAGAGTTTGCAAGGAACAAACAGGCGTTAATATACATCAAGCAGATAATCAGGAAAAACAGTGTTGAATAGCAAAGGGAAGCCTACTGGAGACACTGTACTCCTCTCTCTGGGGAAAATGAACCCAAAAAAGAATTGATAATGTCTGTGTATCTCTGAATCCAGCTCCTGTACACCTGAAACAAACACAGTATCAGAAATCAACCCTACTTCAACATAAAACAACAATGAATGCACAGAAAAAGAAATTTACAGAAGGATCTTCTATGACCCACCCCCCAGAGTCATAGAAATAAAAGCAAAAATAAGCAAATGGGACCTAATGAAACTTAAAAGCTTTTGCGCAATGAAGAAAAGTATAAGTAAGGTGAAAAGATAGCCTTCAGAATGGGAGAAAATAATACCAAACGAAGCAACTGACAAAGAATTAATCTCAAAAATATACAAGCAGTTCCTACTGCTCAATTCCAGAAAAATAAATGACCCAATCAAAAAATGGGCCAAAGATCTAAACAGCCATTTCTCCAAAGAAAACATACAGATGGCAAGCAAACACATGAAAAGATGCTCAACATCACTCATTATCAGAGAAATGCAAATCCAAGCCACAATGAGGTACCATCTCACGCCAGTCACGATGGCTGCTATCAAGAAGTTTACAAGCAATAAATGCTGGAGAGGGTGTGGAGAAAGGGGAACTCTCTTACACTGTTGGTGAGAATGCAAACTAGCGCAGCTACTATGGAAAACACAGTGGAGATTCCTTAAAAAACTGGAAATAGAGCTGTCATACGACCCAGCAATACCGCTTCTGGGCATACACACTGAGGAAACCAGAACTGAAGGAGACATGAGTACCCCAATGTTCATCACAGCACTGCTTAAAACTGCCAGGACATGGAAGCAACCGAGATGTTCATCGGCAGGTGAATGGATAAGAAAGCCTGGTACATATGCACAATGGAATATTACTCAGCCATTAGAAAGAATGCATGTGAATCAGTTCTAATGAGGTGGATGAAACCGGAGCCTATTATACAGAGTGAATTAAGTCAGAGAGAAAAACACCAATACAGTATATTAACACATATATGTGGAATTTAGAAAGATGGTAATGATTACCCTGTATGTGAGACAGTGAAAGAGACACAGATGTAAGGAACCGACTTTTGCACTCTGTGGGAGGAGGTGACAGTGGGATGATTTGAGAGAATTAGCATTGAAACATGCATATTACCATATGTGAAATAGACTGCCAGTCCAGGTTTGATGCATGAGACAAGGTGCTCAGGGCTGGTGTGCTGGGATGACCCTGAGGGATGGGATGGGAAGGGAGGAGGGAGGGGACTTCAGGATGGAGAACACACGTACACCCATGGTTGATTCATGTTAATGTATGGCAAAACTACTACAATATTGTAAAGTAATCAGCCTCCCATTAAAATAAATTAATTAATTTTAAAAAGAAATTTAGAAGTGGAGTGTGAAGCAAAAGCAATGCTGACTCCTTGTGGCCATTTTTTGTAACAGCAACTCTAAAAGCTGTGTTCAGTTCAGTTCAGTCGCTCAGTCGTGTCTGACTCCTCATGACCCCAAAGACTGCAGCAGTCCAGGCCTCCCTGTCTATCACTGACCCCTGTTCACTCATGTGCATGGAGTCAGTGATGCAAATCAACCATTTCATCTTCTGTTACCTCCCCCCTCCTTGTCCTCCTGAACTCAATCTTTCCCAGCATCACCTGTATGTGTGTGTGTGTGTGTGTG
This sequence comes from Neotragus moschatus, assembly GCA_006410615.1. Taxonomy (NCBI): domain Eukaryota; kingdom Metazoa; phylum Chordata; class Mammalia; order Artiodactyla; family Bovidae; genus Neotragus; species Neotragus moschatus. The sequence goes on from SJYA01003489.1 coordinate 9,253, forward strand.
TGTGTGTTTGTGCACAGGAGGGACTGGAGGGCCGGGACCACCTGGGGGAAAGGAGGAGCCTACCCAGCCTCTCCGTGTGAAAGTTGACTCCCTCTGGGTCAGAGCACGGAGCCACAGGGAGCCCCTGGACTGCAGCTTGCGGGGCACAGTGACAAGCCCCTCACGAATCCTGAGCCAGTGCTGACCCTGTGCTGGCCAGTGCCACTGGGGGAGGACACCTGATGACCCAGGTCTTGTGTCCTGCCCTTACACTGAGGGGGTAGGACCATGGGTTGGTCAGAGTGGATGGACATTTTGGGAGCCTGAGAAGTGCTTTGGGGACCCACTGAGTGCTTCAGGGGCATGATGAGTTAAGGGAACCCAGTGAGCCTTTCAGGGGGCTGGCGAGTTTGGGGGACCCAGTGAGTGTTCCAGGAGGATGGCAAGTTTTGGGGACCTAGTGAGTGTTTCACGGGGTTGGTGAGTATCTGGGGGACCCAGTGAGCATTTCAAGGGGCTGGCGAATTGGGGGACTCAGTGAGCGTTTCAGGGGGCTGGTGAGTTTGGTGGCCTGAGCAAAGGTCTAGGAGCCTGGTGTTCATGAAGTGGCCTTGATTGCTCCATCCATTCTTTCACCTGAGAACTATTCCCTGAGTGCCTCTGTGCCCACCCCCACCCACAGACGTGCGCAAAGTCACATGGAACCTCCTCCAGTGTCTCACTGTGGGCCCACGGAGGCAGAACCTGACCTCACTGGCACGGGTCCCATCTGCTCACCTGAGTGGACTGAGAACACAGAGGACACGGCAGACCCACAGGAAGCGGAAGCCACCAGGGTGTGCAGGTGCACCCGGCTTGCGCCCTGGGGTGCTGTCCGGGGCCCCAAGGCTGGGTGGCACTACCGCCAAGCACTCCTGAATCTGCACTTGGAAACCAGGCAGCTGGAGTTCACAGACAAGGAAAAGAGGGTGGGTGACCCACACCTATGTACTTGGGAGATGGGAGAGTGTCTTGAAAGTACAGGATTGGTGTCCACAGGTGATGGAACATTATTCCTCCCATCACAGTGAACCCACCACGACCTCAGGCCAAGGCAAACGGGAGGATGAAGGGCTTGTACACACTGACCTGGATTCTGATGAACAGAGGTCCCGGGATGTGGAGACAAGAGGGCTCGGGAGGGGGCAGATGACCTGTGTTATGGGGAGAGTTGTAGACAGGACATCCAGTGGGCAGGTGACCTGTATTATGGGGAGGTCTCCTCTGTGAGGGGAAGACAGACACACACCCACAGGTGTCCCCAGGATGGTGACACACACCCACCAAAGGAGCCCTACGTGACGGGGCACACACATCCACAGGATCTCCCCACAGTGCCGTGCTCGGGGTTCTGACATACTGTTTTGCTGTGTGTTCTGCTTGCATCTCACGGAATATCTGGATTAGAAAAGATACTTTTATTCTGAAGGGTTACTGTGAAGAGGACAGGGGACTATTACAGGACAGTCCTTCAGGGAGGACTACTACTGTAGAGAGGGGATGATTACATAGAGGTAGGGCTTTATTTGTGCAAGGGGCCACACTACTGTAGAGAGGAGACTAACATGATAGAGGAGAGATACAACAATAAATGGGGCTATGACCATGTAGGTGGGATGTTACCATGGAGAAAGAGAAAGTCACTTGTTCATATATGACTCTACATAGGCCATGGAATTCTCCAGGCCAGAATACTTGAGTGGGTAGCCTTTCCCTTCTCCAGGGGATCTTCCTAACCCAGGGAGTGAACCCAGGTCTCCCACAATGCAGGCAGATTCTTTATGAGCTGAGCCACCACAAAAGCCCTAATGTGGAGAGGGGACTCATAATAAAGGAGAACCCTTACTGTAGTGGGAGACTATGACTGTGGATGGGGAAAATTTATAATAGGGGGACTCTGACACCGTGGGGGCTGTTACGCAGGGAAGAGGCTATGACAATACAGAGAATTATTATAATAAAGGGAACTATTACAATAGAGGGGCACCATTCTGTAGAGGGGGACTATTACAGAAGTTCACTTCAGTCACTCAGTCGTGTCCGACTCTTTGCGACTCCACGAACCACAGCACACCAGGCCTCCCTGTCCATCAACTCCCGTAGTCCACCCAAACCCATGTTCATTGACTCGGTGATGCCATCCAACCATCTCATCCTCTGTCGTCCCCTTCTCCTCCTGCCCTCAATCTTTCCCTACATCAGGGTCTTTTCAAATGAGTCAGCTCTTCGCATCAGGTGGCCAAAGTATTGGAGTTTCAGCTTTAGCATCAGTCCTTCCAGTGAACACCCAGGACTGATCTCCTTTAGGATGGACTGGTTGGATCTCCTTGCAGTCCAAGAGACTCTCAAGAGTCCTCTCCAACACCACAGTTCAAAAGCATCAATTCTTCAGCACTCAGCTTTCTTTATACTCCAACTCTCACATCCATACATGACCACTGGAAAACCATAGCCTTGACTAGACAGACCTTTGTTGACAAAGTAATGTCTCTGCTTTGCTGTATTACAGAAGAGGCAAAACTATTTATGGAGGGAGGACTCTTACCATAGAGGGAAGCTATTACAATGGAGGAGGACTCTCACTGTTGAGAGGACTATTATAGCATATGTGAGACTATTACAGTAGAGGGTGGTCTATCATTGTAGAGGGGGGGCTATTACTGGACAGAGGAGACTACAAAAAAGAGAGAGGGACTATTATAACAGAAGAGGACTATTACCTTAGGGGGGACTATTATAATGAATGGGGGTCTATTACTGCAGACAGTGACTATGACAATAGAAAGGGACTACTGAAATTGAGGAAGACTATTACTATAGACTTGGGACTACTAAGATAGAAAAGGGACTATTAATATAGAGTAGGGACAGCAGAAGGGCACTATTAGCGTAGAGGGGAAACTATGGCAATAGAGGCAGCACTGTTACAGTAGAAGGGGGACTTTGACTGTGGAAGAGGAATACTGACAACAGAGGGAGATTACTAGATGAGAGACTACTACCACAGAGACAGACTGATTACAATAGGCAGTGGACTATGACAGTAGCGGGGGACAGTTGCTGAGGCGGGAGATTATAGCAACAGAGGACTTTTACTCTAGAAGGGGGATATTAGAGGCAGACTATTATAATTTAAGGGGACTACCACAATCAAGGAGGACTATTATTGTAGAGAGGGGACTATGACAGTACTACTGTAGAAGGGAAACTTTGACAATAGAGGGGGAACGATCACTATACAGTAGGACGACGACATTGGGGAGGCTATTTCAGTAGAGGAGAGACTTTTACTACAGTGGGGGGACCATTACAATCGAAAGTGAAATATGACAATAGAGACAAGACTATTAGTGTATGGGGTGGAGGACATGACAGTAAAGGAGAACTATTACTCTATCACTCTTGCCTTCCCTCGTGGCTCAGGCAGTAAAAGCGTCTGCCTACAATGCAGGAGACCCATGTCAATCCCTCGGTTTGGAAGATCTCCTGGAGAAGGAAATGGCAACACACTCCAGTACTCTTGCCTGGAGAATCCCATGGATGGAAGAGCCTGGTAGCTTACAATCCATGGGGTCGCAAAGGGTCGGACACAACCGAGCAACTTCACTTTCACTTCCGTTACTCTATTGGATCTCTAATAGAGAACTGTTACCCTATAGGGGGAACTGCTACTATGACAATAGAGAGGAGCTGATACTGTAGAAGAAGAACCATTACTGTGGGGGGCTATGACAATAGAAGAGGAGTAATACAATGAAGGGGGACTATTATTACAGAGGGGCGACTTTGACAGTAGAGGAGCAGTGAAGTTTTGAGAATAGAGGGCTACAACTCTAAACACTATGACATTAGTGTTGGTCGTTCAGTCACGTCCGACTCTTTGCAACTCCATGGACTGACCGCATGCAGCCTGCCAAGCTCCTCTGTCCATGGGATTCTCCAGCTAAGAATACTGGAGTGGGTTGTGATGCCTTTCTCCAACTATGATATGAGAGGGGGCTGTTACTGTAGAAGGGGAACTATTACTGTAGAGGGGAGAGTGTGACAATAGAAGGGGAGTATTACTGTAGAGGGGGGACCATGACAACAGAAGGGGACTATTACTATAGAGAGGGGACCTTAAGGATAGAGACAACCCCTGTCAATGGAGAGCAGAAAACACAAAAATAAAGGTCCAGGCATGTGTTCGCCATGAAAGGAGTCCTGATGGCATGCAGACCACCAGGATACCCATGCATAACAGGAGAGAGGGGACACTCAGACCCTGACTGGAGGCATTCCCAGCTTCTTAGCTGCTCAGGTGGGTGCTTCATCCTGGGAACCTGTCCAGTCACTTTTACTGCAGCAACACCCACCAGATGGAGAGACCGCCTCTGGGGAGTGAAGGGCGTGTGACCTTGTGCCTGGGCTCCATCACCCCTAGAATAGAAGCCCCCATATCCAGAGCCCACAGGCTCAACTGGGCCCCTCTCCGCCCCAAGAGGAGGGGGCTGGTGCACAGTGCAAGGAAGGGGGACCCTCTGGAGCGGGTCGCCAGCTCTAGCTCCAGGGAGAACAGACTTGAGCTGCTGGGGTCTGTCTGTTGGTCCCTGTCTCCCCCGTCCCTTGTTCCCCCTCAAACCCTCACTTTACCTCCTGTGTCTCTCTCTCCCCTCACCCTACTTCTGTCTGTCTCTCTTCATGTCTCTGTCCATTTCTCTCTGTGTCTCAGTTTCTCTGTCTCTAGAGCACTTCTCCCCTCGCCACCACCCCATCCTCCTTTCTCTTGGAGAGAAGTCTGCAGGTACCGGTTTCTCAGAGCCAGGCCTCTGCACCGCCAACACTGGGTCCTCTGCACGTCCTGTTTTAATTATGTGAAGCCCCATTTCCTTCCCCAGATCGCCCAGGCTCGGCCTCCGATGGGCTGGCAGGTGAGCTCCCCCAGCTCCTTCCTGTGCCACCAAGATGAACTCAGACTGGATGTCAGCGCTGAGTTCTCGGCTCTGGGACATGCCTCTGCACCACCTCTCCATCCCAGGTGAAGCCCCACAGGCTCGGCTCGGCGGGGCTGCGGCTGCCAGACGGGTCCGAGTGTGGGAAGCCTCAGAGCCAAACATGAACACATGCGGGCACACACAGGCACACTGGACACACACACATACATGCATGCACACTGAACACACACACACACACCAAATACACATGCACACATACTGCACACACATACCTACACACACCAGCACCTTCCCTTGTCTGTCCACTTTATCCCATTCAACCTGGAAGGTAAGTGAACCCCCAAGCGCCTACTTTCAGGACACATGCCAGCCTCTCGGGGTTGTGTTTTCTCAGCCACTCTGCTCTACTCCTGGGGACCCCTCACCTTTCCACCCATGTTTTCCATCAGAGCTTTTGCAGCATCTTCTGCACTTGAGCCTGGAGGGCCCAAAGTTTAAGGAGGCCACCCGCCCCCAAAACAACCTGGTAAGTGGTACCAGAACTATCTAATTAAAATGAGGAACCTCTGACTCCAGCCAGTTTGGTTGCAAAAAGTGCTGTAAAGCTCAGCTATGGGTGGGCATCTGGACTTGGAGATGCCCAGTGGTGACCAGGCAGGCGGGCACTTCCAGGGTGACACTGTTGTGCTCAAACCATTGGAGGGGTGGCCACCAGACACCATGGGCTGGGAGGGGAGGATACCCTGCCTTACAGAACCCTGCTCACCTCCTCAAGGTGCAAATGCACCCCATTCTCCACCAGCACTCCTCTGGCCATGCACACACTGGGCCCTGCCCTGCCTCTGTGACACTGGGCACTGCCCACTGGGAGCCCCTATGGACAGTTGGACAAACAGGAAGTGCTGTTTTCTATGGAAGGCAGCTTTAGACTCTTTCTCACCCTCTCAACAACTGTGGGGTTCTGTGCCAGCCACCCCGACCCTGGGAGGAAGGGTCCCCACACGGCTCTTCCCTTGAGGATGTTGAGCAGACAAGGAACCATGGACCCAGTCTCTCAGCCTTTCTGGGTGCTTCCCAGTGGGGAAGGCTGTGGAGGCCCCAAAAGGAGGAGGCTTCCGAGTCTTCAGGCCTCCTACATCCACAGAGGGGCCCTTGGCCGCTCTCCTTCCTGTACCCCTTACAAAATAACTCGTGATGCCTCTCCCGCAAGCCCGGGCACCACTCATCTGCTTCTGACTTTGTAAATTTGCCTGTTCTGGACATCTCTTATAAATGGACATGTAAAACGTGTCCTTCTGTGTCTGCTTCTCTCACTGACCATCGTGTGTTCAAGGTCCATCCACGATGTAGCCTGTGTCAGAACCTCACTCCTCTTCATGGTGACTCATACACCACTGTGTGCATGGGCCACATGCTGCTGACCCACCCAGCCAGCCAGCCAGCCACACACCCACCCATGCACTCATCTATCTGTCCATCCACCGACCCACCTATCCATCCACTCATCCATCCATCTAACCACCCACCCATCCACCCACCCATCCATAAATCCACCCATCCATCATCCATCCATCCATCCACCAACCAATCCATCGTCCACCCATCCACTGATCGCTCCATCCACCCACTCACCATCCATTCATCCATCCATCTACTTATCTATCTACCCATCCATCCACTCTTCCGTAACAGCATCAAATCAAATTATATTATGAACTTGTAAATCCTCCTTCCCATCCCTTGACCCTGAGAATAAATAAGAAAAGGAAAAAAGAGAAAGAAATAAAGCTAGTCCAAACCTATGTTCAGACACAGAAGGGAAGGATTTCTGGATTGTCCCCAGGTGACTGCTAAAGTGTGAACCTCTCCACACTGTCTCTGAAACAGATCACACAGATTTAAAAGGGAAAAGAATAAGTGAAACCATACATAAATGACCACAACATTGGCGTCATAAAAAGCACAAAAACACTATGAATAACTTCAAAGTACTTGTAACTAGAGAGGGTCTGTCTGTGCTCAGCTGTATCTGACTCTTTGCAGCCCCATGGACTGTACCCGCCAGGCTCCTCTGTCCATGGGATTCTACAGGCAAGAATAATGGAGTAGGTTGACATTCCCTTCCCAGGGGACCTTCCCAACCCAGGGATCCCCCTGCATCTTTTATGCCTCCTGCTTTGGCAAGCAGGCTCTTTGCCATGAGCACCACCTGGGAAACAACAAATCATAAAATCAAAACCCATCTTAAGCCTTTCCTGTCCAAAAATAGGATTCCTTAAATAAACTGACTTTCACTTTCTCACATCTGCAGAGACCCTATTTCAAAACAACATTCAGTTCCCAGGACTCAGTGGATATGACTTTCGGGACCCCTCCACACCCCACGGCACTATAGCTGTGCATCCTTAGGGCGGCTTGGGGGCACAGAGGGCAAGCTCAGGGGTGACGTGTCCCCCACCTGGTTTGCCTGCAGGGAGCCACAGCACGATGACCTACTGCCTGAACAAGAACTTGTCACCCATCTCTCACAAGGAGTCGAGGCTGCTGCAGCTTCTGGGCAAAGTGCTGCCATGTATCACTCTGCCCGTGGTGCTCAACTGGTCCATCACACAGGTGAGGGTCTGGGGGCACGCCTGGGCCCTGGACCCAGCTCCAGCCACTAGGGTCACCCACAGGGGACGGTGTCCTTATCCTTCTTGGGGAAACGGGGTTGAGAACAAACCTGCTGTAAAGCAGAATTACTGTTTAGTCGCTCAGTCATGTCTGACTCATTGTGACCGCATGGACTGTAGTCCGCCAGGCTGCTCTGTCCATGGGATTCTTCAGGCAAGAATACTGGACTGGGTTGCCATGCCCTCCTCCAGGAGATCTTCCCCACTCAGAGAGCCTCCCAGAAAGGTAGGAAAGGACACAGCTTTACTGTGGAACCAGCCTGAAGCCAGAATGGGGACCCATGGACAAACAGCATCACTGTCTGAAGTCACAGAGGCTGGGGGAGCTGGGAGGGGAAGGGGAAGACTGGGTCCTGCCTTTTGTGCAGCTGAGCTGACACCAGAGTGCCTTCTTGGCCCCAGATAAGCAATAGCTGAGTTCCCATGTCCTCTGAGGTGGGTTTACATTTGCACCCCGGCACCCCCTCCAGGGAGACTTTCTTGGTGGCTCAGACGGTAAAGAATCAGCCTGCAATGCATGGGACCCGGGTTTGACCTCTGGATCGAGAAGATCCCATGGAGGAGAAAAAGACACCCACTGTAGTATTCTCACATGGGAAATCCCATCGACAGAGAAGCCTGGCAGGCTAGAGTTCATGGGGTCACAGAGAGTCGAGACGACTGAAGCAACTGAGAACACACGCACGCACTCACACCCCTCCCCTGTAGTGCTTCTCCAGGGTGGATCGGGGGTTTTATGGGGTGGAGAGAAGCCGGGGTGGGAGGCAGTCATTGTGGAGGATGGAGAGGAGTCAATGGCGGGGGCCCTGTCTGTGGGGAGGGGGCACCCAGTTGACAGTGGTCCTGTCACTGGCACACACGTTAGCCAGGGGGTGGATGCAGGATGGGGTAGAAAATCCACCTGGGCCCAGGTGCCCGCAGGAGCAGGGGCCCACCTGGAGGGGACAGATGGCCCCCACATTCCTGTACCCGCACTTGAGGGGCACTCATATTCCTGGTTTTTCTGCTCCCAGGCTGGTGCTCCCAAGAGGACAAGAGGCTGTCAAGCACAGCTCTTACCTTGTGTAATTGCTTCCTCCTGGGAGGTCCCAGGTTGCTGGAATCCTCCTCAGGGGATCTGATTGGCAGAGAACTAGGGCTAGAATGTGGACAAACTACATTCCTGCTTGCATCAGGTGCCTACAGCCTGGCCTTAAGAGCTCACATCCAGAGGAGGGAGCAACCAGGAGGGGGTCCACCAGAGCCCGGGAGTCCTGCAGGACTGGGGTCCCTCTGCTCTGATGGTCCCTTGGTGCTGGGTCCCTCTGTTCTGCGTCCCTCCAGGGCAGGTCTCCTCCATAATGGAGGACCTCGGTGCCATGGTCTCAAGTGGTACGGCTGNCACATCCAGAGGAGGGAGCAACCAGGAGGGGGTCCACCAGAGCCCGGGAGTCCTGCAGGACTGGGGTCCCTCTGCTCTGATGGTCCCTTGGTGCTGGGTCCCTCTGTTCTGCGTCCCTCCAGGGCAGGTCTCCTCCATAATGGAGGACCTCGGTGCCATGGTCTCAAGTGGTACGGCTGCCAAAGAGACCTGGGTGTGTGTGGGGTGGGGGGCACAGGTGGTGGTCTTTCAGGGGGTGTTTAAGATCAGCGGCTGCAGCAGCACTTCATTTAATCCTTGTAGAGGTGGATGGCAAGTGCCTAACAATATTCATATGAGTCTTTGTTTTTTCTTTTAATTTGGATTGGGGAGGGGGTCTGTGACTTCCTTTCCCATTTTTTATCCTTACATCTTTTTCTTTTTCCATTATGACTCTGTGTAGAGAACACAGTACCATTTTCTGCTACTGGTTTATGTTAATATTAGTTTTTGCTTTTTCCTTTATTTTGGATAGAGAGAATCTATTATTTTCTTCCCCAGTTTTTATCCTTATGTTTTTTTTTTCTTTTTCCATTATGACTCCTTGTAGAGGACACAGTACATTTTCTGCTACAAATTCATATTAGGGCTTCCCTGGTGGCCCAGTTGATAAAGAATCTGCTTGCAATGAGGGTGATGTGGGTTCGATCCTGGGTTGGGGAGATCTGGAGAAGGGAAAGGCAACCCACTCCAGTAATCTTGCCTGGATAATTCCATGGACAGAGGGGTCTGGTGGGCTACAGTCCACCGGATCGAAATGAGTTGGAAACAACTGAACAACTTTCACTTTTCAATTTATGTTAAAGTTATTTTTTGCCTTTTCCTGTCTTATTTGTGTGGTGGACAGATGTTTCGTCCTTTTGTTCTCTTCCCTTGATTCCTTCTTGCCTTTCCTAGTGCTGTTTGTGGGGGTGGGCACAGACCTCTGTGAGTCTAGTGTGTCCTCATGTCCAAGGGCCCAGCTTGGGTGTCGTGGAGCCTGGGCTGTTGAACCCACAGGGATCTTCCACCCAGGGACTGCCTGAGAGGAGGGTGAGGCTGGACTCTGCAGGAACACCCCGCCCCCCTGCAAGATCACAATCTGGACCTGGGCTCTGTGCTCCACATGACCAGTGACCCTGGAGACCCTGTTCCCAGAAGCAGGGCCTCAACCCCAGCAGTACCAACAAGGCTGATTTCACAGTGGTCGATGTGGCCCTCAGTTGGGCGTCCTCAGTGCATGGCCAGCCCCTGAGCGGGGGCCGCCCTCTGTGCCCAGCACAGATGACCGACATCTGTGTGCAGGTGCTGAGCATTAAGAAGCACCTGGATGCTGGTGTGAGGACCTGCAGATGGCGCACATGGAGGAGGGCACTGAGAGGAACCTGCACTTTGGCCACATGGTGTACACGACGGCCCTCGTGGAGGTGGGGGTGGGGACAGGGGTACAGACGGGGGGGGGCCGCAGGCC